>CAKNYM010052170.1:59114-77172 GCA_932195095.1 Andricus curvator | reverse complement strand
TCACAGAATTCATGGAATTCACGGAATTCATGGCATTCACGGAATTCATGGAATTCACGGAATCTATGGAATTCACGGGATTTATGGAATTCGCGGGATTTATGGAATTCATGGAATTCATGGAATTCATGGAATTCACGGAATTCACGGAATCCACGGAATTCACCGAATTCACGGAACTCATGAAATTCGCAGAAATTCACACGGGATTCATGGTTTTCACGGAATTTATGGGATTCACGGAATTCATGGAATTCATGGAATTCATGGAATTCATGGACTACATGGAATTCACGGAATTCGCTGAATTCACGGAATTCACGGAATTCGCTGAATTCACGGAATTCATGGAATTCATATAATTCACGGAATTCATGAAATTCGCAGAAATTACGGAATTCATGGACTTCGTGGAATTCATGGAATTCACGAAATTATTGGTGTGAAATTATGGGTGTGTTGAGCCCAAACGTGTAGTTATTTATAACTACAAGAAAACTATCCACCTAGAAACACTACCCGAATCGGGTAGTGTCACGCCTACCCTGAAAGGGAAATGGCTTAATGGTATACATTGGAATTCACGGGATTCATGGTGTTCACGGAATTTATGGGATTCACGGAATTCATGGAACTCATGGAATTCATGGAAATCACGGAATTCATACAATTCACGGAATTCATGTAATTTAATACATTCTCGGGATTGACTGTATTCACGGAATTCGCGGAATTAACTTGGGTATGGCCAACGGCCATACCACGCTGAAACCCCAGTTCTCGTCAGATCACTGAAGTTAAGCAGCGTTGGACGCGGTTAGTACTTGGATGGGTGACCATTCAAGAATACTGACATGAGTGCTGTTGGCACATCGCATCGTGGGTGTGGTGAGCCCACACTTGTAGTTATTTATAACTACAAGAAAAACCTAGAAACACTACCCGAATCGGGTAGTGTCACGCCTACCCTGAAAGGGAAATGGTTTAATGGTATAACTGAATTCAAGGAATTCACGGAATTCATGGAATTTGCGGAATTAACGAAGTATATGGAATTCAAGGAATTGACGGAATGTATGGAATTCAAGTAATTGACGGAATTCAAGGAATTCATTGAATTTACGAAATTCGCTGAATTAAATAAATTAATGGAATTCAAGGAATTCAAGGAATTCACTGAATTCGTGAAATTCACTGAATTTACGGAATTCTCGGTATTAGCGTTCCATGAATTCCTTGAATTCCGTGAATTCATTGAACTCCATGAATTCTTTGAATACTTTGAATTCATTAAATTTGGTAAATTCCTTGAATTCTGTGAATTCAATGAATACCATAATTCGGACGAATTTTTTAACCCTTAAATGGTAACGTCGGGTCACTCGTGCCTTGACCAAATCTTCTCCCCTTGCTAGCTTAGAGAAAAGCCTGGGAGGCAGGCCCAAACTATACTCTAAATAATTGTACACTAGTAGGCTATAAGCTCCCCAAGTGCCGTCACTCTAGTCCGTAAATAGCATTTGTAGAAAACAGTCGAAATTCCGGAAAGGCACGAGTGACCCGACGATACCATTAGCGTTGGCGAAAAGTGTAACGTAATTAAAATTCTTTTTTCAAAATTCTGATGTTTTTTTTATTATGAATTGATGTTTTTTATTATGAATTGATGGATTAAACTTACCTGATAGTTTTTTAAGATAAATTTTAATGGAAATTCGAATTTCTGAATTTTTTTCCCAAATATTGATGTTTTTCGACTATAAATTGATGAATTAAAGTTATCCAAAAGTTTTTTAACCTGAATTTTAATTGCAATTTGAATTTATGAATTTTTTCGGAAACCTCATGTTTTTTGACTATAAATTGATGAATTAAAGTTGACCAAAAGTTTTTTAACGGGAATTTTATTGGAATTTCTACCTCTTCATACGTACTTTGAAAAAACTTGATTTTCATGTTCAAAACTTAAGCATTCCTTTTATTTATACAGAATCTCAATCTTTTTTTTCTTACAGTACTTTTTTTAACCTTTAATTTCCCGTTTGATTTAAAAAAAAATTAATTACATCCTAAGTTATGATTTTTTTGACAAAATGGTGCATTCTTCACGTTTTTATTTGTTTATTTCATTATATTGTTTAAAAAAATGATAAAATCAGCAATATAGTGATTCATCCTTATACTAGGATAGTTGATGAAATTTCATGAATTTTGTGGAATTTTTTAGAGCACTTTAGAGCACTTTTCAAAGCGCCAGACACGAGTGACCCGACGATACCGTTTAAAGGGGTCGAAAATGACGTTACCATTTAAGGGTTAAATTTCATGAATTCCGTGAATTCATCAAAATCCATGAATTCCATGAATTCCTTGAATTACACGCATTCATTGAATACCACGAATTCCTCGAATTTCGTGAATACTTTGCATTTGTGAATTCCTTGACTTTCGTGAATTCCTTGAATTTCGTGAGTTCCTTGATTTCCGTAAATTCCTTACATGTCGTGAACTCCATGAATTCCACCAATTCCGTGAATTTCATGAATTTCTTGAATTCTATGAATTTCATGAATTCTATGAATTCCACGAATTCCGTGATTTCCTTCAATCCCTTGAAATCCTTGAATTTCGTGAGTTCCTTGAATTCCGTAAATTCCTTAAATGTCGTGAACTCCATGAATTCCACCAATGCCTTGAATTTCATGAATTCCTTGAATTCTATTAATTTCATGAATTCTATGAATTCCGCTAATTCCGTGATTTCCTTCAATAACTTGAAATCCTTGAATTTCGTGAATTCCTTAGATTGCGTGAATTCCGTAAATTCTGTAAATTCTGTAAATTCTAGGAATTCCATCAATTCCTTGAATTCCATCAATTCCTTGAATTCCATGAATTACGTGAATTCTATTAATTCCGTGTATTCCACAAATTCCGTGAATTCTTCGAATTCCGTGAATTCCGTGATTTCCTTCAATTCCTTGAAATCCGTGAATTCCGTGAATTCCATGAATTCCTTGAATTTCATGAATTCTTTAGATTTCACGAATTCCTTGAATTCCTCAAATTCCATCAATTCCTTGAATACTATGAATTCCTTGAATTCCATGAAGTTCGTGAATTCCATGAGTTCTTTTAATTCCATGAATTCTGTTAATTCAATGAATCTCCTGCATTCCATGAATTCCGTAAATTCCGTGAATTTGGTGAAATCCTGATATTTCGTGAATTTCTTGAATTCCATGAATACCTTGAATTCCATAAATTTCGACAATTCAATTAATAACGTGAATTCCATGAATGTCCTGAGAAATGATTTACCTTTTTTTTCCTTCAATTTTTCGGTTCAACAGGTGTCGAGATATCCAGCCGCCAATATGATACAGAAATGTTACTGGCTACTGAAAATGTATTGTAAAATTCCAATACATGTGAGGCACCATTGCAGGTACATTCTCATCCTTACATTAGTTGGTGTACTTTATTTCCAACGTAAGTTCAATTTGATACTATAATTATTTTGATGAAAAATATTACACGTATGCGGTACTTTTTAACAGAATTCTTTTTTCGTTTTTCATCCATTTTTACAGTTCTACATTTTTCTAGTTTTCCATAGAAACTTGAAATTATTCAAGGAAGCGTGGACTTATAAAAAATATATTGCCTAAAAAGCTGTGCATAAATAATGGTTCGTCGTACGAAAAAATGTCACCAAAGTAAAATTTTTTATCTTGTATCAAAGAATAATAAGAACAGTGGTTAAAAATCAGTTCTGGTCATTAAGGGTTTTCATTCATGAAAATTTTTATAAACTATGAAGCAAGAAGGTTTATGAAAAACAAACCATGTTATTAATGGTAGGAATAGGCTTTGCAACAGTTTTAGGAAAAATTATGACACTAGTTGACCTGGATCATTTTTTTTCAACCGATGAAATGTCTAGATGCTTTTTTCTCTTAAAAATACCAATTTTTCAACAACATTTTACCGAGGGAAGGTTTCATTCGATCGAAAGATTTCTTTTTGCTTTCAATAGACCTAACCTTGGTATAGATAATGTGAAAGTATTAAATTTCTCTGAACAATAAACTCTCCGGTATAACTGTGCGAATATGTCCATTTTGTTGAAAAAATCATTTGTTTGTAACAATGTAAATTGCAAACGGTTTATACAACAGAAAAACTGCTGAAGACAAAAAGTTTGTGTACCTGCTCGGGGATACTAAAGATTATTTTATAAACAATTTTTGTTGAATAATGAATTGTTAAAAACATTGTTCAGGCAAAAACTGCCTTTTTAACTTTATTTCTCAAACAACAAAATGATGAATCTTCAACAACAATTAATTGAATTTTTAACAAAAGAATTCAGCATTCAACCAAGCAGGTGCATTTTCAACCAGATAGATGAATGTTCAACCAAAAAGATTAATTTTCTACCAAAAATTTTGTTTAACTAAATACGTGAATTTTTAACCAAATAGTTGAATTTTCAACTAAGAAAGATAATTTTTAAACAAAAATATTAATTGTAAACCCGCTCATTACTATTTATATTGTCAAAATAAAGAAAAAGAAAATCGGCTTGACATGTGTATTGTTGTATCTGGTTTTTGATTCAAAATTCTCCTACATGAAGAACCTTTTGTGGATTTTTTTGTTTAGGAATGAAGGAAAATATTAGATTTTCCTTGAATATCTGTTACTTTTTCAAAAATTTTGAATTTCCATTTGTTTACTGATAAATTATTATAGTTTCATTAAAATCAGACGCAGGGTAAGTATCATATCTATTTTTTGTTTTCCTTTATTTTTATGAAATAAGAAAATCTGTCCACAGTTCGAGATTTGGTTGGAAACGATAACGAGCTTAATTTTGTTGATGAAGTTAATTAACAAGGTAATAAATTACACACATTCTAAAATTGAATCATTCTCAAGGTTCTATTAAAATAAGTCTAACAAGTATGGAAAATTACGAAATCTGAGCACCAGAATCTTCCATCTTCTACTGTATGTATCTTGAAGAACAAATAAAACGTTCTTATCGGAGACACGTTGTTGTTAGCTGCTCACACGTTATAAGAACAAAATTAAGTTTTTGCTTTTCTAGTATTTAATCTATTCAGCAAAAATGAATATTATTACTGAGAACCTGATTCTTACATTCGTTGGTGTTCTTTATTTTCAACGTAAGTTTAATTGGATACTATAATTATTATATAAAAAAATAGGACACGTATGTTTTCAGATATGTGTTGACTTTCTCTGACGCTTCTAGTTCCAATTGTTCATTCTTAAAGCTGTTAAACATCTGAATTAATATTATATTTTAAAAGCTTTCATATTAAATTCTGCACTTTCGAGCTACAAACTTAAGCAGAAGTTTTTTTAATTCAATGTATAAAAAATATAAATTAAAACGCATTTAAACGTGATGGAAACGCATTTGACAAACATGTTATTTAATAGAATGTTGATGCACTGAAGTGAATGTACAATAATTGAAATATACATGCCAAAATTCTAAATGAAAAATTCTTATTTTAACGAAGTGCAAATGTATTTATTTTAATAAAGTATTTCCTATGTTCGAGTGAATATATCTCCGAACTAATGCACTGAAGGTTGTTTGTTTGAACGATATTTATTTATATAAAATAGATTTATGTATAATTTTATTAAATACCTTTAAAATATGTATAATTATTTTCTTGTAATAATCGTCTCAAAACGTATTAAAGATTAGGAACTTTCTTTTTCATATATGACTATGTTGGAAGCTTCTTCATCATTCCGAATTTTTTCCGGATTAGATCAAATCAAAAGCCTGGACGTGAATATATGCAGTAGAAAATGAAATCTTCCATGACATAGTATTATTACTTATTACTACTCTATAAAAATAATTACAAAATCAAAAAATTTAGTCTTAATAGGTAACCATGCTGAAAGCTTTCCGTGTAATCCTTTTTTTTCAGTGTTGGCTAAAATTGAAGGACTCGAAATTTCAATGTGAATTGAAAATTCACAATAAGGTGTATCGCAATAATGTTCTTTTTTCATCAATGAATGCCAAATGAGTAGATTTTATTTTTTAGCCACCCTACTGACATCTTTCCTTTTGGTTCGATTGTCTTTGAACATGGCTAAAATTGATGACGATCTCGGTATACGGTATACGTGCTTTAAATAAAATTACACTGTATTTTTGTGTTATTTTTTTTGTTAACATTTGTTAAATGTAGAAATTTTCTTTGCCGTAGAGAATTATACAGAAACTTTTCCTGTCTTATTTCTTCGGGTTCTTGGGACAAAAAATTATCTTGAAATTTGATAGAGAACTTTTTCATTTGGAAGCATGATATTTAACATGAAAAGAATTAAAAGTTTTACAATTTTGTACATGTCTCTTCATAAAAATAAATTAGATAAATCTTTGTAATAACTTGAATAATGGAAGGAGTTCAATTCTCAAAAAATTTATTTTCATATTAGCTAGTGTTGTATAAACATTTGTATATGCACCCATTTTTGGTTGCAACTCGAAGCTTGTGAAATTTAATTATAATCTTTCGCCAAGAAATTTTTACCTTGTAAATAAGGACCGACCTAAAACATCTTTGAAATTGTTGACAGATGTTTTTGAACATCATCATCAGTTTCAGTTATTGTGGCGTAGAAAATCTTTGTAAATTGTGAATTTTTTCTCACGAAATCAGGTGCAGGTGGTTCTCCAGATAGTCTGCCTCGACAGGGCATTTCTTTAAACATGATGGATGGCTCTCATTATGGTGGTGAGATCGTACATGGAAATATGAATCTCAATCTCCGGGATTTGCCCAACTGGATGCAAGCTGAAGAGCGTTGGTCTCGAGATATTCGCATATATATATTATTGCAAAATGGCCAACATTTTGAATCAGCTCTCGATTCGACAAACGTACATAGGTATCATAGGCCTAATCGTCCATGGAGTGCTGAATTACATACAGTATATAAGGGAATTGACCAATATTTTACAACTGGACGTTTCGTTTCGCACAATGTTCGTGGAGATCGGCCCCTCAGAAGTGTTAACCCATCTGAAAGCCGCATTTATGTACAAATGAAAGAAGGCACTGTCTTTACGGCAATTTTAAACAGATATATTCCAAAAGAGGAAGAACTTGCCCCAATAGTCCAGAATGATGTCAGTACTTCCAAGCCAGATGAAAAAATAAGGAAAGAATGAAGCTATCAGTCAGAAATTACGTTATTCTTGGAATATTTTGTGCATATCTCAAGATATGCTGAGGATATGAGAATAATATGCCAGAATTATATATGCCAATAATATCCCTAATATATCCTGATTCTAGAATTTTGTATGTTTCTAGAAACATTTAAATATGTCTTTGACAAGTTATGTATCTTCATGCATATAAATAAAGAAATTAACCATTCAGCAACATAATTTTTATTTCCCATTAAGAACATAAATAATTTTTCATTATCAATAATCTAAGTAATAGTTTATACTTTCGAAATGAAAGCGTGCGAAAAAAAAATTGATTGATTTTGAATTGAAAAGGTTCTAAATTAAGCAATTTTAGATTATGCGAAATTTAAAAAAGGACGATATTTCGAAAGGACTAGAAAGGAATTCAAGTTTTGTCTTTCATGAATAAAATCCTTAAAATTGAATAATTTGATGATTTAAAATTCAGAGGAATTGAAACTGTATAATTTTTAATGGAAAATGTTCAAAATTAGATAGTTCAATATAATTCATATTTTGAGGATTTTGAATGATTTTATCATATGTATACCATTAAACCATTTCCCTTTCGGGGTAGGCGCGACACTACCCGATTCGGGTAGTGTTCCTAGGTTGATAACTTGTAGTAAATAACTACAAGTGTGGGCTCACCACACCCACGATGTGCCAACAGCACTCAGTTTTCTCCAATGGTCACCCATCCAAGTGCTAACCGCGCCCAACGCTGCTTAACTTCAGTGATCTGACGAGAACTGGTTTTTTCAGCGTGGTATGGCTGCTATATCATAATTGATTATTCTGATTTTCAATGAATTCGAAGAATTTAGGGGGATTTCAGCGAATAGGTGAGTGTGTAAGTCTGATTATGTCTGTTGAAGACAACGACTTGTAAATGCCTAATTTTTGTGAACTTGACGTATGCTGTTTACAAGATACATAATATTTCTTACTTAATGCATTAATAATAGTTAATTAGCAATTAGTAGTTTTCACCATCGAATTCATAAATCTTTCGAAAATTTTGTTCTATTCTTTAGTGGCACACATCTCGCTGAATAAATTAGTAGAATTTTATATGTAATTTGTAAAACCTTATTGATTTAGGTTATCAATGATCATTTGGAAATTTTGATCCAGATTTTAAAAAAAACCTTGGTTTGTTTTCCGTAATAAAAAAAAAACAACATTTCTTCTTCTAATTTTATATATTTTGCACCGAACATTCTCAATAATGACGCATATTTTGGGGAATACTTGAAAAATATTTTAAATCAGGATGCGTCTAGTCGTCCCAACGACGAGACACTTCGTTTAAGAAAAAAAGTAATGTTTTTTTAATAAGAAATGACTTATGGAGATAATTTTTCTTGTATTTTAAGATTTAAAGAGTGATAATGGAAAAATATCATACCTTGGGTATCATTAGGATAGTTCAACTGGATCACTTACCTGTAACAAAAAAAATAAGTTTGGTCAGATACCTAAAAAACTATCTTATTTCTAATAATAATATTCATTCGTTTGTATCTAAAACACTCCGTTTAGACCTAGACAAATTCCATTTCAAATCATGCAAAATTTCAAGGAAAGTCTAGTTCATAGTGTCAAAAAGACTTAAAATTCGGATGTATATTACTTTACAGTTCTGCTTCAATTTTTGTTTTATATTTGAGTAAATAAATAAAAAAACTTCCAATATAAACCGGGAAATAAACATAATTTTTTTATAGATTTTATTCATCATCCTGAAATAATTATGTTTCATCTATTCTTTTTGATCCAACGCTATCTTGCCCAAGGATTTAATTTTCACTTGACTTTAGAATTTCTAAAAGTTAGCTGATGTTATGTAGAAAATGTTATGAATGATGATAAACATATTTTTTTAATGATAAAAGGCGTGACCAATTGTCCGTTGATTGAAACTACAGAAATCCATCAATATGCCTTTTTTAACTTTACAGTTTTTCAGTTCAAAACAATTTATAATCTAAATTTGTTTTACCCTACAGTTTAATTTTGAAAGATATGCCACCTAGTCTCTAAACCGGAGAGTACTCCGACAAAATGTCCCATAACTTTTTTTCAAACAAAAAAAAAATTATTTCCTGCAGTATTCACAATTCTAACGAGATTTCACATAAAATAGACGTATGCTTTTTCATTTTTCTATATATTTGATTAATGCCCCTCATGAAATAATTTTTGCGAAATCAAGTCATTGCTACAGGTTACAGGTTAAGAAATAATTAATTTTGAAGAATGTCTGCATGAAACATGTTAATTGAGGGTATCTAGAAACATGTTTTTACTAATTTCGTTTATGTCAGTAATTAAATCCATCTTGTACATTAAATTTACATGATTGAACATTCGAAAAAATCATTCTGATTGAAAAAGAAACTGTTCAGATAAGAATTATTTTGTTATAGTTGGGGATTCAAGTATTTTGCTGGAAATTCTAAAATTGAACTACTTTCTCAGAAATTCATCTTTTTGGTTTATGATACATAATTTTGATTAGATGATGTTATTTGATGTCGACCAGATAATAAAATTAATTAGAAGATGTTATGATTGTTGGTATACTGATCTAAAATTTATTAAGAAACTTTAACGTTTCGCCCTTCGACGAAGGGCCTCCTCAGCCGTATAAATATGTATCGCCTAGACACAGAAGACATAAAGAACTATTACATTCTATAAAAAACGAAGTAAAAATTTTCCTTATGTCAATTCTTCACCATCTTAATGAAAAGAAGCCATTAAAAGATCCTGGAGTAAGGAAAGATCCTGGAGTAAGTCATTTCAGCCGACTTTTTGTTAAAAATTATAGTCATGTAATATTTTTCCAAAACTGATGCAGCGGATGTTAAAAAATAAAAAATGAAACGACTTGCATATTCTATTGGCATTATCAGGATATAAAGATAAATATGTTGGTGGGCCATCACATTATCCTTTCAGCCAAATAGAAGCAAGTGACATTTCTTAAATACAGAAAATTAATGTCGTATAAACAAGGTGGTTACAGGATAAATTTGATTCGCTGCTCAATGGTCTGTTGTGTGCGCATTATATATCCTACGTCATAAATGAGATAGGAAAATGGATTATCTCTTATTATCTTACCGTATCGTATCTATATAGTTATTTTCTAAAGTATGGAATCTTTATTCATTATAAATTAGATATTGTAATTTATATTGGGTTGAAATTAATTCAATGAACAACAGTATGCTATAGAATCAATAGCTATTGGTGTTATTAATTAACAATTATTAGAGTTATTAATTAAATTTAAATATATACCACTCAGGCCATCGATGTATGAGAGTGATACACCAATATCGATGATTTGTTGAAAAGGTTCAACAAATTTAATACAAGGCTTAAGTTCACTATAGAGAGGGAAAACAACATGAGTATAAGCTTCTTAGACTCTTTAGTAAAAAGAGACAATGGCAAATTGAGCACCGATTGGTATAGGAAGCCCACATGGTCGGAAAGGTATTTGAATTTTAATACATTTACACCCTTACAATACAAAATCAGTGTGGTTAATTCTTTGGTTGACAGAGCAGTTAGACTTTCTAACCATACATTCAAAAATAAGAACCTTGATTTAGTCACAAAAACTTTAATTGAAAATGATAATCCTAAAAATTGTATAACTAAGTTTATGAACAAAAGGTTGGAACATATTAGGCATAGAAACAATAGTAAAAATAATAATAATACTAATACTAATAACGTCACAAACTTCGAAAATAATTACAATAATAGAGATAAGTTTTTGATCTTACCATATACAGCAATGTACAGCAATAATTTAAAAATAATGCTTGAAAAATTGGGTTTTAAAGTCGTTCTACGTTCTGACCATGATGGTTTTAAATGTTTTAGTAACGGTAAGGATCCATTAAAAAAGGGTTTAAAGATACATGTGATCTATGGGGTCAATTGCATGGGTTGTAAATGTGTTTATATTGTCCAATCGGAAAGAAATGTCGATACCAGAATGAATGAACACAAATACGATTGCAGGCACGATGATAGGAACACAGCATTGGTGTATCACTCTCATACGAAGCATCACCACTTCGATTTTGAACATGTTAATCTACTAGGTGCTGAAGTAAATAACAAACAAAGATTATACAGAGAAATGTTTCATATAGCGAAGAAAAATTTTCGGTCAACAAAAGAACTGAGATCGATGGTATGAGTGGTATATATTTAAATTTAATTAATAACTCTAATAATTGTTAATTAATAACACCAATAGCTATTGATTCTATAGCATACTGTTGTTCATTGAATTAATTTCAACCCAATATAAATTACAAGATCTAATTTATAATGAATAAAGATTCCATACTTTAGAAAATAACTATATAGATACGATACGGTAAGATAATAAGAGAGAATCCGTTTTCCTATCTCATTTATGACGTAGGATATATAATGCGCACACAACAGACCATTGAGCAGCGAATCAAATTTATTCTGTATCCACCTTGTTTATACGACATTAATTTTCTGTATTTAAGAAATGTCACTTGCTTCTGTTTGGCTGAAAGGATAATGTGATGGCCCACCAACATTTCTATCTTTATACCCTGACAATCCCAATAGAATACGCAAGTCGTTTCATTTTTTATTTTTTAACATCCACTACATCAGTTTTGGAAAAATATTACATGACTATAATTTTTAACAAAAAGTCGGCTGAAATGACTTACTCCAGGATCTTTCCTTACTCCAGGATCTTTTAATGACTTCTTTTCATTTAGACGGTATAGAATTGACATAAGGAAAATTTGTACTTCGTTTTTTATACAATGTAATAGTTTTTTATGTCTTCTGTGTCTAGGCGATACATATTTATACGGCTGAGGAGGCCCTTCGTCGAAGGGCGAAACGTTAAAGTTTCTTAATAAATTTTGGACCAGTATACCAACAATCATAACATCTTCTAATTAAATACATAATTTTGATTGAAAATTGATAACTGGTTGATTGGTAATTTTTATTTTTTAGTTTAGAATTTAACTATTTGGTTGTAAGTTAGTATTTTTTTTCAATTTGTCTATTCAATAGAAAATAAATTATTTTGTTTAACAAATTATATTATTGAGTTTGAAATTCATGAGATTTCTTGACAATTTTTGTCTTTTGGTAGAAAATTAATCTGTTTTTTACAAAATTTAACTGTAAAGTTGAAAATTTATTCATTTTAATAGGAAAGGCGGGGAGGGGCTTAATACCTACAGACTCTAAGAAGATGATAAAAATGTAAAATTTACGCAAAAACTATAGATATTCAAGGAAATATAATATCTTTCTTGATTCCTAAAAAAATAAGGTAGGGTGCTTTATGTAGGACAAATTCAAACATAAAGGCTGGATGACACAACTACGAATTAAAGTTTTCTAAAAGCATTTCAGTTTCTTCAAAAGAATCACTGAAAGTTAGCTGAACTAATGTCCAAGGAAAACAAAATGAATGATAATCATTTTTTCGAAAGAACAGAAGATAATCTCAAATAGCCATTGATTACAAATGAAGATAAGACTCATCATGCCTTCTTTACAATGGAAAAATTTTCAAATTATTTTGCCAAATCGTCTTACATCTATTTTTCCAAAAATGCACTTTTTGGGATATTCATTATTTTAGTTAGAGCTTATAAGCAACAAACATTTATGCGTATCCAGAAAATTATTTTATTTATAAAATGGCGATGTTAAATTTTGATTCGTTTTCAAAATGTTCTATATCCACGAAGCAACTTTATTTTCGAGATAAAACGTAATTTGTTGAATGCTTCGGTAATCACAGGACTTTCTTTAATTTTGTAGACCTTTTTCACAACGTAGGTAAAAATATAGGTAAGACCACCATACAGTAAATAATAAACCTACAGTAGACAATTATCAATTATAAGTATATATGTTAAATAAGAAATTCTAATTTAAATTTATCAACACCTATACTGTCGTCACTATTAATGAAATTAAATGAATTATTTGACTAACATTAGTATTTTAAATAATTGTTGAATAAATACTGTAGGTTTATTAGTGAATTTAGTTTATTAGTGAATTTCTTCAATGATTGTTTGAATACTAGCTGTTTGAAAATATCATTATATAGGGTGTTTCAAACTCATTAAAATTGAGATAAAAAAAATTTGTTTGAAGGGTTTAGGTAAGCTTTTGACGGAAGTGAATTTTTTTTTTAAATACCGTATTTTTGAAAAAAAAGAATACTTTTTCATTGTAGAGAACAAATAGAAACAGTTTTATGGCTTCTTAACACATTGAACTAAAGTTTACCGATCATTTTTCAGAATCTAAATTGCATCCAAAGACTGGGCAGATTTGAAATTTAAAAAATATTTTATGTATGTTTTCGAGCGTGAAATTTCGTAAAATTGAAAATGTTTGATAAAAAATGCGTAAACAATTTTCTATGACTTTCAGCTTAAATAAAACAAAAATTCTGATTGTATGCCGTTTGGAGGTTTTATCATTTTTAAGGCTATACATTCTACTCAATTCAATGTTTAAAGGAACTGTTTCAAAGTTCTCACCATGTTTAATATTTTATTGTAAAATATTTTATACTACCAAGAATAATAATGCTACTATAATCAATACCCCTTACATTTACAGATCAAGTGAAAAATAGAATGTGTACAGTGTTTTTTCAAGAGTCACGTTTATGTAGCTGAAAATTTAATTTTTGTTTGAAATATTCATCAAAAGTCGCAGCTTTGCCTATAATTCATTATATTTTTCGTCGAGGAAATGATGAAGAAAATGAATAATAATGTGGTAGCAATTTTAGAAAATTGCACTCTGCAAGAGAGACATATAATTATAATTGAATATATTTCTTCTAGTTTTCTTTTTTTTATATCAGTGGTTGAAAAATGTGCAAAATTGGGAAAATTTGGTTTTGTACACACCTACGCTGGCATTTTTGGCTTCAGTGCGATTTTCTTCAGCTCTATGTTGAAGGGTGTTTTTAGTCAAAAATGAAAATGATGGATGATTTTTGTAAAACAAATATAGATTTTGCATCAAAATTGGTTATTAGTCTATTTCGGGGTCGCTGATTGCGATTTTTTTTGTTAGAAATTCTCTCGTTATTTGTAGTTTTTGAGGTTTTCAAAATGAACTTTAAAGAAAAAAGTATTTTCGTACCTTTTAGCCATTAGAGACCTTTTTGAGGTTACTAAAACTTTTGTTAAGCAATCGCGTAACTCTAACGAAAAAAAATTATATCCTTTTATGCTGACACTTTTTTTTACTTAACCGAAAATTTTAACCGACCATCAATATTGTTTATAACCTTTCACTCTCATAGCAATGCTGAATAGTGGCGGTTTTTCTGAAATTTGTCACTTTTGGTCCACTTTTCACTTAGTGAGGTAATAATTAAAGCAAGCTAATCTACCCACGGTTCAAATTTAGTTAAAGACGTTCTATGTACAATAAGTATAGCAAATATGGAAAATTTTGAAGTCTGAGATCGAAAATCTTCCTCCTACTCCATGAATCTTGAAGAACAAATAAAATGTTCTTATCGGAGACACGTTATAATTGTTAGTATATATAGCGGCCATTTTTCGATTTGCTGGTCACACGTTATAGAAAAAAAAACTTTTTGATTTTCGAGTATTTAATCTATTCAGCAAAAATGAATATTATTACTGACATTCTGATTCTTATATTCGTTGGTGTTCTTTATTTTCAACGTAAGTTTAATTTGATACTATAGTTATTATTAATGAAAAATATTACACGTATGTTTTCAAAAATACGTAACTTTTTCAGTTGTTTCTATTTAAAAGCAATTAAAAAGCTTTTGACAATCATTTTATTATCAAGAATGTCGATACACTGAATTGCATGCGCAATCGAAACACAGATGCAAAAATTTTAAATAAAAAAATATTTATGTGAACGAAATGCAAATGTATTTATTTCAATAAAGTATTTTCTTTGTTCAAGCAAGTATGTTTTCGAACTAATGCACTGGAGGTTGTTTGTTTAAACGATCTTCATATAAATAAAATATAATTATATATAAGTTTCTTGAATTTCTTTAAAATTTATATAATTGTTTTATTTTCATAATCGTGTCAACACTAAGCTTCGAATGAATACCCTTTTTTCCATGAAAAATGATTCACGTGGAACAAATATTTATTTTACCTAAAGAAACCTAAATTACTGAATATGCAAAAGGCGTAACTATTTTCTTTCAATAGGTATTTATCACTTAAATAAATTAGTTTCCGTGAAATAAGGAAATATTTATTAGGGTGCACAATGGGACAGAATCCTGATAATGCGGCTAAAAGTCCAAGACAAATCAGAATAAGATTATATTGCCGCAATTACATGTTTCTCACGTCTCTGAATCCAAATTTTGAATTCAAAATTCAAAATGCGAATCATCGCATGCAAAATCGATTACAAATTTAGAAATGAAAACGAATAATTCCGAATAGCAGATTGAAAATGGTTATCTATTTCGCCACCAAATAGGCGATTCCCACAAGAATATGTGTTCAAATGCACAGATTCGTTATTAGTAGCCATGTGTAACATTTCAAATTATGCGAGAATTCTAAATGGCAGCGATCAAAATTTTGGTAAAAATCGGATATTTTTGCATTTTCTGAGAAACTTACTCAAAAATCGGTTAAAAGGTCCTTTTTTATCAGGATATAAATTGTGACTCGTACAACCCTAAATAAGAATAACAACAAAATTGCTGGGAAGACCGCAATATTTTAACGACTGTTAAGACAAATTCCAATTATGTAGCAAATTTTTGCTAGTATTCGGCCTTTTTATATCAAATTAAAAATTAAAATTGCTATTTTACAACGTCCTTCTTACTAATAGTGGTTCAAAAATATTAAAGATTAGGGATTTTCGTTTTTCTAGATGACTATGTTGGAAGCTTCTGCATTGATCCGAATTTTTTTGGATTTGGTCCAATTGAAAGCCTTGAATTTGAGAAATTGAATGATACCTACAATTTTAGGGAAATTTTCCTTAACTTATGGTAATTTGTAACAAAGTTTAGGAATATTCCCTACAATTTGGAGAACTGAATGATTCCAACTAAGTGTAGGGATTCGTCCCAAAAATCATGTTTAATTTTCCACGTAGATTAGGTAAATTTTCCAAGATATTTTGCCCTGAAATATTTGATAAACTAGAACAATATTTTGAATAATTTTACCCGTTTTTTTACAGAAAAAATGTAATAATGTTACAATTATCTCAAAGAGTTCTTTCCACACAAAAATTTAAAAGATCAGAAAATTTACTCTTTATAGATCGCTATGCTGAAAGCTTTTCAAGTAGTCTAATTTTTCCGTTATGGGTTACAATTGAAGGTCTTAAAATTCATATGTGAATTCAAAAATACAATAAGGTATATCATTATGATGCTTTTTTTTTGTCAGCAAAGATCGCCGAATGAATAAGTTTATTTTTTCGGCCACTCTACTGGAATCTTTTCTTTCAGTTCGATTGTCTTCAAACATAGCTGAAATTGATAATGGGCTTAGTATACAGATGTGCTTTAAATAAAATTGTACAGAGATATTGTGTTTTTTTTGTTGTTTTTTTTTAATGTGTTCAATGTAGACATTTTCTATTCCTCAGACTGATATACAAGAAAATTGTAACCGGAGAAGCACAAGGGAATAGAATTCGTTTGCCTTTTCAAACGAGCTGATGTTGTATGAGCATTTTTATATGCACGCATTTTTTCGTGCAACTGGAGGCGAGTGAAATTCATTTTTAAGATTTTGGCCTAGTTTACAGGATTTTGCCCCAACTATGCAAAATCGTCAGCGGGAGCAAACGACCTCCCAAAATAAATGTTTACATTGTAAATAAGGACGTAGTAGAAAATTTCTACATATGTAAATTTATTCTTACAAAATCAGGTGCAGGTGGTACTCCAGATCGTCTGCCTCCAAATCGCATTTCTGTAAACATGTATGGTGGCTCTCATTATGTTGGTACGATCGTAGATGGAAATTATTGTGAAGGTAGCCGGCGGTTGCCCCACTGGATGCGCTCTGAAGAAAATCTTTATGAAGAAATGTACGCATATATATTATTGCAAAATGGCGATCATTTCAAATCAGCTCTGGATCCGATAAATGTACCTGAGAGTTATAGGCCTTATCGTCCAAAGTACACTGAATTACATATAGTGCATAATGGAAGTGATCAATATTTTACAACTCAACGTTTCTCTTGGCACGATATCCGTAGAGCACAGCCCACCGTAACTGGTAACCCATCTGACAGCCGTATTTATGTAAAACTGAGAGATGGCACTGTTTTTAAGGCAATTTTAAACAGATACACTTTAAAAGAGAAACAACCTGCCTTAATAGTCCAGAAAGATGCTGGTACTTCCCGGCCATATAAAAAAATAAGGACTGAATGATGCTACCAGTAAAAAATCTCTATATCCTTGGAATATTTCGTGCACATCTCAAGATATTCTAAGGATATTTGGTAAATCTTCCGAATTCATACATGCCAATGATATCCGCAAGATATCCTAATTTCAGAATTTTGTATGTTTCTAGAAAAATTTCATACATTTTCGGCAAAATATGTATCTTCAAGCATCTAAATAAAGTCATTATTCAGAAACACAATCTTTATTTTTTTTCAATTGGAAATTTAAATGATTTTTACATTCTCATCTAGAGAAGGTATTAGATTTGTGTAAAATTT
>CAKNYM010052170.1:28752-56652 GCA_932195095.1 Andricus curvator | reverse complement strand
TGGCGATATAATTTGAGGAAAATTAAGAGAAGAAGCGATTTCTTTCTTCCTTTAAATGTCCACACTAGGCATTTGTTTATATAATTTGTTTATAAAATTATTGAAAAATACCGAAATATAATTTTCCATAATCAAACATCACTGGAAATATAATTTGAGAAAAATTAAGTGAAAAAATGATTTTTTTATGCCTTTAAATGTCCACACTAGGCTTTTGTTTATATAATTTGTTTATAAAATTATTTAAAAATATTGGATGTCAAATTTTTATCTTAAAATATTATTTTTTCGATGGAAGCAAGTAATTTTAACGCAAAAATTTACTTTGAAAACGAAGAATCCATACAGTAGACTATTTGTTAAGTTAATTTGTTCATAACAATCAACTTAACAATGTCATAATCTTTTTTGCTTTCAGCTACCCCCGTGCATAAAGTCTCGGAATGCTGATCATAGAAAAAAAAATTTCACCAAGATAAACAAAAAAAACGAAAAAGTCGACTTTTTATTCACTCTTTGCATTAACATAAAAGTTTAAACAAAAAAAAAACTCAAAAATCAGACGACATGAATCTCTTCAAAATTTGATGCTCAATTTTTCTGAAGAAAAAAATCCAAAATCGGTTCAGAATTGCCAGCTACAAGTTATTTTGAACCTCGTTTTTTTTTTTCATCCCACTGTGCCCCCCCCCCCCCCCCCCGTGACAGAAGTTTTCGTGGGACTGACGTTAGAGCTGGACTCTCCACTATACGGTGAATCACTACTTGACTTGGACATGATTTCAACTCGCAAAACAAATTTCGCGCATAAAGGTGGTAGTTGGGTGTACAATCTAAACATGAACAATACAAACAATAAAGTAGCCTCGGACTGGACTGAAACTTTGATTGACTAAATGCATACACACGGTAAACGTAAAGTTTGAGTTTCAGGCGATGAATGGAGACTGGGTGTTTGGAATGCTAGAGGAGTGAATGATCTTAAAGTAAGAGAACTACGAGAAACTATGCATGCTAGGAAACTAGATATTTTATGTGTACCTGAGACAAAGAAAAAGGGATGCGAAAGTAGAAACATAGAAAATGGGGTGTTGAAAAGCGGTTTTGAAATATGGTTAGGAGTAGATAGGGAATCACATGGTAGTCAAGGGGTCGGTTTGATTATGAATGAAAAAGCAAGATATATGTTCCAAAACGACTTAAATACTTCTTTTCTCCCCTTTTCAGGTAGTTGGAAAAAAATCTTTCTGATTGTACGATTTATTATAAAGATACGGAAATATACGCTAAAGTAAAGGAATTACCTTCTTCATTTTAAATCAAATACAACTTTAGTCATTTTTATCTGAAGAAGATTGAACATAACATATGGTCGTTGCGAACTTTTGGGTTTCTATTATACGATGAACAGAAACGAGCGTGAAGCGCGAGGTTCACATGATGATCAAACGAAATATCGAGCGCGAAGCGCGAGTGTCGTGATGAGAATGTGTTCCTTAAGGTCGATAGAACCTTAAGTAAATTAGTTCTTCTTTTTATGTAAAACTGACATAATTAAACCAAAAGCAGGTCATAACAATGAAGCTTTAAGAGAGTATTAGCCCGCGAAGCGCGCACTAGCGAGGACACGAAGTGTGAAAACCTAGACGACAAATGTGTCCGAGCGCGCAGCGCGAGGTCAATACATTATCGAGCGCGAAGCGCGAGATAAACATATAATCGAGCGCGAAGCGCGAGATCCAAAAGGTGCGCGCCCTAGGCGCGCTGAAACTTGCGAGCGAAGCGAGCCGCGCGCGAAGCGCGCTATGAGAATGTGCCCGCGAAGCGGGCAGATTTTTTATTGATAAAAATATGTAATGTTGAAGGTGGTAAATGACATACTTCAGACCAGAAGAATTCGTTGTTGGATCCTTTATTCCATCGACGTTTCGAAAACTATAGTTTTCCTAATGAGGACCAATAAAATATAATTGAGTAGAGAAGTTTATCATCGTCTTAATTTAAAAAGGTTTCTATTCCTCCTTTTCGATTTTTCTATAAAACATTTATGAAACAAATTTAGTTAATTAAATTTAAGTGTATCAATTGAGTAAAAATTGATGTTAAAAATTGTGATTGCTGTATTCACCTTCTAATCTTCTTTTTCCAGTTAAAAATCAGTTTAATTTATGTTGTTTTTCATAATGATTGTTTAAAAGTTGTAAAATTATAATTGTAAAATTAGTAATTTAGTTAAAACTGTTGAATATAAGTCAGAAGCATAACTGACGTTTTGCTCTATTTTTTCAATAGAGAAAAAGAGAAACATTAACAGAGACAGAAGTAGCAATGGCGTATCATCAATTTATATTAAAGGTATTACAATTTCTAAATAATTATAATAACTAAAATTAAATAAAAGAAATACAAAATTATTAACAATCATTAAATTTTTTTTTAAATTCTCCATACTATTGTTGATAATTAATTAAATGTAAGTTCAAAATTACAATAATGTAAAGCATTTAAGTAAAAATTCATAAATTTTAAAATTTTAGAAAATCTAATATTCACAATCTAAGTTATCTATTGTTATAATTTTGAAATAGAAAAATTTTGTTAAATTTGTTTTCGTTGCATTAGAAATTAGATAAGATTACAATAACAAAATCGTTTGATGAGATAAAAAAATGTTTGTTTTAATTTCAAAATTTTATTCTATTTTTTTTTTTGTTTTTCTTTAATTTCAAAAAATTAATTTTATATTCTCTTCATTTAAATTCGTTACAAAATACAATTTATATTAATTTTTTAAAATAAATAATCCAGAATAATATTATATATTGGACTGTAATTATTAAGATCTGAAATTATATTTAAGCATTTATTACTATTTATCTTAATAAAAAACATTTCTGCTATTAATCTTTTAAATTCATTGGGTTCATGATGTAAAACTATAACATTTTCCCAATCAATTGAATGCCCAGTTTCAACCTGGTGTTTCAACTTTATGGTTTTTTGGATTTTGTCTAAAATTATCATAATGTGCTTTAATTCTAGTAGAAAGTAATCTACCAGTTTGACCAACATAATATTTATCACAATCCAAACATTGAATTTTATATACTAAATCAGCAAGTTGCAAATCATCTAATAAGTATTTTCCTAATTTTATAAATTTATCAAGTTTTGAATCAATTCTAAAATTTGTTGTAATATAAAAATCATTTAAAATCCTTTTAATTTCAAAAGATAACTTTCCATGGTAAGAAATAGATACTGTTGGTTTAAAATTTAAATTCTTAACTATATTTTTATATTAGTTTCGTTAAATAAAGAATCTGTAATTGTTTTAATTTTATTATTAATATTTGTTTCAATAAATTCTTCTGGATAATTATTTAAATAAAAAGTTATTTTTCGATAAATTCAATATTAGAATTGTGGAATGATTTATGTGATAATTTAAGAGCTGTATCTATAAGATTTTTAACTATAGAAATTTTGTGTTGTATTGGATGGTTAGAAAGAAAATTTAAATATCTAAAATATGTGTGAAGAAAAATTTAAATTTTTTATGACATTTGATTCGAAGTCTTGCATAACTAAATCAGCTAGAACTGGAGAAATGGGAGAACTCAGAGGTGTTCAAAATATTTTTCTATAAAAATTGTTATTAAATTTGAATACTGTTTGTTCCATCAAGAATTTCATTCCTTTTTTAAATTTATCAAGAGGTCAATCTGTATAGTTTTTTATATTAATCCATCTACTTAAAATACTATTAATAACTAAATCAATTGCTACGTTAGTGCATAACGAAGAAACATCTAGCGAAGCCATGATATGATCAGTTGGAATTGTTTTATTAATCATTATATTTTTAAATTCAAAAGAATTTTTTAATTGAGATTTTGGTGCTTTTAAAGATTAGATTTATGAACTTTAGGTAAACCATACATTCTAGGAATGTTAGTGTCATTAACTAAAATATCTCTGTGTAATATATTTTCACCTAAATATCCATATATTCGCCAAGAATTTAACAAATCAAATGTTTTATTTTTTAATTCTTTCTCAGGGTTTTCATTTAGTTTTTTATATGTTGTAGTATCATTTAATAATTCCTGCATTTTTTTAACATAGGATTCCTTTTCAAGCAGTTGCAAACAGTTGTGCTTAAAAAGGAATCATATGTTAAAAAAATGCAAGAATTTTTAAATGCTACTACAACATATAGAAAACAAAATGAAAAATCAGAGCGTTCAAAATTCAACAATTTTATTGGGCCCGTTCAAGGTTATGACAGGAAATAGTTTCAGATTTAAATTTCAAAAACAGGACAATTTCAAAATGTTCAAAAGTCAATAATTCTAGATCAGAATTTTTAAAACCAGATCATTTAAAATTTGAAAGAAATGAAATTGTATTATATTTAATTAAAACCGTTCAAAATTATATAGTCTGAAATTTTTCAATTTTAAGATCTGATTTTTAATTTCTAGCCCTGTCAAATTATTAGGTTTCAAAATCTCTTATTCATAAGTGATACGAGTTTAGGTTTTGTTTTCATTCAAAATGTTGTCCTCGAATGATTTCAAAGAATTTCACAAGATTCAGTTGTTTTAGAAGGAACTCCAAGTATTTTGTAGAACATACAGAATTTTTGAAGATTTAAGAGATTTTATGTTATGTCAAGAGATTCCAAAGAATTTTAAGAGATTAAGAACATTTCAGGGATTTCAAGCTACTTTGTAAAATTTCCAAAAATTGTTACCTCAATTTTAGGAGATTTCTAACTATTATCAATATTTCCACGGATTTTTAAGTATTTCAAGGAATTTTACAAGATTTCAGGGATTGTGTTGAATGTCCCAGGATTTTGAAGATTTAGGGAATACTAAAATGATTTCCAGGGATTTTAATGGTCTTTGTTTAGAGAAATTCAACTAAGTAGGTTTAATCATTTTGATGTCCAATGACTTTACAGAATTTTAAGAAATTCCAACGAATAGGTAAATGTGTGAGTAAGTCTAATTATTTCTCTTTCACGCAAAAACGTGTAACCACGTAATTTTTGTAAACGTGACACATGCTATTTATAAGATGCATTCATTAGTAATTTGTAACGTTTTACTAATATAGATTCTAAATTATGAATTAGAAATTCTGGTTCCAATTTTTGAAGAAAAAAACGGTCTTGGTTTATTTTTCGTAATGCAAAAAAAAAGCATTTCTTCCTCTACTTTCTATATTTTGCATTAAAAAATTTTAAGAACAACGTGTTTTTTTAGGAATACTTGAACAATATTTCTAAATAGAAAAAGTAATGTTCTTTTATAAGAAATGACAGAAAATATGATTGCAGTTCTTAAAATAACGAACAGTTTGTTTTGCTACAGACCCGATTTTTGGCTCAACTACCTAATAAGAAAAATTTTTCTTGTATTTTGAGATTTAAAGAATAGAGATGGAAAAATATCATACCACAAGTATCATTACAATAGTTTAACTGAATCACTTACCTGTAACAAAAAAATATGTTTGGTCAGATACCTGAAAATTTACCTTATTTCTAATAATAATCTTCATTCGTTTGTATCCAGTTTAGATCTAGATAAATTCCATTTCAAATTATGTAAAATTAAAAAAAAAAGTCTAAATCATAGAGTCAAAGTGACTTACTATTTGGATGTATATTACTTTGCAGTTCTGCTTCAATTTTTGTTTTATATTTGAATAAATAAATAAAAAACTTTGAATCTAAACCAGTAAATAAACAGCAATTATTTTTATAGATTGTCATCATTCTAAAATAATTATATTTCATTAATGCACTGAAATAAGAAGAAAAAAAATTTCGCGCTGAACGGTAGAGTTTTTATTTTCTTTTTAAAGTAAAATTTTTTAATTTCTGATAACTCAAGTCTTTGGGCCAAAATCTATATTTGTCGATTCAACGCTATCTTTCACAAGGATTTAATTTTCACTTGACTTTATAATCTTTCAAAAGTTGGCTAAAGTAATGTACAAAATGATATGGATGATAATAAACCTTTTTTTTCAAGATAAAAGGCTTCATTAATTGTCTTTTAATTGAAACTGAATTAATATACTTCTTTTCTACAAAAAATTAAGGAAAATTGCTTCATGTAGGACAAATTCAAACATAAAGGCTAGATGACACAACAACAAATTTTAGTTTTCTAAAAGGATATAAGTTTATTCAAAAATAATTAATTAACAAAATCAAATTCTGAATAAGGGTTATCTTTCTTATCTTTGCCTAGGCTTTCATTTTTGCTTGGCTTCAGAATTATTTGAAGTTAGCTTAACTAATGTACAAGGAAAATAGAATGAGTGATAATAATTTTTTTGCAATGACAGAAGGCAAGCGTAAATCACCATTACTCAAAAATAAAGAAATCTCTGATTATGCATTATTTACAGTTAAAATGTTTTAACATTATTTTGCTAAAACCTCTCTAATCTATTTTTTTTCATTTAATTCTTTGGGATATTCATAATTTTAGTAATAGTTTATGAGCCATAAAAATATTTCCATATTGAGAAAATTATTTTATTTATAAAAAGACGAGGGAGAAATGTGGGTTATTTTCCAAATGTTCTATATTCACAAAGAAACTTTACTTTTGAGATAAAATGTAATTTATTGAATGCTTCGGCAAACACAAGACTTTTTCCACTTAAATAATGAAGTCAAATGTTATAGAGGTTTCAAGACATTTTTTTAAAGTAAAACGCAAAATTTCAAAACGCATAATTTTGTAGACATTTATTGGTTAAAAAGCAGGAAAGGTTGCACAAATATCACGCATTCACTAGGTATTGCTTCATACTAAAAAATTATACTTATTTACATATTTAATCTATTTTAAACAGCTTCAATTGAGAACGTTTTACTTTACCAAGGCTTCGATTCTAACAACTTGAAATTGAAAATGATTCAATTTTTAGGCCTAGTATGATTTTAAATTAATTTTTTTTAACTTAATGTGCTGAGGAGTGCAATGTTTCAAGATTAAAACTGTCAAATAAAACTTGAAAAGTTTATGCTGGGTGTTAACGTGTAAGAAACTCAAATTTCAACTATTGCTCGTTTGTTAATTTTTCCATTATCCAGGCATCATATTCTTTTCGATTATATTACTAAGGCTACTGTTTTAAAGTTTTGGCAATTTTCAAAGTTTTTTTTTTTATATTTTCTAATTTTTAAGCGCTTGATATAGAAGGTAGTCAAATTAGAATTTAATTTTTTTTTTTTAAATTCACTATTTGTAAGACTGGAGGGACTTTAAATTTGAAAATAAATTACTGTATGTTTTTAGAATTGAAATTTTGTAAGATTGAAAATCCTCAACGAAAATTACGTAAACAATTTTTTACGACTTAAGCTTGAATGGACGAAAATTTTTATTGTGTGTCATTGAGAGGTTTCATAATTTGTAAGGCTTCAAATTCCACTTAATTTAATAATTAAATCAACTGTTTTGATGTTCTCAACATTTTTAATATGTTATTGTAAAATATTTTATAATTTGAAGGTCCTTAGAATAAAACGTATCCGAATCAGAAAGCTTCCAATTATTTTCATACATGATAATTTTCATTAATTATTATTAAATTATATATATATATATAATATATATAATATAAAAAAAATGTTCATAAGATGAGCACAAATAAATACACCCATAGTGAATACGTCCATAGTACTTCGCAGCCGTATTAATAATTCTAGTACGAAGAATAATAATGCTCCTATAATTAATACAGCTTACGTATACGGATCAAATGAAGGACAGAGTATGTATAGTAGGCGTATCAAAAATAAATTATTTGCGCTAAGTTCTAATAGCGATAAAAACTTTCCTTTGATAAAAAAATTCCTTCTGTCTCCGCATCCGAGATATAGCTAAAAATCACAAAAACGAAGCATTTCTTCAAATTTGAAAACCAACATTTTTTTTCAACTTAAATTATCAATAAGAATAGTTCAAAGCCAGTCGATTTATACCTTTATAGCGATAATTTCATTCAAATATTTCTTACTCTCCCTAATTGACTTTGAAATTTAAAAAAAATTGTAAAAAGTCGACTTTTTCGCTTTATCTTAGAGTCAGGGTAAATTTGTCGATTATTTGACCACATAATGTGTAATATACGTTAATGGGAATGTATTTGCAATATGTTGCAATACATATGTTTTTTTATGAAACTTTAGAGTCTTCATTGCTACTAGTTTCATTATCGAAAAATTTGATTTTTTTAATAAAACATCCATCAAAAGTCAGAGCTTTGCCTATAATGCATTACATTTTTTGTCGAGAAAATGATAAAGAAAATGGTTTATGGTGTTGTAGCAGTTTTAGAAAACTAAACTATGCTAGAAAGAGGTACAATCATAATTATTATTCAAGATATTCCTTTGAGTATCCTTTTTCTTATCAGTGGTTGAAAATTTTTAAAATTTGCGAAAATCTGGTTTAGTACACTCCTATGCTGAGATTGTTTCTTCTAGTCCGATTTTTTCGGCGATACAAATGAAAGATATTGTCAAGTATAACTAAGTTGAAAAATTAAATTATTTCTGTTACATAGTTATTTTTTTTATATCGGCCTTTGAAAATATATGAAACTTAGGAAAAATTGAGAAAATTTGGCTCTTTTAGACCCCTATACTGGAAACCTGTCCTTCACTCCGATTTTTTTCGGCAATGGTTAAAAAATGAAATTTGCTATATCATAGTTTTATTTTTCTGATATCAGTAGTTGCAAAATAAGAAAATTGAGAGAAATGTAGAAAATTGCTCTTAGGTCTTCTATGTTGGAAGGTTTTCTTTTAATAAAAGATGCAAAATGATGGATGATTGTTTCAAAACAAATATAGATTTTGCATCTAAATTGGTTATAAGTATATTTTGGGGTCGCTGATTACGAATTTCATACTAGGAATGCAACTCTCAAAATATCATTTAGAGCAAATGTAGGAGAATTTCTAATAAAAACAAAAATTTAAATGGCAGATCCAATATGTCCCAGACATAAAAAAAAAGTATTTGCATACAAATTGGCTGTGAGTGACGTTTTTGAGGTTGCTGAAAGTTTATCACTTCATCAAGAATATTGAGCACTCTCTAATGGCAACCTGAAATCAATATTGTACATTAACGCATTTTAAAAAATGTTATTTTTCGAACAATTTATTACTATTTAAAACTATCATATCTTAGATAAATGCTAGGAAGTTGTTTTTTCTTCTGAAATTTTAAACATTCTTTTGGTTTTTTAGTTCTGAAAAAATGATTAATAAACTTTAGGAAGAATCGTTTTTGAACACTTGTTTTAATTTTTTGAATTTATTTTTCTGAAATAAAACAAATATTTGTAAAATTGATATCGAACTTTGAATCCCTTCTCAATTATTGAATCATTTGATTTATAAATTTTTAATCTCTATATATGTATTATCATCATAGATAAGAACATATTTCCTTAAGTTGAAAGGAGAGGATGATGGTATGTGCATTTTCAAGTTTTTCTTTCACGCTTTGCAATAAAATTCTTGTTGAAATTCGAATAAAAATCTATGGACCGAACGAGCAGAAAAGAGGTGGCTTTCATTAGTTATTACTTCCATTAATTATTGTTAAAGAAACTAGTATGCTTTTGACTTAGAATCTTCCTATATAAACCATCTTTTGTGGAATCTTCTGTTCAGGAATCAAGAAAAATATTATATTTTCCTTGAATATTTTTTTGTTTTTTTTTGTAAATTGTACATTTTTACTTTCATAATGATAAATTATGATAGGGCTATTAAAAATCAGACGCAGAATATCATATATATTTTTTTTTCTTTCTCATTGTGAATTAAGAAAATCTGTCCACAGTTCGATGTCAGTTGAAGACATTAATGAGTTTAATTTTTTTGCTAAAATTGAATAACAAGGTAATAAATTACACACATTCTAAAATTAAATCATTCTCAAGGTTCTATTAAAATAAGTCTAACAAATATGGAAAATTTCGAAATATGCGCTCAAGAATCTTCTCTCTTCTACTTCATGTATGTTAAAGAACAGATAAAACGTTCTTATCGGACACACGTTATAAATTTTAGTATATATAGGAGCCATTTTTTTATTTGCTGCTCACAAGTGATAAAAGAAATAGGTATTTGCTGTTATAATATTTTCTCTATTCAGAAAAAATGAATTTTATCACTGATATTCTGATTCTCACATTCGTTGGTGTTCTTTATTTTCAACGTAAGTTTAATTTGATACTATAATTATTATTTCTGAAAAATATTACACGTATGTTCCAAAACATATGCTAACTTTTTCATACGCTTCTAGTGCTGATTGTTCATTCTTAAAGCGTAAAGATCTCAATGAATATTAAATTTCAAATGCTTTAAGATTAAATTATGCACTTATGAACTACAAAAAATAGCAGAAGTTTTGTCAATTCAATGCGTAGAAACTAAAAATTAAAACGCATTTAGACGCAATTAAAAAATATATGCCAAAATTTCAAATAAAGAAATACTTATTTTAACGAAATGCAAATGTATTTATTTTAATTAAGTATTTCCTTTATTCGACCAAATATGTCTTCAAACTCATGCACTAAAGGTTGTTTTTTTGAACGATATTTATTTAAATAAACTAGATTTATGTATAATTTTGTTGAATATCATTAAAATATATATAATTATTTTCTTGTAATAATCATGTCAACACTAAGATTTGAATTAATATTTTTCTTTCAATCCCATAAAAAATTATTTGCCTAGAACAAATATTTCTTTTACTCAAAGAAACCTAAATGACTCGATATCTACGAGGGTGGAAAATTTTCTTTGAATACGTATTTATCACTCAAATAAATTAATTTAATTGGAATAAGGAAATATTTATTAGCGTGCATAGTGGGTCAGAATCCTGATAATGCGGCCAAAAGTACAAGATAAATTAGAATGAGATTCTATTGCCGCTATTATAGATTTTTCAGGTTTTTGAAACAAAATTATGAATTAAAAATGCAAAATTCGAATTATCGGACGCAAAATCGTGCACGATTTCAACAAAAAACATATGATTATTTAAATACAAATTAATTGTTCGGGGGTTTTGATGTCTCTGATTACGAATTTATGAATAAAATTTTTTCATTTAGAATAGCAAATTGAAGACGGTTATCAATTTTACCAAAAAATAGGCAATTCCCACAACAATATGCTATTAAATGTCTTAAGCGTCTTCGATTACGAATTTAGTAATAAAAACATTTCCACAAGAACATTTGAGACTTGCGCACAGATTTGTTGTCAGTGGCCGTGTGTAGCATTCAAAATTATGCGAGAATTAAAAATGGAAGCGATCACAATTTTCGCGAAAATGGAACATTTTTGCATTTTCTGAGAAAGTTACTCGAAACTTGGTTAAAAGACGCTTTTTTTTATCAAAAAGTAAACAGTGACACGTACAACACTAAATAAGATTAATTTTTATTGCTGGATGGAACGCAATATTTAAACAACTGCAAAGACGAATTTCAATTATGTGGCAAATTCTGACGAAAGCGTTGACAGAAATTCGTTAAACACTACAAGAAATGCGATTTTTTGCATACGAAAATAAAATTGTCTATTTCATACTGATATTTTTTTGTTATGAAATATCGAAAAACGAGGAAATGTCATTTAGAGACCACTTTGCTGGAATCTTTTCTTTTAGGTAGACTAGCTTCTAACATGGCGCAAATTAAGTATTTGGCCTTGCGATATAGATTAAATAATAAAAATTGCTATTTTAAAGTGTCTTTTTTACAATACGTGGTTTGAAAATATTAAATAACAGAAAATTATTTTTTTTCAGATGACTATTTTGCAAGCTTCTTAATCAATCCGAATTTTCAGGGGATTAGCTAAAATTGAAAGCCTTGACGTGTAGTTATGCATTACAGAATGAAATTTGACCACATAGCATTGTTTTTTATTATTACTCCGTGAAACATTTAAATATGGGAAAATTTTGTCTTGATAGATTTCCCTTTGAAATTTAAATGTGAATTTCAAAATACAAATAGGTATATCGTAATGATGTTTCTTTTTCATCAAAGATTGCCAAATGAATGAATTTAAATTTTCAGAAAACATTTGCATTCAAAGCATGAGATTTCATCTGAAAAGAATTAAAAGCTTTGAAATTTTTTATATGCATATTAATCGTTAAAAAATGTAGATGAATATTCGTAATAGCTTGATAAAGGAAACGAGTTTCATTTTCAAAAAAAAAAAAAGAAAAATTATTTGGGATCGAAAATTGTAACCGGGGAAGCACAAGGGAATAGAATTGCTCAAGCTCCATGAAGTTTAGCACGTATTTCTCATAAGGAAGGAAAAACGTTTTCGTCATTTTTATTCAGAATCTTCAATATTAGGGAAGTCGAGTTGAGACTCAATATTTTTCTTTGCAATTACCTATAGAATACGAATAAAATATTACTTTTTAAACATCACTCTCTCAAATCTGTCTCATAGGGTCCCAAAAAAAACCATACAATTTTTTAAACAACGTATTATTGTTTTTAGCAATTCTCTCTCAGAATAGAGTCAGAAAATCGCAGTTATTTCAAAGAAATGGTATGAGGTAATACATAATTGTTCTAACAATGTATTTTAATTTTTAATAATATTCTCTCAGAATAATGATAGAAAATCGCAGTTCTTTCATAAATTGTTCACTTTTGGTTTTGAGAAACCGCGCCGCTCTATCTCCATTCTAAGAGAAAATTTCTAGAAACAATAATGAATTGTTTAAAAAATGTTTTAAACATCTAATAAACAGTAAATAGTAGTCTTTTACGTATTAGCGAAAATTTACATTTGAAAAAATTAAAAAAATCATAATTGCCACCAAAAACTCACAAAACCAATTTTGTATTATGCCTAATGGTGAACAGAAATGTTGCTTTTCAGCTAATATTGACGATTCTGAATGACATTTACAAAAACATCTTTTTTCCAATGTGGAATATGTGTTAAACTTTATGGGGCTTGACCACCTCTGAATATCATTTTTTCCGAGAAAAAAAATGAACTCATTTTTGTGTGGATTCGAACAAATTTCCGGGTCATATGCATAAAAATTCGTAAATAAAATTTTCTAATGCATTTTTGGACCACCCTAATGAGCATTTTTACATGCACGCATCTTTTCGTGCAACCGGAGTCTTTTCAAATTTAATTTAAAGATTTTGGCGGAGCTTACAGGATTCTGCCCCAACTGTGCAAAATCGCAAGCAGGAGCAAACGAGTTCCCAAACGAAGTTTTCACCTTGTAAATGAGGACCACCCTCATACATATTGAACATTCTTAACATATTTTTTTTCATTATTGTTAAAAGTTTCAGTTATTGTGGAGTAGAAAATTTTTGTAAATGTGATTTTTTTTCTCACGAAATCAGGTGCTGTTGATTCTTCAGATCGTCTGTTACCAAAACACATTTCTGTAAACATGTGGGATGGCTCTCATTATGATAGTTCGATCATAGAGGGAAATTATGATGTTGAATTTGGCCGGAGTTTGCCCAACTGGATGGAGCGTGGAGTAAAATTTCTTCCCAAAGGAATGTACGCCTATATATTATTGGACAATGGCGATCACTTTGAAGCAGCTCTTGATCCGACAAATGTACCTGAGAGTCATAGGCCTGATAGTCCAGAGACTGCTGACATACATATAGTACATAAGGGAAATAACGTATATTATACAACTCAAAATTTCCATCGGCACAATATTTATAGAGAAGCGCCCATCAGAACTGGTAACCCATATGACAGCAGCGTTTATATACAAGTAAGACAAGGCACTGTCTATAAGGCGATTTTAAACAGATATGTTCCGATAGAGAAACGACCTGCCCTTATAGTCCAGAAAGGTGCAGGTACTTCCCAGCCATGTTAAAAAAGCAGGACAGCATGATGCTATCAGTCAGAAATCTCAATATCCTGCGAATATTTTGTGCATCTTTCAAATTATTTTAAGGATATTCGGTTAATGTCCGGAAATATGTCAATGATATTCCCAAGATACCTTGATTCGAAATTTTGTATGTTTCTAGAACAATTTAGATATATCTTCCGCAAATGATGTATCTTCAAGCATATAAATGAAGTCGCCATTTAGCAACATCATTTTCATTTCTTTCCATTGAAAATAAATTTAACCACCAAATAAATTCAAAACTTAAGTTTGACAGCTCTACATCTTTAATTTTTTGCCCTAAAAAATTTGCTATTGAATTTTAAAATATCAATTAGTAGGTGAGCAACTTGACCCTACATGAGCGACTTCAGCCTGTTTTGCGGTACTTTTGAATTGTTTTCGTTTTTAATTTGATAAATGAGAAATGATGTTCAATGATCACTTTATTTATTTGTGCGATGGAACATACATGATTTGCAGAAGATATATCTACATTTTTCTAGAAACATACAAAATTTTAGAATTAGGATATCTTGGGGATATCATTAGCATATAAATTCGAGACATTAACCGGATATCCTTAGAATATCTTGAGATATGCACGTCATATTCCAGGGATATCGAGATTCCCCCCCAAAAGCATAATCATATCCTTCTCGATATCCCTGGAATGCACTGGGACCTTGGGCTATGATGAGGAAATTTTTTACTGTCGAAACATATTTCAATAGTGGAACATGTTCCAAGAGTGGAACATTTCCCAATCATAGCCCAGGCATGTCCGAGTACATCCCAACGATACCGCGAAGGATATAACGATGCTTTTGGGCGGAAATTTTGAGATCCCTGGGCATATGACGTGCATATTTTAAGGTATTCTAAGAATATCCAATTGATGTCTCGTATCTATATGCTAATAATATCCCTAAGATATACTAACTTTAGAATTTTGTATGTTTCTGAAAATTTAGATATATCTTTTGCGAATCATGTATCTTCAATCGTATAAATAAATAAAGTCATAATATACGAATATTGAAGTATTTTTTTCCTGCAGATTTCCCAAATCGAAATTTAGCCCACTTCAAACCTGTAACTCCTAACTTTGTAGGTGGTGGGAGCAGTAAAATAGGTTATATGGTAAATGAGCAATAACTTCAATGCAATTTCGACCAGAAGCTTGAATGAAGACCATGGTGACCGGACCACACTACTTCTTTTTCTGAGCTAGAATACATTACATTAAAAAAAATCAGTTTAATAATTCATACAGAGTTTAAAAACAGGTAAATCCTTTAATAATGAATAGGTTGAATTTAATTAAATTCAAGGAATAACAAATGATTTTTACTTATTTTAATGGATTATTACGATTATGTGTTTATATATTCTAAAATATTTTAAAGCACGTCAAGGGATTTTAAAAATTTCAAGAAATGTGAAAGAATATTGTAGAATTTTTGAAGATTTGAAAGATTTTATGCCATTTTAACAAATTTTTAAGAATTCTAAAAGATTTCGAACGTTTCAGGGATTTCAAAGTATTTTGTAAAATTTTTAAAGTTGTCAGTTTGATTTTAGGAGAGTTCTAGCGTTTCGTAATATTTCCACGGCTTTTAAAGTATTTCAAGTATTTTTACGAGAATAAAAGGATTTAATTCAATCTCCAAGAATTTCAAAGACTTTCAGGGATTAAGAAGATTTCCAGGCATTAGTCATTAGTTTCCTGTATTCGGCAGCACAACTGCGCAGATGTGTTTATTATTAAGGATTCTCGGCGTCTTTGTGCATTAATATCTAGCATATCTACAGTTTTGCATATAAATGATTGGAATTCGCCATTTTTTTTTAATGAATATAGCATGCCCAATTTACCCAAGAACAGTAATTTTTTTCAATAAATCTCATACGTTAAAAGGTACAGATGCAAACGCGTTTTATTGAATATCTCGGTTCTTCTCAAATGCAGTTGTATAGTTTCTTCATCAAGACGGCAGCAATGACTTCAAAGCATTTAATGGATTTTAATGAATAGATAAGTGTGTGTTAGTAAGTCTAATTGTTGCTCTTTCACATTTTCCTAATTACATTAGTAGAATTTAATTAGGAGTTTAAGAAACTTTACTAATTTAAATTCTAAATGACCTCCTGAATTTTGCCCTAAACATTTTTCCTGACAACGTATACTTTTGGAAATATTTGAAAAATATTGTAAAATATCAATAAAAAGAAAAAGAAGAGCTTTCAGATCGCCCGGCTATTTCCATATATTGCATAGTTTTTAGGTATCAAAACAAAAATACTTCGATGCGGATAGCAATATAATATATTGAAATATAATATGTTTTAAAATATAAACACTTGCATTCCTCCTTAACATTTGAAGCAGGTGTAGTTTAACGGTGTTAAGACCAATCAACCCAGTTTTATGCGAGATGCCAAAAACCTTTCCAGAAGAGCAGTTTAAAACCGATTATTCAAATTTTGTTTGCATGTGGGGATCAATTGTTGAAAAATGGAATATTTTAATATAATTCATTAAAGCAGTATGAATTATTTCAAATTTAATTATATTCCAATACATTAAAATCCTATATTTTAGAATAAAAAAATTTAAAAACTATGATGATTTTGAAAAAAATTCCATTTAGTAGTTGTCGTGTCAAAAATTAGATGTCTGAAAAAATTGTGTTTCTATGATTTGAAGAAACAAAATAATATCAAGCTGCATCTGATTTTCAATAAAAAACATTATTTTCAATCAAAAATATTTGAAACATACAAGAAAAAATATCTTACAAATGTTTTCTGCAATTGCATTTTTTCTTACTAACGCGTCTTACCCGGTCTCGCCGGCGTCAGTGGTTGACCAATTAAAAATAGGCGCGAAGAGCAGGAAGACCTTGTTGGTTTTGATTGAGTATTTTAGCATGACGTCATGGAAATACATACGAGTTTTTGGAGAAAATATTCTCAACGTAAAAGTAAGTCATAAGTGTACGAACTGTAATATTTTTCAAGTGTAGAATGTATTTTCTCAGTCATGTTCCATTTCTTTGTCGATTTACGACCTTGCAGTGTCACGAAATAAAATAAAATATTCAAAATTTGAGGTTAGTGTATCAGATCAATTTGATCAGAATCAGGTCATTTAGACTTAAATTTTGGATAGTTGATTGTATTTCGTCAAACTGAAAGGTATTTATAATTTTATAGAGAAATTCTACATGCAATGAAGCTAGATTTTTTATTTATTTTTTTTAATTGTTGAACAAATTGAACATCTCTGTTTCATGATTTTTTTCCAAATTTTTGCTCCGTAAAAATTGCAAAAACAATCAAATATTTACTAAAATAATTTTATTCTGAAAAAAATCAAATTCTAACTCATTAATATTTTTAATTTGTCTTCAAAAAATTACTGAAAAATATTAATAAGGGGCAGTTTACCCCCTTGAAATGTACTTTTGTGAAAAACCTTGAAACACATAAACTTGAAAATTTGATTTTCTTGAGAATAAAATTACTTTCGTAAATATTTGATTGTTTTTGAAATTTTTACGGAGCAAAAATTTGGAGAAAATATCATTTTTACTCTTGTAAAAAATAAGGGATGCAACCCCTGGGAATCAAAATGCTGTACATAATATCGGAATTTGATAATAAACAATCTCCAAATGGTTTCAACAAAAAATTGCATAGAATTTGGGGGCCATTTAACTGTATCATTGATTTTGACCTTGAGGTCAATTTTCAAGGTCATTTCAAAGTCAAGACGATTTTTTCAAATAAAAACCTCTATTTTTGACTGCAGATTTGAATAGAACGGAAAATTTTACGTCAAAAATGTCTAATGAAAATTTATTTGTTTTTGTGGCCTTGAAGAGGTCAAAAAACAAGTTCAAATGTAAAAAAAAACGATCAGATGTCCTTTTTCTGAATTCACGTGGTTTTCTGGGCAAAGCAAATGTTTAAAATGCTTTAAAAAAGTCGATAAGATGTAAAAATGTGAACCACGTTGACCACCTTGTCAAGCACGACCTTCAGGTCAATTTTCAAGGTCATTTAAGGGTCGAGGCGATTTTTTAAAATATAAATCCCTATTTTAGACTGCGGACTCGTAAATAACGGGAAATTGTATGTGAAAATTGGTATTTGGAAATCTTTCATGTTGACTTGCAGAAGGTCATATCAAGGCCAATTATTTAAAAAGCGCTTAGAAGCTGTTTTTTTAATTAACTGGTTTTCTGGGCAAGCTCAACGTTGAAGGTGCCTTCAACAAGTACAAGATTAGTTGCATAAATTTCGACGACCTTGACTAAATTGACCTTCAAGTGGATTTTCCAGGTTTATGAAGGTCAATGTCATTTTTTTAAATAAAAAGGTTGCTGTTTTCTTACAAAAGTTTGATTTAATTTTAGCATTACCCAGGAACAACGAAGTCAAGCACCCCAAAGGGTAACAGAACTTACTTCGTCCACGTCGTTGTTTCCGGGTAACGTTAAAATTAAAGTCGAGGTGCTTTCATTTTTTGCAACTTTTTTATTTTGAAAAATGACATTGACCTTCATAAACCTGGAAAATACACTTAAAATTTAGTCAAGGTCGTCGAAATTTGTGCAACTTATCTTGTACTTGTTAAAGCCACCTTCAACGTTGAGATTGCCCAGAAAACCAGTAAATTAAAAAAAAAGCTTCGAAGTGCTTTTTAAATAATTGACCTTGATATGACTTTCTGCAGGTCAACATGAAAGATTTTCAAATACCAATTTTCACGTACAATTTCCCGTTCTTTACGAGTCCGCAGTCTAAAATAGGGATTTTTAATTAAGAAAATCGTCTTGACCTTTAAATGACCTTGAAAATTGACCTGAAGGTCGTGGTTGACAAGGTGGTCAAGGTGGTTAACATTTTTACATTTTATCGATTTTTTTAAAGGATTTTAAACGTTTGCTTTACCCAGAAAACCACGCAAATTCAGAAAAAGGGCATCTGATTGTTTTTGTTCATTTGACCTTGTTTTTTGACCTCTTCAAGACCACAAAAACAAAATTTTTATCATACATTTTTGACGTAAAAATTTCCGCTCTATTCAAATATGCAGTCAAAAATAGGGACTTCCATTTGAAAAAATCTTCTTGACTTCGAAATGACCTTAAAAATTGACCTCAAGGTCAAAATCAATGATACAGTTAAATGGCCCCCTATGTCCTGGTCAACTTTTGTATGAACCGTTTTTTATCTTGTATTAGTGTATAGTATTTTGTCTTTTGAGCGAAAATGAAGATTATTACTAAAATTCTGAATCTTGCATTCGTGGATGTTCTTTACTTTCAACGTAAGTTCAATTTAATACTTTAATTAAAAATTGTAAAAAATATTACACGTATGTTCTCAAACATATGATTACTTTTTCAAAAGCTTCTAGTTTCTATTTTTCATTCCTAAAGTATTCAAACATCTAAATTATTATTAAATTTGTCATTCTTCAGTATTATATATTGCACTTTTAAACCACAAAGTTAAGCAACCATTTTTTCAATTCGATGCGTATAAACTGAAAATAAAAACATTGAAAGTATCTCAATTATCAAATCGATAATCAAAATTCTGAATAATGTGTTTGGGAACTGAATAAACAGTTTTTCATAAGCATTTGAAAAACATTTTATCAATTGCAAGTTGTTTGTTCAAAGGAAAATTATTATTCAAATAAAATGGATAAATATTACATTTTGTTGCACATTGCTCAAATGTATATAATTATTTTCTTGTATAATCGTCTCAACACTTAGCATCGGATAAATTTTTTTTTTCGATTCCATGATGAATTATTTATCTGAAAAAAATAGTTCTTTCACTCAAAGAATCCTAAATTACTTGATCCACACAAGGACGAATTATCTTATTTTAATACGTATTTGTAAGTTCCGAAAAATCGATTTCATTGAAATGAGGAAATATTTATTAGGGTGCACAGTTGAAGAGAATCCCAATAATGCGGCTAAAAGTCAAAAACAAATGTGAATTTTAAATTGAAAATGTAAAATCCGAATTGGCGATGGTGTAACATTTTGAGCTCTGTTGAAATAATAAGAAGGCTACATTGAAAAATTTCTAATGTGACCTAGCCTGTTTTTATTTTTAACATATTGCTATCTGATGGTTTGAAGAATGTTGAGAAAAACATGAATTTTTTCGAATCTTGAAATTGTAATGGATGAATGGGCTATCAATTATTTATGCATATTGAGGGTCCTAATGCGCTACTTTTCAACAAAGTTCTGGTTTCTAATGAATTTTTTTTTTAGAATGTACATTTTTTACGTTTTTATAGAAAAAAATGCTTTATTACTTCCCAAAATCAAAATGTATGAAATGTATGCAATTACTAGTGAAATTTCACAAATTCTATTAGCGAAAAGTGAGCCACCAAATATTAGTAGAAAACTACTGATTCGATTAGTCGAGAAATTTCCTGATTGAATAGTGCAAATCAACTAATTGCTTGATACAAATACTTAGAACAGTATATAATAATTAAAAAAAGGTTATACAAATTCAAAACGTGAAAAATAGAAAAGTTTTAAAAAACAAGGAAACGGTGTGACATTGTTGACTCTATTGACACATTAAGTGTGTCATATTGTGAAATTGTAAGCTTGATGTAGCCTGTCTCCAATTTAAAAACATTGCCTTCTGATTGTTTGCAAAAAGTTAAACAACATAAGAATTTTTTACAATCTCAAAATGACAATTTATCAAGCAAGTCCAAATTAATTACACACATTCAGGGTCGACATGCCCCACTTCCACAGAATTCCGTTTTTAAATTTCTTTTTTTTTGGGGGTCATGCACTTTTTTAATTTTCCATAGAAAATTGCAATTAGTTAGCAAACTTTGTAAAAATGATTGGCCTTGAATAAGCATCACCTTGAATAAGTATGAATTGAGTCCCTAAAGAAGTTTATTTGAACTTTATATTTTTTGTCTTACACAAAATGTAATTTATTGCCTCTATGAATAAAAATTATTAAAACTTAACTAATCACTGGAAAAATTTCACAGATTTGTTTCGCAAAAAGTGGGCCACTAAAAATTAGTAAAAAATTAGAAATTAGATTGATTGATATGTTTTCTGATTCAATAGTAGAAAAGTTATTACTTGGTGAAAAGAAAATTATTTGGAACTGTTTATATAAACATAAAAAAGTTATGAACATGGAAATTCTATGGTTTAAACTTTTTTTACTCTATTGGAACAATGAGAAGGGCCTATTATAAAGTTGTAAACGTGACCTATAACGACACTAAAAACTTTTTGCTTGTGTCAAAGATTAATTCAAAAATTAAAAAAAAATCAAATCTGATCATTGAGGATTTCGTTTATAACGATGATTATAATAGATAATAGATAGATAGAATAATGGATAAATGATAGAAATAGCGATTTTTCAATAACAATTCACGAAGAGACGTTCCCATTCGTTCAAAAGATTTTGTTTCGCTTCCAATTTTGTTAAAAAATCATTTGTTTTTAACACTGTAAATTGCAAACGGTTTATCGTAGGAAAGAAGTGCAAGAAGCAAAAAGTTTTATTTTTGTTCAGAGATGCTACCAATAATTTTATGAATTTTGTGGTTAATACATACATACATTGATTAGCAGTTCGAACTCGAAAGTTCATTGCCTCACTACCCGATTCGGGTAGTGTTTCTAGGTGGATATTTACTACCAATGTGGGCCCACCACACCCACGACGGGCCAACAGCACGCAGTATTCCTGAACGGTTACCCATCCAAGTACTAACCGCGCCCAACAATGCTTAACTTCAGTGATCTTACGAGAACTGGTGTTTCCAGCGTGGTATCGCCGTTTTGTGGTTAATAGATAATAAAATTGTTAAACAAAATTTTTCAAAGATCCAAAGATCAGGAGTTCAAAAATGACTGAGATATTCGTAATAACCGGACTTTCGGAGAACTCTTAGTCGAAAAGTTAATCATAATAATTTCTGTTCTGTGCATTTTGAATTTTCACTAATTCTGCATATTATGCAATACTGGAAACCGTATTATCAATTAATGACTCACTCTGACAGCATGAATAAAACATTTTCCACGTTCATGATTAAGCCATAAGTGAATATCATTGCACAGTTTATTCGTATATTTTGTTGCAAATAAAAGTAAAATGATTTCATAAAAAATAAATTATTAAAAAGAAAATCAAAAACCACGAAATAATACTTTTTATGTAAATTTGATGTTCGCAACCTATGAACAATTTTTTGTAAATCTGAAGAAACTATAAGAGTATTTTCTTACCCAGAGAAACAAACTGTTGTGATCGGAATGCCGAAAAATGAAAACAAGTTTTTTTTTAACCACCCTAATGAGCAGTTGAAAAATACTGAAATTAGGAAATTTCGTTTTTTAGATGACTGTGTTGAAAGCTTTTATATTAATCCGGTTTTTATCGGAAACGGCTCAAGTTTAAGGTCTTGACATGTACATATGCATTACGAAATAAAACTTGCGATAGCATAGTATTTTTTTCGTTATTACTCTGTAGAACATTTATAAAATGAGACAATTTAGTTTTTATATATGACTATGCTGGAAGCTTTTCGGTTAGTCCAATTTTTCCGGGGTTCGCTCAAATTAAAGGTTCTGAAATTAAGATGCGTATTGAAAAATAATATGTACTATATCATAATGTTTTTTTTGTCATCAAATATTGCAAAATATGTCAATTTTATTTTTCAGGACACCCTAGTGGAATCATTTCTTTTAGTTTGTCTTCAGACATGGCTAAAATCGATGATGGTCTTGTCACACAGATGTGCTTTAAAAAATGGTGTTGTGTGCATGTTTTGCTCTTTGTTAACAGTTGTTCGAAATCGGAATTTCTGTTTCCTTAGACTATTATACAGGAAGCTTCTCTGTCTCTCTTATTTTCTTGGGAAAAAAGTTAATTTTCTAATTTAAAAGAAGAGATTTCATTCCAATGTCTGAGATTTTACAAGGAAAGAATTAAAGGTTTGAACCATTTTATGTCTTGATCGTTAAAAAGTGTAGAAAAATATTTGTAATAACTTGATTGGTTGTTGGCCCGTTCAGGAGCCCAAAAAAGCCCAAAATTCTGTTGTCTTTGATTTTTTTTTTTTTTTAATTTTTAGGCAGTAGTGGTGCTGGCTTGAGTCAAGAAACGTTGGTAAATATTGTGCATGCTTTCATATTGTGATTTGATAATAATAAAAAATAATAAAGGCGAAAAAAAAGAGAAGGAAGGGGATGTGGTTGGTTGCTTTCTCATTTTTCTTTCCTCTTTTTTATTTTCGTCTAAAGAAACAAATTTTTGTTTTGTTTTTAGGAATTGCAATAGGAGCATTTTGTCGTGGTTGTCCAAATTTGATCGTTGAATTCTTGTTTTGTTTTCGAGAATTCTATACACTATCATATCTATTTTATGTTTTTCCTCCTAATTGTGGAATGAGAAAATGTGTCCACGGTTCGAGGTTAGTTGTAGACGTTAAAGAACTTTTTTCCTCTATGAAATGGAATAACAAGGTCATAAATTACTCTCATTCTCAAATTTAATCATTCTGGAAGTTCCGCGTACGATAAGAGTAGTAAATATGGGAGATTTCGAAATTTGAGCTCAAGATTCTTCCTTCTTCTCCTCTATGTGCTCTAAAAACAAATAAAACGTTCTTATCATAGACGCGTCGTAACTACTGGTATATATAGCAGCCATTTTTCGATACGGTGTTCACACGTATTGAAAAAAATCAGTGTTTGGTTTTCTGGTATTTTGTCTATTCAGTGAAAATGAACATTACTACTGATATTCTGATTCTTACATTTGTTGGTGTTCTTTATTTTCAATGTAAGTTTCATTTAATACTATATTTATTATTTATGAAAAATATTACACGTATGCTGTCAAACATATGTCAACTTTGTTAGATGTTTTGAGCTCCAATAGTTCATTCCTAAAGTGTCTTAACATCTAAATTATTATTGATCTTTCAACGCTGCAACATTATTTTCCGCACTTTTGAACTGCAAGGTCAAGAATAACATTTTTCAATTCAATGCGTATAAATTATAAATTAGAATGCCTTCAAACTTACGTTTGAGGCCATGTGACGAGTGGGTCACGTGACCTGATTCCTACCTTACCGACACTTTTTTATTTGTAAACTTATTTTCACACGAATAGCCGCATGGATGTTGAAAATTTGAGATAATAAATAAGAAGCACTAAGAAAGGTGGGTCTGGTCCTGAATTTTCATAATTATTAAAAAAGTTTTTTTTGTAAATAATTTGTGATTTCTTTTTTCATGATTATTAAAATTTAGGACCAGACCCACCTTTCTTAGTGCTTCTTATTTAATATCCCAAATTTTCAACTCGATGTGGCTATTCGTGTGAAAATAAGTTTACAGATAAAAAAAATGTCCGTACGCTAGGAATCCCGTCACGTGGCCCACTCATCACATGGCCTTAAAAGCATTTTTTTCAATTCCATGAAAAATTATTCACCTGCAACAAAATATGTGTTCCCCTCGAAAAAACATAAATTTCTTTGTATTCGCGAGGGTGAATTATTTTGTTTTAAAACGTATTTATCATGTAAATAAATTAATTTCATGAAAAAGAAATATTGATTAGGATGCACAGTGGGACGGAATCCTGATAACGCAGCCAAAAGTCCTAGACAATTTAGAAAGCGATTCTATTGCCGCTATTATAGGTTTATCAGGTCTCTGAATTAAAGTTCTGAATTAAAAATGGAAAATAAGAATCATCGGATGCAAAATCCAAAATCCTGGATGATTTTAACACAAAACTATAAAATTTACATACAAATTAGTTGTTTCAGGGTTTTGAGGTCTCTGATTACGCAGTTAGAAAGAAGATATTTTTTTTAGAATAACTACTATTCTTTTTACGAAATAAATTATGCGACCTTGACATTCATTAATATTCTTTTCATCAAATTATACATATATATATATATATATATATATATATATATATATATATATGTGTGCGTATTGGCTCTTGAGAAAGGCCCGCATTGTGGTCGAAACGTTATCATCGACCGTAAGACGGAATATATTTGCTGAAGTTTGCTGAAATGCTTATTGAAAATTAAAAAAAGGTCGAAGAAGGGAAAAAATGTTTTGGATCTGCTTTATCCAGAATTGTTTTGTATATTGGAAATAAAATTCGTTTGCCCTTTTACACGAGCTGATGTTGTATGAGCATTTCTATGTGCACGCATTTTTGCTTGCAACTGGAAGCTAGTGAAATTTAATTTTAGGGTTTTGACCGAGTTTACAGGATTTTGTGCCAACTGTGTGCCAACCTAATATTTATTCGTGCTTCGAAAAACGTGCCTCAAAAAAGACAGTACTGCATTTGTGTGTTCTTTTTTTGTTAACATTTGTTCAATCTAGAAATTTTCATTTCCTTAGACAATTATAAAGAAAGTCATTCTTTCTCATTTTTTCGGTATCTTGGGACCAAAAATTAATTTGAAATTTGATAGAAAAGTTTTGCAGAAATAAAAGTTTAAAAATTTGGTACATGTATCTTATTAAAAAAAAATGTTAGATAAATGTTTGTGATAACTTGATAAATGAAGCGAGTTCACTTCTCAAAAAGTGGCTTTTCATACAAGCTAGTGTTGTATTAACAATATTATATGCACGCATTTTTGGTTGCAACTCGAAGCTCGTAAAATTCAATTTTAATATTTCGCCAAGTTTACAGAACTTTTCCCCCACTGTGCAAAATCGCGAGCGGGAGCAAACAAATTCCCCCAAAAAAGGTTTACCTTGTAAATAAGGACCAACATAAAACACCTTTAATATTGTTGACAGATGTTTTTGAACAGTATCAAAAGTTTCAGTTATTGTGGCGTAGAAAATCTTTGTAATTGTAAATTTTTTCTCACGAAATCAGGTGCACGTGGTACTCCAGATAGTCTGCCTCGAATGCGTGTTTCTATATACATGATGGATAGCTCTCATTATGATGGTGAGCTCGTAGGTCCAGAAGTTCCTGTATATCAACGGTTTCTGCCAAACTGGTTGGAACATGTACAGTATCACTCTGATGATATTCGCACATATGTATTATTGCGAACTGGCCAACATTTTCAATCAGCTCCCGATCCGCAAAACGTACATAAGCTTCATAGGCCTCCGCGTCCGTGGAATGCTGAAATACATACAGTATATAACGAAGATGACCTATATTTTACAGCTAAAAATTTCGTTCCGCACAATGTCATTGAAGATCGTCCCATCACAACTGGTGAACACCCTCGCAACCAAATTTATGTACAAATGAAAGAAGGGAATGTCTTTACAGCAATTTTAGAAATATATGATCCGAAAAAAAATAAACCCGCCCCAATAGTCCATAATGATGCCAGTACTTCCAGGCCAGGTAAAAAAATAAGGAGAGTATGATTCTATAAGTCAGAAATCTCGTTTTTCTTGGAATATTTCGTGTATATCTCAAGCTATGCTAAGGGTATAAGGATAATATTCTGAAATTATGTATGCTCATTATATCCCTAAGATATCCTTATTCTAGAATTTTGTATGTTTCTAGAAACATTTAAATATATCTTCGACAACTTATGTATTTTCAAGCATCTAAATAAAGAATTTGACCATTCAGCAACATAATTTTTATTTCCCATTGAAAATATAAGTGATTTTTCATTAATAATCATTGAAGTAATAGTTTATACTTTCGAATTGAAAACATTCCAAATTAAGCAATTTTAGATTAGGCGAAATTTAAAAAAGGACAATATTTCGAATGGACTTAAAAGGAATTCAAGTTGTGTCTTTCATGAATAAAAGCCTTAAAATTGAATAATTTCATGATTTAAAATCTAAATGAATTGAAACTGGATAATTTTTAATTGAAAACGTTCAAAATTAGATAGTTTAATATAATTTATACTTTAGGGATTTTGAATGATTTCTTCATATTATAATGGATTATTCTGATATTCAATGTCTCAAAAGAATTTCGATGGATTTCAGCGAATAGGTAAGTGCGTAAGTCTGATTACGTATGTTTAACACAAAAACTTATAAATGCGTAATTTTTGTGAACATGACGTACGCTGTTTACAAGATATATAATATTTCTTACTCAATGCATGAATAATAGGTAATTAGCAATTAGTAGTTTTCACCATCGAATTAATAAATATTTCAAAATTTTTTTTCTATTCTTTAGTGGCTTACATTTCCCCGAATAAATTAGTAGAATTTTATAAGTAATTTGTAAAACCTTACTAATTTAGATTCTGAATGATCAGTTGAAAACTTTGATCCAAATTTTAAAAAAACCCTTGGTTTGTTGACCGTAATTGAAAGAAAAATATTTTTTCTTCTAATTTTCTATATTTTGCACCAATTATTTCCGATGACGACGCATGTGTTCGGGAATACTTGAAAAAAAATTTCAATCAGGCTGCGAATAAATTGATCGTTTTTCCTGTTATTCTAAATTAATTGTTTGTTCTTCATCAAGGAATTATATTTTAAAAATTATAAATTTAAGCAATGGTGTTCACGGTATAGTTCATTGTTAAACAACATGTACTCAATAAAAAGTTAATGAATATTTTACTGTTAAATAACATTAACTATAGAAAAACGATACTTGTGTACTCATGTAAAATTATGAATTTCTAAGGCAATATTTTTTATTCATATGCTATACATAGTATAAACAACTTGTTACCTTGTAAGTATAAGTATACGATTAAGCCATTTCCCTTTCAGGGTAGGCGTGACACTACCCGATTCGGGTAGTGTTTCTAGGTGGATAGTTTCTTGTAGTAAATAACTAC
>CAKNYM010052170.1:0-28352 GCA_932195095.1 Andricus curvator | reverse complement strand
TGAGGAAATATTCAGCCGTCCCGGGACTTTTTGGACACCCTGTATATGTGAGGCTCCGAACCCGAAAACGCCCAATGGGCGTTTAAACCGCACGCACCTAGGAGTGGGCATTTCTAAATGCCCCGAACTAGGTGAGGGCGCTTTTAAGTGCACCGAACTAGGTGTGGGCATTCTCAAATGCAACCACCTAGGTGGGGCAAAACTGAAACGCCCCGAACCCATTCTAGTTGTCTTTAGATACAGAGAACGCGTTTTGGGGAATACAAAAATTTCTTCTTGTGATAAAAAACTAGTATTTTTGTTGAGGCACATTCTGAAGCACACAATCCTGGTAAAAGTCAAGTATGAAAAAAAAGAGTTATCATATACTAGATAACTAATGTTAAAAAGTGATAAAGACGATATAATTGATATAATATAATATTGTTATTGTTATGTCAACATTTGCTTAACATTTTTAATAAATATTAGGTACATTCATTATTTTTATTTCATTTAGATTTTTTAATATTATTATTATTATACCATTAAGCCATTTCCCTTTCGGGGTAGGCGTGACTTGCTCGGTTGGAGAATAGTAGTGTATAGGTTGAATAGGTATATAGGTGTAAGGTTGTAAGGTATGTAGGCATGTAGGTATATAGGTATAAGGTAGATAGGTATATGGATGTTAGGTATAAATATTTCAGATTGATCTGGAATTCTCGTGTTATTTATTTGAATGACACGTTTATTCCGCAACACTGCTCCGACCCAGGTTGCTGATCAATCTCTCTAGCGATCACCCCAAGTGAAGAGCCTCACAAAATTGTTATGTATGGTTCTCCACTTGGGCCCATTAGTATCCAAGGTCTTTGTTTCAGGCGCCATTCATTCTACTGTCACTCTGTTTACAAACTATTTGTCGCCACACTTTTCTGTCCTGGCATACTACTCTAGCTTCCTTCACGTCCATGCATTTTTTCATGCAAGCTCTTGTGTTTCTATGGCTTCTTATGTCTCTACGGATCAATGCCTCATTTACAGATTCTAACCGTTCTTTCGGCGGTCTACCTCTGGGCATTCTACCATTTACTTTACCTTTATACACTTGTTTGGTCAGTCGTTCACCTTTCATTCTTTCAAGATGTCCGAACCATCTTAACTGATTTCTTTCCCATATGTCAACTAGTGTCTCTCCTGTACCACATTCTTTGAAACATTTCTTAAACAGATAACCAATGTACTAATAGTAAAATTATTCCAAATTACCAGAGAATATTAATTTTCAACAAAATATTTAGATTTTCAATTGAAAAAATTAATTTTTAACCAAAAATAAAACGAATTTTCGACTAAAGTTATGAATCTTTAACCAAAAAAATGAACTTTTCAGAAAGTAGTTCCACTTTCAACTAAAAATTTTAACCTAAAAAGGATGAATTGTAAACATAAATATAATAATTAATATTTAGAACAACAAAATATTTTAATTAGAAATAAGAAATAACTGCATTCAACCAACAGAAACGAATTTTCAACAAAATGCTTGAATTCTCTACTAAAACAGAGTAATTTTTAATTGCAATTTTCAGTTGCATTTTAAAATAAAGATCAATCAATTATTCTTTTTTATTTCTACATAAACTTTGAATGATGTGGATAAACAAAGTTTTTCTATAACGAACCCATTTAAAAAAAAAGTATAAAGTGCCAAACAAAGGAGATAAATAGTTTCAAAAATTCTTTGGTCAGTTTAGAGATATTAGTGTTGAAAATAATACCTACAAATTTTATTAATTTATTGGCAACCGTCTTCAAGGTATAGTGTTCTGTAATCGAACATTTTCATTCCATATAATAAAAAATATATTTAATTACCATTATCGTTGTTAAAATAAATTAAGCGTCAAAATGAAATAATTTTTTAAGGGCCAGATTTATTAGATGGAATGAATTAACTAAGCTCGGTCTTGATTTAATTGCAATTTTCAGTTGCATTTTTAAATAAAGAAATTTTGTTTTACAAAAACATTTTTATTGATTATTAGAAGCTCACTATTCATCAGTTTTTTTTTATTTAGATTTTTCAAAGTAACATTCCTTAAACAGATAGCCAATGTAATAATAAAAAAATCATCCCAAATATTTTGAGGGGATATATGTCTAAAAGTATCAGTTATGTAATATTACACCTATTTATTTTTACACTTAACATTCCTTTAGATACAAATAACGCGTTTTGTGAGAAATAAGCATTCATTTTTGTGACAAAAAACTAGTCTTTTTATTGAGGCACATTCTAAAGCACAACATTTTCGTTAAAGTCAAGGATGAAAGAAAAAAATAGGTATAATATGAAAGATAACTAATATAAAAAAGCGATAAAAACAATAAAATTATTAATATTCACTTCACAAAAATTTGATAATATATCACTAAACAACCCATCTAATGAGAAAAAAATACTAAAAAGTAATATAATATGTACAAATAATAGATTCACATTTTTTTAAAATTCAGAAACAACGATCAATGAGATTTAAAATATGACAAATATACGCTGAATATATATATAAATATATATATATATATATATATATATATATATATATATATTATATATATTATATATATAAATAATTGTTACATCTTGAATCCAAAAAAAATGTTATGTTAATTACAAATTGAAATTGCGTCGACCAGAACAATTAATAATTTAGCCTATGAATAATATTTTATCTCGATTAATGTGTACATTGACTTGCTATATAATGATAATATAATAAAATCATATACGATACAGATAAAATAATATATATGTTAAATAATATAAAAATGTTTAAAATATTTTGAGGAGATAAATGCCTCCAAATTTATCTGTTATGCAATATCTGTCCCTACTTTTTTTTACATGAACTGTTGGCATGGCATTCGGAATTTCACTTAAGATTTCGTTCTAAATAAAAGAAACTACTGAATAGTTATGTACCTAATATTTATTAAAAATGTAAAGCAAATTTTCAAATAACAATAACAATAGCAATTATATCGTCTTTATCACTTTTTAAGATTAATTATCTAGTATATGCCTGTTTTCTTCCATCCTTGACTTTGATCAGGATTCTCTGCTTCAGAACGTGCCTCAACAAAATTACTAGTTTTTTATTACAAAATGGATTTTTTTTTTGCAAAAATAACTTTCTTCATTTAAAAATGCAATTGAACATCGCCATTGAAAATTAATATGTTTTAGTAGAAAATTCATGCATTTTGTTTAAAATTCGTTTCTGTTGGTTGAATGCAGTTATTTTTGACTTTCAATCAAAACATTTTGTTTTTTAAATATTAATTATTATCTTTTTGTTTACAATTCATCTTTTTAGGTTCATAATTTTAGTTGAAAGTGGAACTACTTTCTGAAAAGTTCATTTTTTTGGTTAAAGATTCATAACTTTAGTGGAAAATTCGTTTTATTTTTTGTTAAAAATTAATTTTTTCAATTGAAAATCTAAATATTTTGTTGGAAATTAATATTCTCTGGTAATTTGGAATAATTTTACTATTATTACATTGGCTATCTGTTTAAGAAATTTTATCTTAAAAAATCTAAATGAAATAAAATAATGAATAGTTATGTACCTAATATTTATTAAAAATGTTTAGCAAATGTTGACATAACAATAACAATATTATATTATATCAATTATATCGTCTTTATCACTTTTTAACATTAGTTATCTAGTATATGATAACTCTTTTTTTTCATACTTGACTTTTACCAGGATTGTGTGCTTCAGAATGTGCCTCAACAAAAATACTAGTTTTTTATCACAAGAAGAAATTTTTGTATTCCCCAAAACGCGTTCTCTGTATCTAAAGACAACTAGAATGGGTTCGGGGCGTTTCAGTTTTGCCCCACCTAGGTGGGTGCATTTGAGAATGCCCACACCTAGTTCGGTGCACTTAAAAGCGCCCTCACCTACTATCCGTTCACGATAGGAAGGCCCCTCCAAAACAGCTGCACATTTTTGTAATTTACTCGTAAGAAAAAAATCGCATAAAAACACACCTTATACCATGATAAGGCTTACTTCATTGCGCTTGAGACAAGTCCCCATTTGTTTATGTACAAAAATTGGTTTGGAAAAAATCCTTCGCGAAAAGCTGAAAACCGTGGTTTTTTCGCGTCACTCTATCCTTGCTTGACTTTCGATGACGACATCTTTAAACAGAACAATGTAAAAAATTTCAAAAAATCATATAGATGCATTCATTTTTTGACTATACATACGTGAAAACAAAATTGCAATATATTAATAACAATTAATGTAAAATGAGTTTAAACATGGCTATGCTATCTCTTGTAATAGTAGAGAGTTATATTTTGTCTTAAACTGCTTGGAAAATTGCAACAAATGCAATCGAATAATAATTAGGAATGACAATTCTGGAAACCTATTAATTTTTTTTTTTTTTTATACCATTAAACCATTTCCCTTTCAGGGTAGGCGTGACACTACCCGATTCGGGTAGTGTTTCTAGGTTTTTCTTGTAGTTATAAATAACTACAAGTGTGGGCTCACCACACCCACGATGTGCCAACAGCACTCATGTCAGTATTCTTGAATGGTCACCCATCCAAGTACTAACCGCGTCCAACGCTGCTTAACTTCAGTGATCTGACGAGAACTGGGTTTTTCAGCGTGGTATGGCCGTTGGCTTAATAACAAATAATCATGGAAGACCGACGAATGGTAGTGTGGGTGTGAGGACACAGTGAGATACCATAGCTGACGAGTCTGCTCATTTAAAAAAGGTAGCTAATGCACGAAAAGTTTCCATTGGAAATCAAAGAATCTTATTCCTCTTTTCAGAAGTTGATGAAAGAGCAGACCCTCTGAGGTGACCTTTTAGCTATGGTATCCCATAGCCATAGTCTCCTCACACGCACACTAACATTCGTCGGTCTTCCAGGATTATTTGTTATTAATTCATAGGTTGTAGGATTGCTATTCCTAATTTTTATTTGATTTTATTTGTTGGAATTTTCCAAGTAATTTAAGATAAAATATAACTCTCTACTCCGTATATTACGAGAGATAGCATAGTCATGTTCAAATGAATTTTACGTTAATTGTTATTAATATATTGCATTTTTGTTTTCACGTATGTATAGTCAAAAAATGAATGCATCTATATGATATTTTGAAATTTTTTACATTGTTCTGTTTAAAGATGTCGTCATCGAAAGTCAAGCAAGGATAGAGTGACGCGAAAAAACCACGGTTTTCATCTTTTCGAGAAGGATATTTTCCAAACCAATTTTTGTACATAAACAAATGGGGACTTGTCTCAAGCGCAATAAAGTAAGCTTTATCATGGTATTGTCTAGGACTTTTGGCTGCGTTATCAGGATTCTGTCCCACTGTGCATCCTAATAAATATTTCTTTTTCATGAAATTAAGTTATTTACATGATAAATACGTTTTAAAACAAAATAATTCACCCTCGCGAATACAAAGAAATTTATGTTTTTTCGAGGGGAACACATATTTTGTTGCAGGTGAATAATTTTTCATGGAATTGAAAAAAATGCCTTTAAGGCCATGTGACGAGTGGGCCACGTGACGGGATTCCTACCTCAGCGACATTTTTTTTATTTGTGAACTTATTTTCACCCGAATAGCCACATCGAGTTGAAAATTTGGGATATTAAATAAGAAGCTCTAAGAAAGGTGGGTCTGGTCCTAAATTTTAATAATCATGAAAAGAGCAACAAAAAAAATTATTTACAAAAAACTTTTTAATAATTATGAAAATTTAGGACCAGACCAACCTTCCGTAGTGCTTCTTATTTATTATCCCAAATTTTCAACTCGATGCGGCTATTCATGTGAAAATAAGTTTATAAATAAAAAAAGTGTCTGTAAGGTAGGAATCCGGTCACGTGACCCACTTGTCACATGGCCTTAAAGGTAAGAGTGAAGGCGTCCTAATTTATAATTTATACGCATTGAATTGAAAAATGTTATTCTTGACCTTGTAGTTCAAAAGTGCGGAAATTGATGTTGCAACGTTAAAAATTAAATAATAATTTAAATGTTAGAACACTTCAGGAATGAACTATTGAAGCTCAAAACGTCTGAGAAAGTTGACATATGTTTGACAGCATACGTGTAATATTTTTCATAAATAATAAATATAGTATTGAATGACACTTACGTTTAAAAAAAAGAACACCAACAAATGTAAGAATCAGAATATCAGTAGTAATGTTCATTTCCACTGAATAGACAAAATACCAGAAAACCAAAAACTGATTTTTTCTTAATACGTGTGAACACCGTATCGAAAAATGGCTGCTATATATGCCAGCAGTTATGAAATGTATATGATAAGAACGTTTTGTTTGTTTCTTAGAGCACATAGAGGATTTAAAAGATTTCAAGATATTCCAAATGTTCCTGGAAATTTGGACGATCTTTTTGCGAGAGAACTTTAATGGATATGTTGATGACTTAAGAAATTTCATAGGAACTCCAATTATTTCAAATTCAGTTATGCTTTTGGATTTTATTGGATTTCGTAACATTTCTGTTAAATTATTCTTGTCGTGAAACAAATGCAAGAAAATATTGTCTTTGAAAATCCGGCACTCTTGATTCCAAAAGCAAGACGATTCCTTTCAGAAAATTCTAAAAAATGTTTGTCTCCTTTTGTATATTTCGCATATGTAGTTTAAAAAAAGTTTTATTTCCAAGAAAACGATCCCGCCTCTGCTGATTTTCAACTTTTGGAATTGTGTGTTGCGGTTATTTGAAAATAATAAAACCCTGATCATAATCAAAGATATGAACTTTTTTAATATAAACTTTTCCGAGGGAACAATGTACAACCGATTATGTCATTTTTGTGTGTAGATGGATGGATTGTTAAAAAATGGGTCCGTCACATTCTATAATATTTGAATAAATTAAAATGCTAAATTTTAGGGGAAAAAATTTCAAACACTACATTTTTTAATCAAAACTGAAAACAAAAATTGAAAAAAAGCAAGCACTTATGATTTTTGAAGAAAACTCAATATCGTAAATGAGTCGACGCTGTACCGTTTAGCTTTCCCTGCTTCAATTTGAACCAGAGTTTGCCAGTCATTTTTTTAATATAACTTAGTGAAGTTTCACCAATTATTACTGAAATTGTACTAATTCAGTTAGAGAAATTAACGTCATTACTAAAAAAAATACTTATTCGATTAGTCGAACCCGTGCAGAAATCGCCATATATTATCCCGATTACCGATCTGGCCCTGATCGGTTTAGTATCTTCGGGGCCAGATGGGGATAATTCCATGGCCCAGACCCGAGCCAGACCGTTTCAAGTATTCCAACGCCACCTAGTTCAAATTTAGGGAACTTGCCTTGCTGTCAAATGAAGTGTGTTATTGTTGATAAAATTCATGTTTATTATCTGAATGTAATTGTATAATGCAATAAACAATATGCCAAAGCCTAATTAGTACACCACGAGTTCGAAAGCATCGCGCGTTAGCTGCTTTAGACAATTTCGTTATATGGACGAGGGTAACTAAATCGTTAAATCGTATTGATTGAATCGAAACCTAACCTCAAAATTGAAATTCAGTTGAAAACTTATTATAAATTGTATAGTTTCAAGATATTTTGAGTTTGCATTAAAGTTACACAGATAAAAAAACGTATATAAATTTTAACCCAAGTTATTGATTATATATTGAAAATTATGTGGATAATGATGCAGATGATGAAGAAGAAAGTGGAACGCAACCCGAAATGCAAGTTCCAGGAATTTTAGAAGATCAAAGTAACGTGTTTAGTTTTGATATAATTAAAAGATGAAGTATAGCATCTATAACACTAAAAATCAACTTATAAATAGTCAGGATTGTAAGCATCAGAAATTCAGTTTTCTTCGACATAACCTCAAAATTGTATTTCATTCTTATTTTAATTTTACCGACAATTTTAGAGCTAAATTTAGAGTTAAATTTATTATTTTTAAAGAAAAATGGTCATAGTTGAGTCATTTCTATCTTGTAGTTTCAGTTTTATACCAATGATTCAGATATTTTGTATTAATTAAATAGTTATTTTGATGATTTCGAAAATTTGAAGCGCAGAAACATTTTTTTCAATTCAAGATTCGAAATTTTAAGCTTATAGTTTAAAAAAGATTTCAATGGTTACATATTTTAAAGCGTTTCAATGGGAATTTTCTAAAAACTTGAAATTTCAATACTTTTCAAAAATACCCCGTTTCAACTCAGAATTAAATTTCTTTTCAGAAATTCCCGGCTCCAATCCAGAATTTAAATTCTTTTCGAAATTTCCCGTTCTAGGTCAGATGCTGTTAATATTAAAAAATTCCCTGTTCCAATTCAGAATTTTGATTCTTTTCGAAAATTACCCTTTTCAACTAAGAACTAAGTTTTTTTTTTTAATGAGCCCTCTTCCAATGGAGACTTTTATGTTTCTTCAAAAATTTCCAATTATAGCTCAAAATTGATTCTACAAAATTCTACAAAATAGATGAATTTTCAACTAAAAAGGATGATTTTTCAACCAAAAAGATTAATTGTCTATCAAAAAAATGTCGGCGAAAAAGGGAATAGTTCAATTTTTAATTAAATAAAATAAATTTTCAACAAAATAGTTAAATTTTCAACCAAGCAAATAAATTTTCTGTCAAAAAGTTTAAATGTCTATCAAAAAAAAAATTCGACAAAAAATTTAGTTAAATTTTTAGTTCAAAAAATTAATTTTAAATGAAAGAAAAATTAATTATCAATAAAAAACTAATTTTCTAGGAAAAAAGAATAATTTTTAGCAAAATATATGCATTTTCAACCGAATATTTTAATTTTTAATGGAATTTTTAACCCAATAGATGAATTTTCAACCAAAAAGGTGAATTAGTCACCAAGAAGAATAATATTCTACCACAAAAGACAAATCTTCAACAAAATACAGAAGTTTTCAAACAAATAGTTTAATTTTCGATTGAAGAAGATTAATGTTTAAACAAAACTTGATATAGTTAAATTTTCAGTTAAAAATTTGTTCAAATAAAAAAAAAACGAATTAAACCAAAATTGAACCAAAAAGATTAATTTTCTACCAAAAAATATTAATTTGTAATGAAGTACATGAATTTTCAACCAAATAGTTGAATTTTTAATTGCAGAAGATACATTTTTAACCAAACATAGAATAGTTAAATTTTCAGTTCAAAAATAATTTTAAAAATGTTACAAAATTGTTCAATTGTAACAAAGTAGTTCCACTTAGTAGATTTTATTCTAAATAAAGGGTAATTAGTGCGCAATGTTCTAATCTTTTAAAATGCCCTAAAATATTTAAAAATAAAAGCTCTTGAAAATGCCTTAGAAGTTTAAAAAATAGTTTGAAATCTCAAAAATTCTTTCAAATTCTTGACATCTATTAAAAAATTATCGGAATCTTCAAAAATACCCTGAAATATTTCAAAAGAATTCAAGACAATTCAAAAATATGTCCTGATTTGAATCAGGCCTCTGTGAGGCCTGATAATATTAAAGCTTCGAAATAAAAAAATCAACAATTATTGCATGGTTTTCAACTAGAAAGGAACAAAAATTTTAATCGTTTTTTTGTTGTTAATTTTCTCTCAATTTTAACTGTGCCTCTCATATATTATTGACGATTATTTTACAATTTAGCGATAAGAAGAATAAATAAAAAGATTAATTTAGTCTACAATAAGTTTGATATTCAAACTTTCCATAATTATTATGTAATTTTTTTTACATATAATATGATATTTTGTAAAAATTTGATCACGAAATTTCAAGAATGTTGCAACATGTATATAAGCTAGAGATATTAAAATTGTTATCTTTTCATGAGTGTACGCATTTTTGGTAAACGATAAGAAGAAATTTGTGTTCGTAAACAAGACAGATGCAGATATCAGTAACCTAAATTGAAATAAATTTTTCTTATTCAAGATGTAACTACAAAAAGGTTTTTTATAATCCCTTATTTTCTGATAATTCATTCATATAAAAATGAACCTAAAATGTTCCAACAATATGCTTTACTTAAAATTATAATAAATTTAAAAAAAATTGAATTTAGCAACATTCAGTTACAATTGTCGGAATTTTCAATGAAAACTACGGAATTTTCTAATAAACTGTATTTTAAAACTCTCGACGTTGTAAAAAAAATGTACTCTCCTAATAAAAAGTTTTCTACGTATATTTTCTCTTTTCGTTTCCAGAAACTTTACGACTTTCAATCATGCTAATTTTGCATTTTTTTAAACTAATTCGAGGTTAAAAGAAGTATTAACTTTCGAAAACATACTGATGTTTTCTTTCGTTGAAATGAAATTAATTTTGTGACAAAAATTGTGCGTAAGAATCCTCTTCACCCCCCCCCCACCCAAAGTCCAATTTCCGTGTTTTCGAAAATTTGAAAAAACTCGGGAAAGAATCAATATTTTTTTTTAAATCCTTAGACTTGTTTTAAATTTGGGTAACCAACGTTTTTTTTAAATTATTAAAATGTTTTTAGAATTTTTTCCCACATTCTACCCTAGGGTCAAAATTGATACAAAAAAGTCACCAATTTTCAAATAATGATTGTTCTTAGCACACGATTCATAAAAATTAAAAAGACTTAAAATTCTTAAAACATCGCAACAATTTAGAAATAAATATGGAGACTAAACTTTAAAATGTGCCTGAGACCTTTACCAAATGTTGATTAGTTCCCGAGTTTTTTCAATTTTTTGACTGAAAAATACGGAAAAATAAAATTCCCGACACTATAAAATTCCCCAATTGAAAAATTCACAAATGATAGAATTTTGGAATAATATTATTACTCCGGAACAATATAATTATTTCGCAATAATATAATTTCACGGAATAGGGATTATTTTCTTGAAAATCTAACTTTTAAAAAAATTATTGCAAGTTGATTGGAATTAGGCTTAAAATATGAATAAAATATTACTTTATAAATATTAAATGCAATTGTTTCTAATACATAAAATTTTACTTTATACTCATAATTAGATGTGTACATAAACTGTTTACATAATGTATTTTTTTCTTCATGTTACACTCTTTGTACGATTTTGAATTAGTGTGAGGTTATACTCAATTTGTGCTATCAAACATAATTGTTTAAACAATTTATTATTACTGATAATAATATTCTCTTAGAATAATGCTATAAAATAGCAGTTTTTTTTAAATTTCCACTTTTGGTCCAATTTCAAATTAGAGTGAGGTAAATAATTGATTAATGTTAACAAAATCAATTTTTCAAACGATTTGTTATTATTGTTAATAATATTCAATTCGAATAATGCTAGAATGTCGCCGTTTTTTCTGAAGATTTCAATCATTTGTCTACTTTCCACTTGGAATGATTTATTTGTTAATTCAATTTAGCAAAATCAATTATTCAAGAAAATTATCATTGTTAAAAACTATCTTCTCTTCGACATTAAAATTATGTATCTTAAACCAAAAAAATGTATTTTTAAGATAGTAGTTCAATTTTTGAATTGCCAGCAAAATACTTGAATTAACAACTATAACAAAATAATTCTTAACTGAATAGTTTCTTTTTTACTCAGAATGATTCCTTCTAATTTTTTAATCATATAAATCTAATGTGCAAGAGGAAATTAATTATATATGAGCCTGTAACCTGTACCAATTACTTGGTTTTGCAAAAATTATTCCATCAGGCGCATTTCTTAAATATATAGAAAAATGAAAAAAATACGTCTATTTTATGTGAAATTTCGTTAGAATTGTGAATACTGCGAGAAGTGATTTTTTTTTTTTGAAATTAAACTGTAGGATAAAAAAAATTTAATTAAAAATTTTTTTTAAATGCAAAACTGTAAAATTAAAAAAGGCATATTGAGAGATTTCTGTGGTTTTAATTAATGGACAATTGATCAAGCATTTTATCATTAAAAAAATATGTTTATTATCAATAATATCATTTCGTACATTACATCAGCTAACTTTTAGAGATTCTAAAGTAAAGTGGAAATTAAGGCCTTGGGAAACATAGCGTTGGATCAAGAAAAATAGATTTTTACCAAAGGACTTGATTTATCAGAAATTACAAAAATTTAGTTTTTCAAAAAATACAAACTTTACCGTTCGGGAAGGAAAGTTTTTTCTTCCTTTTCAAGTGCAATAATGAAATATAATTATTTCAGGATGATGACTCAAATCTATAAAAAGAAATTCTCATTATTTCCCGATGTGAACTTAAAGTTTTTTTTATTTATTTACTCAAATATACAACAAAAATTGGAGCAGGACTGTGAAGTAATATACATCCAAATACAAAAATTATTTTTTTGTTACACGTATGTGATACAGTTAAACTATCGTAATGATACCCGAGGTATGATATTTTTCCATTATCACTCTTCAAATATTAAATTACAAGAAAAATGATCCCCAGAAGTAATTTCTTATTAAAAAAACATAACTTTTTTTTCATTTTAAACGAATTGTCTCGTCATCCCAAAATTCGGGACGAGTGGTCAAATATTTTTCAAAAGCAGCCTGATTGAAATTTTTTTTCAAGTATTCCCGAACACATGCGTCGTTATCGAAAACAATTGGTGCAAAATATAGAAAATTAGAAGAAGGAATATTTTTCTTTTAATTACGGTAAACAAACCAAGGTTTTTTTTTAATGTGGATCAAAGTTTCCGTCTGATCATTCAGTATCTAAATTAGTAAGGTTTTACAAATTACTTCTAAAATTCGACTAATTTATTCGGGAAAATTTAAGCCACTAAAGAAGAGAACAAAAATTTCGAAATATTTATTAATTCGATGGTGAAAACTACTAATTGCTAATTACCTATTATTCATGCATTGAGTAAGAAATATTATGTATCTTGTAAACAGCATACGTCACGTTCACAAAAATTACGCATTTACAAGTTGTTGTGTTAAACAGACATAATCAGGCTTACACACTTACCTATTCGCTGAAATCCCTCAAAATTCTTTCAAGTCATTGGATATCAGAATAATCCATTATAATATGAAGAAATTATTCAAAATCCCTAAAATATAAATTATATTAAACTATCCAATTTTGAACGTTTTCAATTAAAAATTATCCAGTTTCAATTCCTTTGAATTTGAAATTACCAAATTATTGAATTTTAAGGCTTTTATTCATGAAAGACACAACTTGAATTCCTTTTGAGCCCATTCGAAATATTGTCCTTTTTTAAATTTTGCCTCATCTAAAATTACTTAATTTAGAATGTTTTCAATTCGAAAGTATAAACTATTACTTGAATGATTATTAATGAAAAATCATTTATATTTTCAATGGGAAATGAAAATTATGATGCTGAATGATCAACTTCTTTATTTATATGCTTGAAGATACATAAGTTGTCGAAGATATATTTAAATGTTTCTAGAAACATACAAAATTCTAGAATAAGGATATCTTAGGGATATAATTAGGATAGGTAATTTCAGAATATTATCCTTATATCCTTAGCATAGCTTGAGATATACACGAAATATTCCAAGAAAAACGAGATTTCTGACTTATAGAATCATACTGTCCTTATTCTTTTAGCTGGCCTGGAAGTACTGGCATCATTATGGACTATTGTGGCGGGTTCTTTCTCTTTTGGAATATATATGTCTAAAAGTGCAGTAAAGACATTGCCTTCTTTCATTTGTACATAAATGCGGTTGTTAGGTGGTTCACCAGTTGTTCAACGACATTGTGCGGAACGAAACGTTCAGCTGTAAAATATTGGTCTTTCCCATCAAATACTGTATGTATTTCAGCTTTCCACGGACGATAAGGCCTATGAAACCGATGTACGTTTGTCGAATCGGGAGCTGATTCAAAATCTTGGCCATTTCGCAATAATACATATGCGCGAATATCTCGAGAATAATACTCTACATGTTCCATCCAGTTTGGCAGAAACCGGCGACATCGAGGAATAGTTGAACCTACGAGCATACCATCATAATGAGAGCCATCCATCATGTTTAAAGAAACGTGCTTTCGAGGCAGACTATCTGGAGAACCTCCTGCACCTGATTTCGTGAGAAAAAATTTACAATTATAAAGATTTTCTACGCCACAATAACTGAAACTTTTGATACTGTTCAAAAACATCTGTCAACAATATTAAAGGTGTTTTAGGTTGGTCCTTATTTACAGGGTGAACATTTTTAAGGGGAATTTGTTTGCTCCCGCTCGCGATTTTGCACAGCGGGGGAAAAGTACTGTAAGCTTGGCGAAATATTATAATTGAATTTCACGAGCTTCGAGTGGCAACCAAAAATGCGTGCATATAATAATGTTTATACAAAACTAGCTTGTATGAAAAGGCACTTTTTGAGAAGTGAACTCGTTTCATACATCAAGTTATTACAAGCATTTATCTAAAAAATTTTTTCAATATGATACACGTACAAAATTTTAACCCTAAAATTCAATTTCACTAGCTTCCAGTTTCAAGCAAAAATTCGTGCACATAAAAATGCTCATACAACATCAGCTCGTGTAAAAGGGCAAACGAGTTTTATTTCCAATATACAAAACAATTCTGGATAAAGCAGATCCAAAACATTTTTTCCCTTCTTCGACCTTTTTCTAATTTTCAATAAGCATTTCAGCAAATTTCAGCAAATATATTCCGTCTGACGGTCGATGATAAAGTAAAAAAAGCATCCGAAAAAAACATGTAAATAACATAGGGTAAGAGCACCAGTTATTGGAACCTTAAGAGGAAATTTAGACTTTAGGATATAAATAAACACATAAAGTATTAAATTCTCAAATAGTGATAATTATACCTACACTCCAAATTTTATGTAGAATACATTGGAATGTTGAATTATTATTCAATGTTGACAAAAACTTAAACAATTATCAAAAATAAGTATGTAGTCCCAAAATTTTAGTGCTTGGCACTGCTAACCCCAGTTATTGGCACCCCCCATCACCAGTGATTGGCACTACACTCACATAACCTCTTAAAATTTTTGCAATTACATTTAAACATTGATTAAAAACAAATTGTGCATATGAAAATATTAAATAATTTTTCTATTGCTGATTCTAAATTTAGTTTTTGCACATGCCAATATCTTTGACAGCAGCTATAAAGCTTATAGTGATGGCACATGTGTTCTTCGGTATACACGTTTTTATTTCCTCAGAGATACTCTCTGATGGGCATATATATGACAATAAATAAAATAAAAAAAACATAAATGTTACTAATTTTTTCATTTTCTGCTTTAAACTAGCAAAATGAAGAAACAAATTCAAACCTGGATATATATGTGAATATAGTCAAAATAAATCGGTTTATTCAGTCGGTACACCGACTGAATAAAAACTGTTGCTATTTATATTAACATACATATCTGCGTAACATTTAAAACATTGTACGACGATATTATTAAACATAATATGTATAAAGATAATAAAATTCGATTTATAATTCAAATAACAACAATATTTAACTGTACCTAAAAGCCTAAAAACAATAAATGATATGAAGAAAACTTTGGAGGTTACGATTACCGGTATATAAATAACAGCTTCATTTATTATAATTTTTAGCTACTTTTGCGTCTACTAATAACGGCTTTTGTCCTTCCGGCACTTTTCAACCTTTATTTTATGAGAAATACATGAAATGATTCAAGTGAACACAAGATCTTGGGATTACATTAAATTATCACAGATGTTTAATTCTGATTTTTTATTGAATTTCAAATATTTCTTCAAAATACCTGCAAAAAATGAAACAGATTTACTTGTTTACAACGTTGCTATAACAGAATAAAAAAATGTTGTCAGCTAAAGATTTTCTTTAGAAAAGCCGATAAATTCTTGGCACCCTAAAAATTAAAGAGAATTAAATAGTTTACACCTAAATTTGACATTATTTTGCTAAAGTTGTATATATCGTTTTGCGCAAAAATGATATTAAAATTAAAATAATATCAGTAAAATACGATAAATGTTCGCATTTTCTTAATATTTAACAAAATTTAAAGGGGGTGCCAATAACCGGCGCAGTGCCAACCACTAGTGCTTTCCCCTATTTATTAAAAAAAAGCCTTAACGTTTTGACCACAATGCGGGCCTTTCTCAAGAGCCAATACACACACACACACACATATATATATATATATATAATTTGATGAAAAGAATATTAATGAATGTCAAGGTCGCATAATTCAGTTCGTAAAAAGAATAGTTGTCATACAAAAATAAAAATTGAATCTGCTTTTCTAAGAAAAATCTCTTATTTCTAACTGCATAATCAGAAACCTCAAAGCCCTGAAACAACTAATCTGTATGTAAATTTCATAGTTTCGTGTTAAAATTTTTAATTCAGAATTTGAATTCAGAGACCTGACAAACCTATAATAGCAGCAATAGAATCGCTTTCTAAATTGTCTAGGACTTTTGGCTGCGTTATCAGGATTCTGTCCCACTGTGCATCCTAATAAATATTTCTTTTTCATGAAATTAAGTTATTTACATGATAAATACGTTTTAAAACAAAATAATTCACCCTCGCGAATACAAAGAAATTTATGTTTTTTCGAGGGGAACACATATTTTTTTGCAGGTGAATAATTTTTCATGGAATTGAAGAAAATGCCTTTAAGGCCATGTGATGAGTGGGCCACGTGACGGTATTCCTACCGTACGTTCAAAAGTGCGGAAATTAATGTTGCAACGTTAAAAATTAAATAATAATTTAGATGTTAGAACACTTCAGGAATGAACTATTGGAGCTCAAAACGTCTGAGAAAGTTGACATATGTTTGACAGCATACGTGTAATATTTTTCATAAATAATAAATATAGTATTAAATGACACTTACGTTTAAAATAAAGAACACCAACAAATGTAAGAATCAGAATATCAGTAGTAATGTTCATTTCCACTGAATAGACAAAATACCAGAAAACCAAAAACTGATTTTTTCTTAATACGTGTAAACACCGTATCGAAAAATGGCTGCTATATATGCCAGCAGTTATGAAATGTCTATGATAAGAACGTTTTGTTTGTTTCTTAGAGCACATAGAGGATTTAAAAGATTTCAAGATATTCCAAATGTTCCTGGAAATTTGGACGATCTTTTTGCGAGAGAACTTTAATGGATATGTTGATGACTTAAGAAATTTCATAGGAACTCCAATTATTTCAAATTCAGTTATGCTTTTGGATTTTATTGGATTTCGTAACATTTCTGTTAAATAATTCTTGTCGTGAAATAAATGCAAGAAAATATTGTCTTTGAAAATCCGGCACTTTTGATTCCAAAAGCAAGACGATTCCCTTCAGAAAATTCTAAAAAATGTTTGTCTCCTTTTTTATATTTTGCATTTAAAATTGTTTAATAACAATGTGTATTTTTAGAAATAGTGAAAAAATTTTATAAAATATAAAAAAAGCGGATAAATTTTTTTTCAGAACTCCTCGAAAAGAACAGGTTTACTTTTGGGTATTTTCCATATTTCGCATATGTAGTTTTAAAAAAAGTTTTATTTCCAAGAAAACGATTCCGCCTCTGCTGATTTTCAACTTTTGGAATTCCTTGTTGCGGTTTTTTGAAAATAATAAAACCCTAATCATAATCAAAGATATCAATTTTTTTAATATAAACTTTTCCGAGGGAACAATTTACAACCGATTATGTCATTTTTGTGTGTAGATGGATGGATTGTTAAAAAATGGGTCCGTCAATTTTTATAATATTTGAATTGATTAAAATGCTAAATTTCAGCCTAGAAAATTTCGAACCCTATATTTTTTAATTGAAACTGAAAACAAAAATTGAAAAAAGCAAGCACTTATGATTTTTGAAGAAAACTCAATATCGTCAATGAGTCGACGTTTGTACCGTTTAGCTTTCCCTGCTTCAATTTGAACCAGAGTTTCCCAGTCATTTTTTTAATATAACTTAGTGAAGCTTCACCAATTATTACTTCGATTAGTCGAACCTGTGCAGAAATCGCCATATTTTATCCCGATTACCGATCTGGCCCTGATCGGTTTAGTATCTTCGGGGCCAGATCGGGATAATTACATGGCCCACACCCGAGCCAGACCGGTTAAAGTATTCCAACGCCACCTAGTTCAAATTTAGGGAACTTGCCTTGCTGTCAAATGAAGTGTGTTATTGTTGATAAAATTCATGTTTATTATCTGAGTGTAAGTGTATAATGCTAACAATATGCCAAAGCCGAATTAGTACACCACGAGTTCGAAAGCATCGCGCGTTAGCTGCTTTAGACAATTTCGTTATATGGACGAGGGTAAGTAAATCGTTAAATCGTATTGATTGAATCGAAACCTAACCTCAAAATTGAAATTCAGTTGAAAACTTATTATAAATTGTATATTTTTAAGATAGTTATTGAAGAAGTTATTGATTATATATTGAAAATTATGTGGATAATGATGCAGATGATGAAGAAGAAAGTGGAACGCAACCCGAAATGCATGTTCCAGGAATTTTAGAAGATACAAAGTAACGTGTTTAGTTTTGATATAATTAAAAGGTGAAGTATAGCATCTATAACACTAAAAATCAACTTATAAATAGTCAGGATTGTAAGTATCAGAAATTCAGTTTTCTTCGACATAACCTCGAAATTGTATTTCATTCTTATTTTAATTTTACCGACAATTTTAGAGCTAAATTTAGTGTTAAATATTTTTAAAGAAAAATGGTCATAGTTAAGTCATTCCTATCTTGTAGTTTCAGTTTTATAGCAATGATTCAGATATTTTGTATTAATTAAATAGTTATTTTGATGATTTCGAAAATTTGAAGCGCAGAAACATTTTTTTCAATTGAAGATTCGAAATTTTAAGCTTATAGTTTAAAAAAGATTTCAATGGTTACATATTTTAAAGCGTTTCAATTGGAATTTTCTAAAAACTTGAAATTTCAATACTTTTAAAAAATACCCGGTTTCAACTCAGAATTAAATTTCTTTTCAGAAATTCCCGGCTCCAATCCAGAATTTAAATTCTTTTCGAAATTTCCCGTTCTAGGTCAGATGCTGTTAATATTAAAAAATTCCCTGTTCCAATTCAGAATTTTGATTCTTTTCGAAAATTACCCTTTTCAACTAAGAATTATGTTTTTTTTTTTTTTGAAAAGTGCCCTGTTCCAATGCAGACTTTTATTTTTCTTCAATAATTTCCAATTCCAACTTAAAATTGATTAAAATTGGAATATTTCCTGTTCCAACTGAGAATTTGTTTGTATACCATTGAGCCATTTCCCTTTCAGGGTAGGCGTGACACTACCCGATTCGGGTAGTGTTTCTAGGTGGATAGTTTTCTTGTAGTTATAAATAACTACAAGTGTGGGCTCACCACACCCACAATGTGCCAACAGCACTCAGCATTCTTGAATGGCCACCCATCCAAGTACTAACCGCGTTCAACGCTGCTTAACTTCAGTGATCTGACGAGAACTGGGGTTTTCAACGTGGTGTGGCCGTTGGCAATTGGCCGTTGTTTAAATTTGAAAAATCCGTTTCAACTCAGAATTATAATTCTTTTTAAAAATTCTCTTTTCTAGTCCAGAATTTTAATTCTTTTCGCGAATTACCCGTTTCCAATCAAAATAAGAATTATTTAAAAAAATTCCCTCTTCCAATTCAGAATGTTAATTCTTTTCGAAAATTTCCAGTTTTAGCTCAAAACTAATATTCTTTTGAAAAATTCCTTGTTCTAGTCCAGAATTTAAATTCTTTTTGCGAATTATCCGTTTGGACTCAAAATTAGTATTATTTTTAAGGAATTCCCGCCAAGGACTGGGGCGGACATTGTAAATAACGAAGTCAAAAAGACTAAAAAATGTATTGAGTTTGTTTTTGCGTTAATATTTGGTACTTGAATAAAAAATATAGTTCACTTTATTAATTTTTCTTCTCAGAAAATTATTATTATAAACAAAAGTATAAGAAATGATAAATTTCAAAAATGGCTCTTAACGGGAAATTGGTCGGCGCCAGGTCGGGTACCGATCGGGTGGCCAGATCTGACTCCGATCGGGCCGAGTGTTTCATCAGCGATCGGGCCCAGCTCCGTTTTCCAGATCAGAGCCAGATATAGCCTGGTCTGGGCCCGGTCTGGGCCATAGCAAAATTTCTACACGGGAAGTTTTTCATAATTTTATGGTGGAACACATCCTTCGATTCGAAGAACATAATTTAAATTTTATTGTTATTTACTGTTTTGAATTTGTTGCAATTTTAAATGTCTTTTTTGTAATACTTTCTAATTTTGAATCTCTTCAAATAGAAGGAAGTGAAATCAGAAAGCAGGTTAGTAATAAATTATACAGCATTATATTATCCATTTTAAGTTTTATTATTATTATACGATGTGCCTGCAAACGAGAAATATTGCTCACTGAATTTTGGTAAACCTCGGATCTGCCATTATTTTATTACAAAAAAATTGTGAACACAATTGCTTAAATTTATAAGTTTTAAAACATAATTCCTTGACGGAGAACAAAAAATAAAATTAGAATAACAGGAAAAAAGATCAGTTTATTCGATTTCTGAAAAAAGTATTGCTATGAAAATCTCTTATTTTCATGTTTCGTATACAAATAATATTGATGATAATAATAATAATATTTGTCCATAAGAAAAATAATTTTTCAAAATCCGACAGCACACTTGATACGAAACTGGTCTGATTTCAAAGTATGTAAAGTAAAAATTAAATAAGTTGAATTTTGTCGATTTAAAAGTCAAAATAATAGCGTTTATCTTATTAATAATGGGACGCAGAATCTAATTCAAATATTTTTTATCCTATCAAGGCTTCAGTTCTTAGAATTCAAAATTCAAAATTGGAAATGTTTCCCAATTCAGCATTTTTAAGATTGGAACACTTTAAATTCATAAAATGTTAGGTTCATGTTCTTAGTAATAAAGTTTTATAAGACAGGCCTCACAGTCCCTATGGGATAAAATATAGGGATCACAGCACAGAAAAAAATAAGAATACAATTTGTTTCAGAAAATTTGTTAGAGCGATAAAGTTTGGTTCAGCCAACTTCGCGTCTTTCAAAATACATTTTGTCATGCAAAAAGAAAAGAAAGTTTAACCGATATTTGTGTAAAGTTTATCCTTCGAGGTTAATTTTTGTTGCAAAGAATCTTTCGTCGGGAATCGGTGTAAATTTTATCTTCTGTTTTTTCTGTGAGGATACTTTTTGTCACGCTTATAGGGTACTTTTTTCACGCTTAAAGGGTTACAAATTCAGGATAAATTCATAAGATTTAAAATAAATCATGTTAAATTCAAAAGAATCCAAATTATTTGAAAAAATTTTTAAAGACTCTAAGGTGAATGAGAAAAATTCGATGAAATTCATAAATATTCAAGGTGAATTTAAAGAAATTCAAATGAATTGAATAAAATTTAAAAATACGAAAAAACTTCATTGAATTCAGTAACTTTGAAATAAGCTTAGAAAAATTCAAGGGAATTCCAAAGAATATGATGAAATGGCTAAGAATTCTAGGTGAGGTTAAAATACTTCAGGATCGATTAAATAGAAACTTTTAAGAATTAAAAAAAATCCATTGAATTAAGTTGAATTGAGTCAATTCAGTAGAATTCAAGTGAACTAACAAATTTCAAGAGAATTCCGAAGAATTTAAAAGAATTCAGGGTGAATTCTACAAAATAATTTCAAATCTCTTCAAATCATGAAAACCCTACTAATTTATAACCAAAATAGTGACTAATGACTGCCATCCAATTTAAAAGAATTCAAGTGAATTGGAAATAATTTTAAAAATCAAAAAAATTCCATTGATTTCAGTAAAATTTGAGCGAATTTAGTGGAACTGAAGGGAAATGAGAAGAAGTCGATGAAATTCATGGTAAATCAAGCTGAATATAGAAAGCAATCAAGCGAATTCAAAACAATTTAAAAATATGAAAAAATTCATTGAATTGAGTAAGTTTGAAATCAGTTCAAAAAAAATTAAAGAGGATTTCCAAAAATTTGATGAAATGCTTAAGAATTTCAAATGAGTTTTAGAGACTTCAAGATGAATTAAACAAAAGCTTTTTAAGAATCCACGGAATTGAGTAAAATTGGGTGAATTTAGAGGAATTCAAAATAATTCAGGATTAATTATTAAGAATTCAGGGCGAATTCCAAATAAATTGCAAAAAATATTTGGAAATCTCTTCAAATGTTTGAAACATTACGAAATTCCTCACTTCGTGTGCATCAATTCTTTGAAATCCATTGAAATATTAAATTCCCTTAAAATTATTACAACCCTTGGAAATCCCTCGACATATTCAAATCCTTTGAAAATGCCTTGAAATCTTAAAATACCCTATAATATTTAAAAGTTTTTGAAATCCTTTCAAACTATTGAAATAAATAAAGCAAAAATAAAATAGTTTCAATCATAAAAATAAATTTTTAACCAAATAGTTCAATTTTCAACCAAACAGATGAATTTTCAACTAAAAATATTTTTATTTATTTTTTTATTAATAGATGGTAAAAGTTAGAATTCGATTTACGTTATTTAAACTCAAAAGATGAAATGTCCATAAAAAAAAGTTTCGACGAAAAATTGAATAGTTAAAAAAATTAATTTTCAATAAAAAAAACTAATTTTCAAGCAAAGAAATTAAATTTCAATCGAGAAAATTAATTAATTTTAAACAAAATATTTTTATTTTCCATGAAGTTTTCAACCTAATGATTGAATTTTCAACCAAAAAGGTTATATTGCTACCAAAAAAAGACAAATTTTCTACAAAATAGATGAATTTTCAACTAAAAAGGATGATTTTTCAACCAAAAAGATTAATTATCTATGAAAAAAATGTCGGCGAAAAAGGGAATAGTTCAATTTTTTATTAAATGAAATAAATTTTCAACAAAATAGATAAATTTTCAACCAAGCAAATACATTTTCTGTCAAAAAGTTTAAATTTCTATCAAAAAAAAAATTCGACAAAAAATTTAGTTAAATTTTTAGTTCAAAAAATTAATTTTAAATGAAAGAAAAATTAATTTTCAATAAAAAACTAATTTTCCAGGAAAGAAGAATAATTTTTAGCAAAATATATGCATTTTCAACCAAATATATTAATTTTTAATGGAATTTTTAACCCAATAGTTGAATTTTCAACCAAAAAGGTGAATTAGTCACCAAGAAGAATAATATTCTACCACAAAAGACAAATCTTCAACAAAATACAGAAGTTTTCAAGCAAATAGTTTAATTTTCGATTGAAGAAGATTAATGTTCAAACAAACTTGATATACTTAAATTTTCAGTTAAAAATTTGTTCAAATAAAAAAAAACGAATTAAACCAAAATTGAACCAAAAAGATTAATTTTCTACCAAAAAAGAATAATTTGTAATAAAATACATGTTCATTGTCTCTCAATTTTAACTGTGTCTCTCATATATTATTGACGTTACTGAAGTTAAGCAGCGTTGGACGCGGTTAGTACTTGGATGGGTGACCATTCAAGAATACTGACATGAGTGCTGTTGGCACATCGTGGGTGTGGTGAGCCCACGCTTGTAGTTATTTATAACTACAAGAAAAACCTAGAAACACTACCCGAATCGGGTAGTGTCACGCCTACCCTGAAAGGGAAATGGTTTAATGGTATATATATATATATAGTCTACAATAAGGTTGAAATTCAAACTTTGCAGAATTATTATGTAAATGTTTTTCTTACATATAATAAGATATTTTGTAAAAAATTGATCTGGGAGTTTCAAGAATGTTGCAACATTTATATAAGCTAGAGATATTAAATTTCTTATCTTTTCATGAGTGTACGCATTTTTGGTAAACGATAAGAAGAAATTTGTGTTCGTAAACAAGACAGATGCAGATATCAGTAACCTAAATTGAAATAAATTTTTCTTATTCAAGATGTAACTACGAAAAGCTTTTTTGTAATCCCTTATTCTCAAATAATTTATTCATATAAAAATGAACCTAAAATGTTCCAACAATATGCTTTACTTACAATTGTAATAAATTTGAAAAAAATTAATTTAGCAACATTCAGTCACAATTTTCGTATAATTTTCACTTAAAACTACGGAATTTTTTAATAAACTGTATTTTAAAACTCTCGACAATGTAAAAAAATTTACTCTCCTAATAAAAAGTTTCCTACGTATCCTTTCTCTTTTCGTTTTCAGAAACTTTACGACTTTCAATTATGCTAATTTTGCATTTTTTAAACTAATTCGAGTTTAAAAAAAGTATTCACTTGCGAAAATATACTGATGTTTCCTTTCGTGCAAATAAAATTAATTTTGTGACAAAAATTGTGCATAAAAATCCTCTTCACCGCCCCCCTCCCAACAAAAGTCCAATTTTCATGTTTTCGAAAATTTGAAAAAACTCGAGAAAGAATCAATTTTTTTTTTTTAATCTTTGGACTCGTTTTAAATTTAGGTAACCAACGCTTTTTTCAATTATTAAAATATTTTTAGAATTTTTTCCTACATTCTACCCTAGGGTCAAACTTGATACAAAAAAGTCACCAATTTTCAAATAATGATTGTTCTCACCACATGATTCATAAAAATTCAAAAGAATAACATTTTTATAAATATAACTAAAATGTATTTTGCAACTATTTCCTACCAAGTTCAACTCTGAGGTAGAATCTTGAAAAAAATTCTTAAAACATCGCAACAATTTAGAAAAAAATATGGAGACTAAACTTTAAAATGTGCTTGAGACCTTTACAAAATGTTAATTAGTTCACGAATTTCTCAATTTTTTGAAAATATGAAAATTTAACATGCCGAAAAATAAAATTCCCGACACCGTCAAATTCCCCAATTGAAATATTCAAAAATTATAGAATTTCGGAATAATATAATTATTCCGGAACAATATAATTATTTCGGAATAATATAATTTCACGGAATAGAGATTATTTTCTTGAAAATCTAACTTCTTTAAAAATTATGACAAGTCGATTGGAATTAGCCATAAAATATTAATAAAATACTATTTTCTAAATATTAAATGCAAATTGTCTCAAATACATGAAATTCTACTTTATACTCATAATTAGATGTGTAAATAAACTGTTTAAATAATGTATTTTTTTCTTTATGTTACACTTTTTGTCCAATTTTAAATTAGTGTGAGGTAATGCTTAATTTGTGTTATCAAACATCATTGTTTAAACAATTTATTATTACTGGTAATAATATTCTTTCAGAATAATGTCATAAAATAGCAGTTTTTTAAAAAAAAATTCCACTTTTGGTCCAATTTCAAATTAGAGTGAGGTAAATAATTGATTAATGTTAACTAAATCAATTGTTTCAACAATTTATTATTGTTAATAATATTCAATTCGTATAATGGCAGAATGTGAAACAAATCTATGAAAATAAATTCTGTACATTTCCCGGTTTGAACTTAAATTTTTTTTTATTTGTTTACTCAAATATAAAACAAAAATTAAAGCAGAACTGAAAAGTAATATACATCCAAATACTAAGTCATTATGACCCTATGAACTAGACTTTTCTTGAAATTTTACATGATTTAAAATGGAATTTGTCTAGGTCCGAACAGAGTCAGAACAAACTCTTTTTTTTTTTGTTACAGGTATATGATCCAGTTAAACTATCGTAATGATACCCGAGGTATGTTGTTTTCCCATTATCACTCTTCAAATCTTAAATTACAAGAAAAATAATCCACAGAAGTCATTTCTTATTGAAAAAAAATTACTTTTTTTTTATTTGAAACGAAGTGTCTCGTCATCCAAAAATTCGGGACGAGTGTTGAAATATTTTTTAAAAGCTTGACTATTCGTCCCGAGGTTTTGGGACGACTAGACGCAGCCTGATTAAAAATTTTGTTCAAGTATTCCCGAACACATGCGTCGTTATCCAAAACAATTGGTGCAAAATATAGAAAATTAGAAGAAGAAATATTTTTCTTTTAATTGCGTTAAACAAACAAAGGTTTTTTTTTAAATATGGATCAAAGTTTCCAACTGATCATTCAGAATCTCAATTAGTAAGGTTTTACAAATTACTTATAAAATTCTACTAATTTATTCGGGGAAATGTAAGCCACTAAAGGATAGAAAAAAAATTCGAAATATTTATTAGTTCGATGGTGAAAACTACTAATTGCTAAATACCTATTATTCATGCATTGAGTAAGAAATAGTATGTATCTTGTAAACAGCATACGTCACGTTCACAAAAATTACGCATTTACAAGTTGTTGTGTTAAACAGACATAATCAGGCTTACACACTTACCTATTCGCTGAAATCCCTCAAAATTCTTTCCAGTCATTGGATATCAGAATAATCCATTATAATATGAAGAAATAATTCAAAATCCCTAAAATATGAATTATATTAAACTATCCAATTTTGAACGTTTTCAATTAAAAATTATCCAGTTTCAATTCCTTTCAATTTTTAATGAACAAATCATATAATTTTGAGGCTTTTATTTATGAAAGACACAACTTGAATTCCTTTTTAGCCCATTCGAAATATTGTCCTTTTTTAAATTTCGCCTCATCTAAAATTGCTTAATTTAGAATGTTTTCAATTCGAAAGTATAAGCTATTACTTGAATGATTATTAATGAAAAATCATTTATATTTTCAATGGAAAATGAAAATTGTGTTGCTGAATGATCAACTTCTTTAATTATATGCTTGAAGATACATAATTTGTCGAAGATATATTTAAATGTTTCTAGAAACATACAAAATTCTAGAATAAGGATATCATAGGGATATAATTAGCATACATAATTTCAGAATATTATCCTTATACCCTTAGCATAGCTTGAGATATACACGAAATATTCCAAGAAAAACGAGATTTCTGACTTATAGAATCATACTGTCCTTATTCTTTTAAGTGGCCTGGAAGTTCTGGCATCATTATGGACTATTGGGGCGGGTTCTTTCTCTTTTGGAATATATATGTCTAAAAGTGCAGTAAAGACATTGCCTTCTTTCATTTGTACATAAATGCGGTTGTTAGGTGGTTCACCAGTTGTGCTGGGCTGATCTTCAACGACATTGTGCGGAACGAAACGTTCAGCTGTAAAATATTGGTCTTTTCCATCAAATACTGTATGTATTTCAGCTTTCCACGGACGATAAGGCCTATGAAACCGATGTACGTTTGTCGAATCGGGAGCTGATTCAAAATCTTGGCCATTTTGCAATAATACATATGCGCGAATATCTCGAGAATAATACTCTACATGTTCCATCCAGTTTGGCAGAAACCGGCGATATCGAGGAATAGTTGAACCTACGAGCATACCATCATAATGAGAGCCATCCATCATGTTTAAAGAAACGCGCTTTCGAGGCAGACTATCTGGAGAACCCCCTGCACCTGATTTCGTGAGAAAAAATTTACATTTACAAAGAGTTTCTACGCCACAATAACTGAAACTTTTGATACTGTTAAAAAACATCTGTTAACAATATTAAAGGTGTTTTAGGTTGGTCCTTATTTACAAGGTGAACATTTTTTTGGGGAATTTGTTTGCTCCCGCTCGCGATTTTCAACAGCGGGGGAAAAGTGCTGTAAACTTGGCGAAATATTAAAACTAAATTTCACGAACTTCGAGTTGCAACCAAAAATGCGTGCATATAATAATGTTTATACAACACTAGTTTGTATGAAAAGGCACTTTTTGAGAAGTGAACTCGTTTCATACATCAAGTTATTACAAGCATTTATCTAAAAATTTTTTTCAATATGATACACGTACAAAATTTTAACCCTAAAATTGAATTTCACTAGCTTCCAGTTTCAAGCAAAAATTCGTGCACATAAAAATGCTCATACAACATCAGCTCGTGTAAAAGGGCAAACGAGTTTTATTTCCAATATACAAAACAATTCTGGATAAAGCAGATCCAAAACATTTTTTCCTTTCTTCGACCTTTTTCTAATTTTCGATAAGCATTTCAGCAAATTTCAGCAAATATATCCCGTCTGAGGGTCGATGATGAAGTAAAAAAAGCATCCGAAAAAAACATGTAAATAACATATTTATTTTAAAAAAGCCTTAACGTTTTGACCACAATGCGGGCCTTTCTCAAGAGCCAATACACACACACACACACACACACACACACACACACACACATATATATATATATATATATACAGGGTGTCCAAAAAGTCCCGGGACGGCTGAATATTTCCTCA
>CAKNYM010052169.1:462507-500223 GCA_932195095.1 Andricus curvator | reverse complement strand
GGCTTCGCCCTCTGCACCCCCACCAGGGCTGCACCCTGGACCGCCCCGCCCCCCCCTGCAACTTCGATCAGGTAGCGTTTTTTTCACACTTTTCATGATCTTGTTGTAAAAAGTATCGTGCATGTCTCGTGGTAGGCCCTTTTCTTGACTCGTGCAGTGTTTTTAGACTCGTCTACGGTTCGGGCACCTTCGGTGCCCTCACCTACGACTCGTCCTAAAAACACTGCACTTGTCACGAAAAGGCCATCGCCTACCACTTGTAATGCAATATACTATTTCTTAGTTGACGATTCTACGTCTTGGTTGAAAATGTACCTGTACTTGGTTGGAAATTAACTTTTTTTTTGAAAATTCATTTTTTTTGTTTGAAAATTCAACTGTTTTGTAGAAAATCCCTCTTTTTGCTTTGAAAATTCAACTTTTTTGTTGAAAATTAGTTTTTTTGGGGTCGAAAATTCAATTTCTTTGTAAGGAATTTGCCTTTTTGACTTGCAGTTACAATAATTTGGTTTATTTTTTTTCTCTTCCTTGAAAAATCTTTCTTGATTGCAAATTCGGCTCTTGCTGAAAATTCGTATTTTTGTTTTGAAAATTCATCTGTTCTGGAAAAAATTGGTCTTTTTTGGTTGGAAATATAACTGTTTGAATAACTTTTTTCTTTATTTTGGTTGAGAATTCAACTAATTGTTAAAAGTTCATTTTTTGGTTGAATGCAACTTTTTTTATTTTAAAATTAAAACCTTTTTTGGTTGAAATGTCAACTATTACTTTTTTCTTTGACAATTCATCTTTTTTGGTTAAATTCAACTATTTTTGATTTTACACGGAATTATTTATTGGTTGAAATATTGCCAATTAAATTCTTATGTTTCGAATTTATCTTTGTCAATAAAAGTCTTTTTGGATGAAAGATTCGTCCATCTGGTTTTTCTTGAAGTTTAATCTTTTTGTTTCCTTATGGAGAAAGATTGGATTTGGTAACAATTTTGCCAAATTTTAAATTCGTATAAGCGGTCGTTCCTTAATTAAAAAAGGTTTAATACAATGTTCTTAACAATCATCCGGTTGTATGTGTGTATGTGGATTGCATACTTCTTTGTGAACATGAAAACTTAAAGATGGCTGCAGATAAATTGATCACATTTTGAAAGCTTATTTTTACCACTAAAATATCAAAACTGACAAAAGGATAATTAGAAATATTTATCACCTTTTTTTAGCATTCTATAATATTAAAAAAATGGGTTTTTCATAATAAAACTTTTTTCATTAACATAATTCAAAATTGATCCAAAAATATAAGAGATTCCTTGACTGGAGGACAATCGATTGACCTATAATATTGTTTGGTAGAAAATTCCACTGTGTTGTTGAAAATGGCATATATTTCGACTTTAAATCTTGAGCATTTCATAATAAATTCAATATGGTGCCGATACATTAATTTTAGTTACAAGAATACATTCCCCTATTATTTCGCTGTTTTTATGAAAAATCGCTCTATTTCCCCTGTTTTGAGAGAACTTAGGGTTGTGAAGTCTATACTGGATATGAAGTAGTACAGGTCATTTTAAGCCAGACATAATTGGTGTCAAGTAGTAGACGTAATTTTAGGTTAGCCTTGAAAGATTCTAAGTAGTATAAGTCCATTTAAATCAGCCACTTATTGATATTCTAATATTCCTCGATAATAATATTCATTATTTATAAAACAAAATCTCAGACTTTAGATGGTTACATGCATTATTATTTTTTTACCTATATATGTATCAATTGTGCTACAAATGTTAGACAATGCTCAATATTTGAGAAGGTCGTGAAAATTTGAGGTTAATTGCTCAGGGAGTTGATTGTAACTAAAAGGCACATTATGCTGTTCTATATGGCCATATGTGTTAGATGGACATCAAATAAGCACGGTATATGCTTCATAGGATGCAATAGAATCCAAATAATACCACCCTTATCCGCGTATATCAATATAACGACGCTCTTAGTCAGAATAGTAGCCGTGCTTAGTCATAAATTAAAATAAAGTGCGTTATTTACAAGAACGAAATCCCCATTTCATGTTCGGACTGCGGTTGATCGAGTAGTTAACTTCTTACCCGCTCACGCGAAACGTTTAATGCGCAGATAAAAATATTCCCTGCACGCAGCCTAATATGTCGTAAATCAGCGTGAAAAAATTACAGGCCCTCCAACCAGAATTTAACACGGCTTTTTTAATTGCCTCTGTATCGCACATTTCTTGATAAGATTTCCGGCTCAAGAACTTTTGTCACATGTTTTATAGAACTTTATAATTTTTAATGAAAAGCGAGTAATTAGATTTGCGATTATGTAATACTTGACCCTGATGTTTTTACGTCATCTGTTGCTTATGTACCAGATCGTAAAATCTTATTTGGCACACCCGATTTCTAATTAAAATTTTACAATTTTAAGACTTCAGCTGTAAAATCACTCAATTTTATTTTCAAGAATATTGATTTGAAGGTAATTATTTAGTTTTGTGTTCTTAAATATAAATTTTTTTATTATTTTGAAAGCTTCTGTGTGAAACAATTAGTTAACGAACATAGAATTTATTGAACATTTGTCAATATTCCAATCACTGAGATAGCAATTCAAAACAATCGAGTTAAGACTGCCTGTTACACTTGAATTTAATTTCCAACACGAGCGGGAAATTTACTTGACAAATAAGAGAAGCCATCCGCTTCATGGTACTTATATAAGTTACAGTGTGGAAACTTCTCGAAGTCCAGGAAATGGCGTGTAATTAGAACAAGTAATTAAATTAAAATTTACTAGCAATCTCATCTCGCATTACTTTGATTCTACGATATTCGCTAGATATACATAATCTGAAAACTAATCGGTACAAACATATTTGAAAATCTTTTCAAATTTGATGACTTTAAATCATTTTGCTTTCTCATGGAAGAAGCTTTGTAATGGTAACATTTTCCAACATTTTTAAATTCATTGAATTGCACCTTCCTCAATTTAAAAATTTCTAATACAATGTTCTAAGCAATTGTCCTGATGTGTGTGTGGATGTGTGTGTGGATGTGTGTGTACGGATGTATGGATGCGTGTGTGAATGCGTGGATGTCACACTTTTTTGTGAACACGGTAACTTGAAAACGGTTGCAGATAATTTGATGAAATTTGGAGGGCCTATTTTCCTTGATATTTAACTTGATGCAAGAATATACAAGATTTCTTGATTCGAGACGAATCAATTGACCTATAATATTAATATATTTTATAAAAGCGTAGGGAAGTTATGGTAATTTATATATTTTGAAAATCGGTTTTTTATAGTAAAACTTTTTTCATTAACATAATTAAAAGTTGATGCAAGGACAGAAAAGATGTGTTGATTCGCGACGCATCGATTGACCTATAATATTAATTCATTTTATTGAAGGGTAAAAAAGCTATGGTAATGCATAATATTTTGAAAATACGGTTTTTTGTAGTAAAACTTTTTTTTCCAACATAATTCAAAGTTGATGCAAGAATATAAAAGATTCCTTTGATCGAGACGAATCGATTGACCTGCAATATTAATACATTTTATCAAAGAGTAGGGAAGTTATGGTAATTCATATATTTTTAAAATCGGTTTTTATAGTAAAAATGTTCTCATTCTCATAATTTAAAGTTGATGCGAGAATGGAAAAGTTGTGTTGATTCAAGGCGAATCGATTGACCTATAACATTGATACATTTTATTGAAGAGTAAGGAAGCTATGGTAATGCATAATATTTGCAAACACGGTTTTTTATAGTAAAACTTTTTTCACTAACATAATTTAAAATTGATGCAAGAACGGAAAAGATTCCTTGATTCGAGGAAAATCGATTGATCTATAATATTATTAATACACTTTATTGAAGATTAAGGAAGTTATGCTCATTTATAATATTTGAATCATCTGTTTCTGATAGAAAAACTTTCCCCATCGACATAATTCAAAGTTGACGCATGAACAGAACAGATTTTTTTATCGTAAATTTTCAAATAGAATAATTCTGACAATTTTTGTAAAAAATTCATGAAGCTGGGAAAGGGATAGGATGCGACAGAACTTTCCCCCTCCCCTTTCCAGCTCGAAAAATTATCATTTCGAATACAAAATTAGATTTGTCTGATTTGTCTTTGTATTTAAAAAATGTTTTGTATTATTTTATAATTTTGTGTTTTTTGTACATTTCTATTTTTAAATTGATCGAAATGAAGACTTTGGTTTGTCTATTGTTGAAAAGAATAACTAATGCTTCCTTTATGAGGAAGAAAATATATTTGCTAACGAGAAGCAAAGTGCTCGTGAAATGAGCATCATATAATTACAAATACAAACAAAGTGGAAACACTTGAGATCGAATTCACAGCTAGTTTCATTTCTCTACCTATGATAATAATTTTTATTTTATAAGGAACATAGTTTGCAACTATTTTTAAGAGCCTTACTACAGACCTTTTTTTCGTTTTTCGCTTAAATGTGAACTGAATTAAATAAACTCCATGAGAAAATCGAACTATTTTTGGTTAAAACATAATTATTTCGTTTCTTAACAAATTCTACTAGTTGCTTGAAAATTTAATTCTTTGGTTGTAAATTCAACTATTTGGTTCAAAAGTCATCTTTTTTATTCAAAAATGCAACTGTTTGGTTGAAAATTATCTGTTTTGCTTCAGGATTATAACATTTTGTTGAAAATTCGCATTTCTTAGATGAATTCAACTGGTTTTTGTATGAATTAAAATCTTTCTTGGTTGAAATATCAACTATTACATTTTTCATTGAGAATTCATATTTTTTTGTTGAAAATTTAACTACTTGGCTCAAAGTTGAACTACTTTGTTAAAAATTAATTTTTTGTTTTGGTTGGAAATTTATTTTTTTAACTGGAATTGTAACTATTCCATTTTTTGTTGAAAATTTATCTTTTATAGTTGAAAATCTAACTATTTGGTTGAAGCTTCATGTATTATGTTGAAATATCGTCTTTTTTGGTAGAAAATAATGTTTTTGGCTGAGAATTCAATTACTTGATTGAAAATTTAATTATTTGGTGGAGAATCAACTTTTTATTACAAATTCTTTTTATTTGGCTGAAAAATTTAACAAATTAGATGAAAATTCATATATTTCGGTAGAAGTTTATCTTATTGGATAGAAAATTAATTTTGTTTTCGTTGAAAATTCATTGTTTTTGTTTAAAAAAATCTTTTTTCAGAATGAAAATTAATTGTTTAAACTAAAAATCTTACTATTCAATTTTTGGTTAAAAAGTTATACTTTTTAGTTGAAAAATTAACGATTTGGTTGATAATTTATGTATTTTTTTTTAAATTCATCTTTTGAAAGAAAATCAATCTTCTTGGTTAGAAATTCAGCTATTTGTTTAAAAATATAACTTTTTTGTTGAAAAGTTAATTATTTTGTTGACGCTTAAAGTACCTTGTTAAAAATGCAATTATTTGTTGTTGAATTTTAATCTTTTTACATTGAAAGTTTATCTTTAATGGTAGAAAAGTCAGTTTTTTGGTTGAAAATTCAACTTTCTCCTTAAAAATTTCGTCTTTCTGGCTTGAAAACTCGTCTATTTTGATTGAAAATTCAACTAATTGGTTGTAAATGCAACTATTTGATTGGAAATAATTGTTTTTTAATTTAACTCTTCGGTTAAAAATGTAACTTCTTTGTTGAAAATTTGTTTCTCTTTATTTAAAACTCAATTAATTGGTATAAATGCAACTCTCTGATAGAAGATTAACAGTTTTGTTGAAAATTCAACTATCTTGTCAAAAATTCCTTTTTTTTTAGTCGAAAATTGAACTGTTTTGTCATAAAAGAATCCCTATATGATTCGAAAATTCATTTTATATGGTGGAAAAGGCTTGAAAATCCAACTGTTTTGTTGAAAATTTAATTGTATTGTTAAAAATTCGACTATTTTTTAAAATCCTCTTTTTTGGTCGAAAATAAACAGTTGTATTGAAAATTGGTCCTTTTGGATTGAAAATTCATCTTGTATGTCTGGTAGAAAAGTCATCTTTTTGGCTTGAAACTTTAACTGTTTCTTCAAAAATTCGGCTTGTTGGACAGAAAATTCGTCTTTATATGGTTCGAAAATTCACCTTTTATGGTGAGAAGGTTATCTTTTTTGGTTGGAAATTCGTCTTTCTTGATTTAAAATGAACTTGAAAATTCAACTGTGTTCTAAAAAATTCGTATTCTTGGCTTTACAATGTAACTATTTTGTGGAAAATGCAACTGTTTTGTTAAAAATTCAACTATTTTGTTGAAAATTCGTCTCTTTTGCGTGACAGTTGAACTATTTGGTTGTAAATGTAACTGTTTGGTTAATAATTAATTTTTTTGAAGAAAATTTGAAATATTTAGTCGAAAATTCATCTATATTGATCTAAAATTAACTGTCTCATTGAAAGCTCATCTTTTCGAACTTTAAAGTCAACTTTTTTCTAAAACATTCGACTTTTTGTCTTAAAAAATTATATCTTTTGTGGAAAATTTGACTTTTTGGTTGATAATTCAAGTATTTTGTTAAAAATGAAATGTATTTTTTGAGCGCACTTTGGGCTGTGAAGTGTGTTATTATTTTTGTGAAGCTGTTGCAGCAAGAATTTTGAATAATTGACATTTACGTGAATTTTTGAGGTACATTGAGGCATGAAAGGGTCTGTAGAAATAGTAAGTATCACAAGAGATTCATTATCTTTGTTAATATGTTAGAACGAGCGCCTGGTAGATTCAGGCGCAGTTCCTGGTTACAGTAACCCATTCAGAAACAAGTAGAATCGTCAGAACACCATTAAATTTAATACCTGAATAGGACAATTTCAGAAGGGACCTAAAATCGAAGCATTCTGGAGAAATGGACGCTGACGATAGCCACTGATCGCGGGTTCAGGGTCGCATTACGTTCAAGCAAGTCAGGTGGACTGTAGAGCTTGCGGTAATTATGTGAGGTTCATTAAACTAGCTAATCTTTGTAGAATATAGTGCAAGTAGATCTATCCTTGAATTCTCATTTTCTAATAATACAAAACTTTTTCTAAATGGTAATTAGGTAAAAGTCAGCAGGATAAATAAATAAAAATCTCCTTGAGTTTTATTATTAACAACCCTTATGTGCGTGACGGGGTACCCGGGTAACCTTTGTGTCTTTAAACTGAAATTATTTTATGTCGGGAACATGCTTCAAAGCTGGCTTTCCATGAGAGCTCGTAACTTAATTTATAATATATATTTTTACAAGTTTTCGTCCAGTTAAATAAAGGAGTGTCAGGGAGGTTAGAACTTTTTTGCAAGCTTATTGGTGTGACCTGGTTATCGGGGGTTGTTGAAATTTATTATGAGACCTCAAATATAACTTAAAGGTGTTCTGAAGTTCACTTGTGTGATTATTTCAGATATAAACTAGCTGCGAATTCGATCTCGAGTGTTTCCACTTCTTCTTCTTTAACGTCTTTTCAGATTAGATGGAAAAAGTTTTCATTTTTATCAATTTAAAAACAGAAATTCACAAAAAATACAAAAAATTTTTTAAATACAATAAAAAAACAGACAAATCAAATTTTTTATTCGAAATGATAATTTTTCGAGCTGGAAAAGGATAGGCAAAAGTTCTGTCGCACCCTATCCCTTTCCCAGCTTTATGATTTCTTCACAAACATTGTCAGAATTATTCTATTTGAAAATTTATGATCAGAAAGTCTTTTCCATTCATGCGTCAACTTTGAATTATGTCGATGAAAAAAGTTTTTCTGTTTGAAACAGATGATTCAAATGTTATAAACGAGCATGACTTCCTTAATCTTCAATAAAGTGTATTAATATTATCGATCAATTGATTTGCCACGAATCAAGGAATCATTTCTGTTCTTGCATCAATTTTGAATTATGTTAAGGAAGAAATTTTTACTATAAAAACCCGTGTTTTCAAATATTATGCATTACGATAGCTTCATTACTCTTCAATAAAATGTATCACTGTCAATCAATTCGTCTTGAATCAACACAACTTTTCAATTCTCGCATCAACTTTAAATTATGAGAGTGAGAAAATTTGTACTATAAAAATCGATTTTGGAAATATATAAATCACCATTACTTCCCTACTCTTCAATAAAATGTATTAATATTGCAGGTCAATCGATTCGTCTCGAACCAAGCAATCTTTTATATTTTTGCATCAACTTTGAATTATATTGAAGAAAAAAAGTTTTACTATAAAAAACCATATTTTCAAATATTATGCATTACCATAGCTTCTCTGTTCTCTTTTCTGTTCTTGCATCAACTTTGAATTATGTTCATGAAAAAAGTTTTACTATAAAAAAACGATTTTCAAAATATATAAATTACCAGAACTTCGCTACGCTTTAATAAAATGTATTAATATTATAGGTCAATCGATTCGTCTCGAATCAACACATATTTTCTGTTGCTGCATCAACTTTGAATTATGTTAATGAAAAAAGTTTTTCTATAAAAAACCGATTTTCAAAATATATAAATTACCATAACTTCCCTTCACTTTGATCAAATATATTAATATTATAGGTCAATCGATTCGTCTTAAACCAAGGAATCTTTTATATTCTTGCATCAACTTTGAATTATGTGAATGAAAAAAGTTTTACTATAAAAAACCGATTTTTAAAATATTATTAAGTGCTAAAAAAATGCAACATCCACACACACATGCATCCGGACAATTGTTTTGAACATTGTATTAGACATTTTTAAATTGAGGAAGGTTCAATTAAATGAATTAAAATTTTTTTGGAAAATGTTACCATTACAAAGCTTCCTCTATGAGAAAGCAAAATATTTTTGTATGTATTGCGTGGAGACACTTTGGATTTGTTCAGTTAAGTGTAGGGGATGGCTTTTGGGAGTTTTTGAATATTATTATGGGGTGAGGAATATAACTTCTGGTTTTCTGAACAGAACTTATGTGATTATTTCAAATTTCTAAAAATTTTCAGGGTTTTGCGTCGGACGTGGGATTTGTTCAGGCAAAAGTGGTAGGAGTGATTTTTTTAGGTTGTTCTTGAAATTTATTATGTGACATTATAAATATAATTTGGAATGTTCTGTTCTACAAGACTCTTTGGTAACCAGTTAGAAAGGAACCTTCATGCTCCGCAAGTTTGTTCTGCTCTCACGAATTAAAAAATTGAAAAAAGGGAGGTGGGCACCCCATAAGAATATTATGATCTACACTACGGGCCGAAATCGTGCGTCCACGTACAAAAATCGGATTAAAAACAGAACTATTTATTATAGTTTTTTTTTAAACCCCGTTAGAAAACTTATGAAATTTTGAGTTGATTGAGAAAAGTCGGCCTATTTTTCGTTTTCTGACAATTTAAAGGTTTCTGAGACAAACCTTGTTTTAATATCTAATATCAAACGTATCAAGAATTGGCTGACTTAAATTGAATTATGCTACTTGACACGTTACGGATAACTTAAAATCAGGCCTGAGATTGTCAAAAAATAAGTGGGCAGGCTCTGAATTATTTTCTTTTTTCCTCATGATTGGTACTGCATTTTTATTAATTATTGAAGAAATTAGTGTTGAAATTAGACAAACTACTTGAAATCTTCTAATCCTCTTTTAATTTCCTCGAAATCTTTAGAAAGCCTACAAAATTCTTTGAAATACCTTGAAATTTTTGAAATCTCATAAGATTCTTTGGAATTTCCTAAGATAACTTAAAATTTTTGAAAGACTTTGAAATTTCGTAAGTTCTTTCATATGTCATGAAATTGTTAAAATCCGTAGAAATCCCTGAAATCAAAATGTATTTTATAACCTAAGTTCTCTAGAAATTCATTAAAATCCCTTAAAATCCGTTGAAATCTTTGGAAATCATAATAATGCATTAAAATAAGTAGAAATGATTTGAAATCCCTTTGATTTACATTAAATTAAACGTATTTATTAAAATTCTCTGAAAAAGAGCGTTCAAATCCAAAGAAATCTTTAAAGTCCCTCAGAATCTTTGAAATCCTTGGAGATTCAATAAAATCCTTTCAGTTTTGTAAAATTCCTGTGAAACATCCTAAAATCTCTTGAAATCTTTGGAATCGCTAGGAATACCTTGCAATTTCATTCCATTTCATTTATTTTACAAAGTTCTCTAGAAATCACTCTAAATCTACCTAAAAATATTTGGAAATTCCCTTGAAGTTTCCGAAATATCTTGAAATTTTTTGCAATGTGGTATAATAGTTTACAATCTTTAAAATCGTTCAAAATCCCGTAATATCTTTAAAATAATTGGAGGTTTTATGAAATCCTTTGAATCTTGAGAAATTGTTTGAAATCTCTTGAAATCTTTGTAAATACTACAAAATTCTTTGACATTTCATGATATTTTTTTAACCTCTTGAGATTCTTTGGAAACTTTGAAGAATATATGTAATTGTGAAAATCAATTAAAATAAGTAGAAATCATTTAAAATCACGTAAATATTCATCAACATTTTCTGGGAAAAAAACTTTTAAATTCATAGAAATATTTTAAATCCTTGAAGATTCAATAAAATCTTATAAATCTTATGAAATACCGTAAAATCCCTTAAAATTTCATCTCATTTTATTTATTTGCTGAAGTTCTCTAGAAATCCTTTGAAATCTTTGGAAATTCTACCAAATTCTTTGAAATCCCTTAAAATTGTCGAAATCTCTTCAAATTGTTCGAAATCTGTTAAAGTATCTTCAAATATTTCAAAATGTTTTCAACCCTTCAAAATAATTGGAGCTGCTATAAAGTCCCTTAAATCTTGTGCAATTTTCTCAAATCTTTCAAAAAGCTAGACAATTCTTTGACATTCCTGGACATTTTTTAACCCTTAAGGGTCTTCCCATTTTTTTTATGATTGCTACGTTTTTTTTTGTAAGTATTTTTTCGAATAGTTAAATTATCACTAAGGCTTTAGAGAAATTTTTTCCTATTTTGTATTGTTTCAACGTTACTCGTGATTTTTTCTTCAGCCAAAAATATCTGAAGGTATATTTGGAGGTGTGACCGTTAAGGGTTAAATTTCTCAAAATTCTTTGGGATTTTTTAAAATAAATATTGCAAGATCCTTCATAGGCCCTGAAATATTTGAAATCTGTAAAAATCCTTTGAAATAATTTGAAATCTTTAGAAATCCTTTGCAATGATTTGAAATCATCCACTGAGTAAATAAATAAATCATTCATCTGTAGTTTCTTACAATGATTTTATATAATGATTTTTATAGAATTGCAAAAAATTTCAAGAAATTCTTTGTAAAAAAATCATTATAGGCCTATACTGAATTCCTATACAATCTCAGGCCTGAGTTAAAATTACTTATTATGATAGACCATACTGTCCTGCATTAAATATTGATAGATTATGGTCTTTGCTTAAATAGTATTTTTTTCTCAATAAACTCGATAATAATCACCGAACTAAGTAACATTTGGAAACATTTTTTTTTAGAAGTGCAATTTTTTATGAAATATAAACGAAATAAAATATAAATGGTCCCCAGGGTAACAATTATTAAATGCTCGAGATGCTGAAGGCTTCGAGCCTCAGGACATCATTACCGTAGATGCGCTTCTTCCCAGCATCCCTCTTATAATATTTCCGTTTCTCAGACGTCCTCATCTCTGCTCACCTCAACCTCCACACTCTTTGCCCTTAACGTAATAATTTATTATATTTTTCACATTCTAATTAATTTTTTTCCCTGAAGCAGCATGGACTAAAAATGAAAGAAAATTCTTTTTTTATGATCTCCAGTTTTCAAGGATTGTCTCCAACTTGTACAAAAGTCTCCTGTGCTGCTTCCGCTCAAATTATAACAGATGAGATATTAATTAAAAAATTCTCTTAGAATTTGAATCTTTATTATTTAAAAAATTTGCCTAGTAAATTTGCCTGATGAAATTCTTTCTACATCAATTCTGGAAGTCCTTTGGAAATATTTTCCATTATTATGAATCAGATAAAATTAATAATAATAACGCAATTAAAATTAGAATGATTTTTTTTATATTGTGATACACAATTTGAAAATTCATTATTTTAACGGCTCAGTTTCAAGATGCTAATTTAAGAATGATCTAATTTTTAAAAGAAGTTTGGAATTGTTTAATTTTTAATGCTTCAAGTTCGAATTCATCAATTTTGAAAGTTTTCAAGCATAAAGTATATCATTTTTAAATTTTTAAGAATAATTAAACTTTGAAGGTTTACAATATTAAAAATGCTTTAATTTGGAACGGTGAAAAAAGCGTTCATTTTCTAAGGGTTTTGTAGGTCGCTGATGACGAATCCGGGGTCAAAATTGATAAATTCAAAATGGCGGATCCAATATAGCGGACTAAAATGCAAAAATCACGTGACTTGAATGAAAGACAGTACTAAAGAGTTTTTTAAGTCGCTGACGACTATTCTACTATATTATCAGCTATTTTGAATTTTTCAATTTTGACCCCGGATTCGTCCTCAGCGAGCTACACAAAAATCTTAGAAAATGAACCGTTCTTTTCACCGTTCCAAATTAAAGCATTTTTAATATTGTAAACCTTCAAAGTTTAATTATTCTAAAAAATTTCAAAATGATAATGATTTTTAGAATATCAAATTGAAAGACTTGATAGTTGCACAATTTTTAGTTTAAAGGATTTATAAAAAAAATTTTTTGAATTCTATGCCTACAGAATAAATTCCAAACAATTAAATATTAAAAGAATAATTCGTCAAATTCAAGGTTGAAAATAAGAAGATTTTAGAACTAGGGATTAAAAATAGAATAATTTTTTATTTGAAAAAGTTCCAATATTTGGAACATTTCAAACCCAACTTAAAAAAAATTATTTTGAATTGAAAGGCTTAACATTGTGCAATTTTTGAATATTGGAATGATATATAGCAATCTGGTTTCGTATTTTTTCTTACTTTTTCATTTTCAATGTAATATCTTCAAATTGTCCCATTTGTAGTTAAAGATTTTAAAAAATGAATCAGTTACAATTGAGAAAGATGTCATGAAAATTTAAAAAATGAATGATAATTCTAAACGAACTGTTGAAAATTAAACGATTTGAAATGGAAAAATTAAAAATTGTGTTCTAAAAAATCAAAATAGATAACAATTAACGAAGGTTCTAGGCTCAACGAAAATCTTTATGCTATACTTATAATTTTAGATCTCTGAATTTGCATGTTGAACGCTGAATTTTCCATTTTTCCATTTGATAATTAACAATTTAAAAAATTTAAATCTTCCAATGATTTAAATTTACTTGAAATAACTGAAATTTTAAAGGGTCTGAGTATGAAAAAGTTTTAATATCACACTTCTTGGTAACCATTAATTTTTTTAGTTGTATATAAAGTTCGAATTCGTTGTATTTACAACATTATGTCGTAGAAATTTGTTCATTTTTAATGTTTTCCAATTTGCATTGTTTTAAAATCTTTCTATTTTCGAAATTTTAGTCCTGTTTTTTAAATTTTGCCTGATCTGAAATTATTTAATTTGATACGTTTTCAATTCAGAATCGTTGAATATATATTTTGTTAAATTTCGCATGCTCTTAATTCCAAATTAATAATTATTGTTTTAAAATTGTTTGAAACTTAATGTTTAAAAATTTGTTACATGATGGATTTTGCTTCCTCATAGAGGGAGGTTTGTTATTGCCCAAATTTTCAAATCTACTTTTTTGACGTAACTTTTTTCTGTTCACCATATCCCGAAATGTAAAAGAGCTACGATGATGAAAGAAAGAATTTTAGCTCCGATTTATATTCAGGTCTGATAGGATTCTGAGCTATATCGGCCATTTATATGAGAAGAACTTTTTTGATATTGAAAATACAACAATACGATAACTAGTATGTTTGTTCGCGTCTTCCAGATGCATCGATCGATCTACTGTTGAACCATTTCTGACCCACCAGTACCTATTTATGAAGTTTAAAAAAAAAGGTTTGTTCTGTTTATATGAGGAAAACTTTTTTGATATTCAAAATACAACAATACTATATTTGGTGTACTTGTTCGCGTCTTCGAGACGCATCGATCGACCTTTTGTTGAAGCTTTTCTGACCCACCAGTGCCTATTTATGAAGTTTCAAACAAATTTGTGTATTCCGTTTATATGAGAAAAACTTTCTTGATATTAGGAACGCTACAGTGCTGTATCTGATATAATTGTTTCCGTCTTCGAGACGCAGCCATCGACCTATTGTTGAATCTTTTCTGACCCACTGGTACCGATTTATGAAGTTTTAAAAAAATTGGTGTATACTGTTTATATGAGAAAAAATTTCTTCATATTAGGAACACTACTGTATCTGATATATTTGTTTGCGTCTTCGAGACGCATCGATTGCCCAAATTAAGAATCTTTCCTGATCTACCATGACCTCCCAATATCGATTCAAATTTTTTTAAACAAAATTCTTCACCTTGTTTATATGAGAAAAAATGTCTTGATATTAGGAACGCTACAGTGCTATATCTGATATAATTGTTTCCGTCTTCGAGACGCAGCGATCGACCTATTGTTGAACCTTTTCTGACCCACTAGTACCGATTTATGAAGTTTCAAAAAAATTTTGTGTATACTGTTTATATGAGAAAAAAATTCTTGATATTAAGAACACTATAGTACTCTATCTGATATATTTGTTTGCGTTTTCGAGACGCATCGATTGCCCAAATTAAGAATCTTTCATGATCTACCATATCCTACCAATATCAAATAAAATTTGTTTAAACAAAATTCTTCACCTTGTTTATATGATATTTATTTTTTTTTTTACATTTGGAATATAACAGAGCTGTATCTAATGTGATTGTTCCCGTTTCCGAGACGCGTGTATTGACCTATTGACGATCTTTCGATGAATATTCTTAATCAATCAATAGTAAATTAAAAAGTTGTACATTTTGGCAGAACATATCGATTGACTTTTTGATGGGCTCTTGCATTTTCTGAAAATAATATTTTTGGTAAGACGGAAACATAAACTTGAAAAGTATTGACAGGCTACTCTCTAAATTTGAATTAGTAAAATATAACTGATTGTCAGTTAAATTCTACTAATTGCTGTAGCTAGAACTGAGTCACTGACAATTAGTAGAATTGTGTTGATTGGAATAATAAAACGAAAATTACTAATTGAATTAGTTATATGTATATACCTGCAGTAATATAACTAATTGATCAGTTATAGTCGTATTGAAGAAATCAGTTAATTTTAAGATGTTATGTTCCAGATATATTTGCGCACCATTTTTAAATGTGAAATTATTTAAAGTTTAAAATTTTTTCACACATGTTTCTTCATATGTGAAAATATTTGATATTATTTATAAGATATATATTTTTATAAGTATTTATAAGTATTTTTATAAATATTATATAATTTATATAAATATATAAATGAAATATATTCCATTTTATATTTTTATATTTTTATTTTATATATTTTTATTTATTTTTATAATATTTCATAAGAATTTCTTCATTTCTTATTCATTTATTAACATGAAAATTTCAAATTACACTTTATTATTATAAATAACATTGGAGTATAAACAAAAGCTTAATTCAAAAATTGTTCCTCTATAAATTTATTCTAAGTCTATAATTGATTCACTGCAGTTACGGTATAAATGATTAACTTCAGTTACGGTATGTTTCCTGTTAAAATTGGTAAACTTCTGAAAATAACTGATTCATCAATTCAAATTAAGTGTACTGAATGAATTAGTAAAATTTCTACTAATTCAAATTTAGAGAGTAAATTTTTTCTTTTGTTAGAGAAATACCTCCCTCTATTAGGAAGAAAATTTATTTAATAACTATGAGGAAGCAAAGTGCTAACGAAATAAGCACAAAGAATTACACTCATAGCACAGCCACACAAAAAAAAAACTTTTTTTCGGATCTGGAGGTCAGGCCATGTTTATAATAGGTTTCTGGGGTCGCTGAATCCGAATCCGAGGTCCAAAAACCCCCAGCATGTCAGGGTTCTGACATAACCTCAAAAAACGTCATAAAAAATCTTTTTTCGGGTCTGGAGGACAGACCATGTTTCCTATATGTTTTTGGGGTCACTGAATCCGAATCCGAGGTCCGAAGAACCCCAGCACGTGAGGGTTCTGACATAACCTCAAAAAACCTCATAAAAAATCTTTTCGTGGGTCTGGAGGTCAGACCATGTTTCCTATATGTTTTTGGGGTCGCTGAATCCGAATCCGAGGTCCAAAAAACCCCAGCACGTCGGATGAATAAATTTCACGAGTTTCTTCGAAAATCAAAACCCTGACGTGCTGGAGTTTTTTAGACTACGGATTCGGATTCAGCCACCCCAAAAACATATAGGAAACATGGTCTGACCTCCAGACCCACGAAAAGATTTTTTATGAGGTTTTTTGAGGTTATATCAGAACCCTCACGTGCTGGGGTTCTTCGGGCCTCGGATTCGGATTCAGTGACCCCAAAAACATATAGGAAACATGGTCTGTCCTCCAGACCCGAAAAAAGATTTTTTATGACGTTTTTTGAGGTTATGTCAGAACCCTGACGTGATGGGGGTTTTTGGACCTCGGATTCGGATTCAGCGACCCCAAAAACCTATTATAAACATGGTCTGACCTCCAGATCCGAAAAAAAGTTTTTTTTGTGTGGCTGTGTAGTGAATAAACTCATAGTACTTTGAAGAGGTATTTGAATTATTTATACCTTTAATCTCAGGCAATAAAAATCCAAAAACTTGAAGGCGTGCTTTACGCGCATGCATTTCCTGGTAGTATTTAATTTGAAACTGGAATATCAATTCAAGAAATACAATTTTTTACTGCACTCGAATAATTCAAGACTTTTTGGAAATTCCTTCTGCAATAAACCATCCATAGCTGGATGTTATGTGTCAGTAAATAATCCGAAGAGTGAAAATTATAGCGGTCCAGCTTGTGCTGTTCGGTAGGCCCGAGTATCTGTTCACGGCGGTCATATACGTAAGCCCTTAGCTGTAATATAATCTCGGGCCGATATAACTTCGAGAGTTTATAGGGAGTCAAACGTTCCTGTAAACTAATATGCTTTCATATCCAGGTAATAATGCCAATTGTTGCCATTCCAAGCTTCTTGAAACAATTATCTCAAGTGCTTCATTCACTAAACTTAATAGTGCATCTGAAATTAATTAGAATGGACTTGAGAGAAACATTGCAATCTTTCGAAGAGGCTACCAATAAACTGCCTTACAAATTTGATAGAAGGTTGGGGGGGGGGGGGGGGTCAGTGTATGTAGCATTAATAACTTCGAGAACGTTTTCTGATGATAAATTTTTAAAAAGTTTGCGAATTTCGCGAAATATGAGATGCCCTGCAACGGTGTAAGGTAGATGTCCCAGTAATCGGGACGGTCCCAGTAATCGTGAGTTTTGAGGTGTAAACGCCAGAAGTAAGTATTTTCCGCATGAAAATACAATCCTAAAATATTTTTAAGTAAGTTTGAACAGTGCTTGTTTTGGAAACCAAATTAGTTTTTATTATACAAATAGTGCGCATGGGTCAAAGAATTCATTTGTATTGCCGGTGGCGGTGAATCACGAAACGTGGAAAATAGCTTAAGATTTAGGTCAGGAAAGGCGTTTCTTTGCTTGAGCTTTTAATATGTCAAGAAATTACTTGATCGGGGCAAAAATTATTTTTTGTAATAAAAAATAACTTTTGTTTCATAAAATTAAGTAAAATCTTCATTTAGTACCTTCTTGTTCGAGAAATATCGGTCGCGATTATAGGGACGTTTTGAAAGCATTGTTGCTCGAGTAATCGTGACCGGTCACGAAGACTAGGACGACTCTGTCAACATTTTATTTTCATATTTCATTACAAATAATAATTTAATTAATTTCAAAAAGGCGTGAAATGAAATCGGACAACTGACTTGTTACTGTGAGCAGTAATCGTAATATAAATTAGTGCTTAAAACTGAAAGAAGGTGGTGTAAAATATCGGCATGAATTCAGTGATTTCAGTATCAATTTTTTAGTTTATTATCATTTTTCAGTGCAGTTAATAGTTATTGAGTAGTTTTTCATTAGCTAACATTATTCTATACTGCATAATATGAAGAAAAATGTGTAATAGACATATAATTATTGATAGTTTTAATATTTTGAGAACGTAAACAGAATATAACCTCCAAATACACATGATTTTTTTAGTCACTGCAATTTATCAAATTTCGTCATTGTGTTATAATTTATGTTGCAAAAGAGTAAATTATACAAATTACCAGTGTGTAAATTTTTGTATCCAAAAACACACTTGAAATACACGTCCTAATCGCTAGAAACTGATTTCATGAAAACTTAACCTTTTTCACGAAGACTGGGACAACGACTCACGATTACTAGTACATGACATTTTTGGAAATCACGATAACTGGGACATCGGTGCTTTTTTACTTTCAATTGTTTATAAATAAAAAGTAATATTAAATATAATGTAATTTTTTTTAAAATAATATTGTAGGATGTTTAATGCTTCAATCAGACCAATACTTTTTTAAGTAATCCTTCCAAAACAATTTTCTAAATATTTGAAGTCAATGAAATCTCTTATGATCACGATTACGGGGACGTTTACCTTAGTTCAAAAATAATTTAATGAGATTGATAATCACTTTCATATTTGAGATTTCACACTTCTTCCCCTATTCCCCTCTTTTCCTCATTTTTAAAGACTTCTTCCCTTTTTGGTATGTAATTCATTTCGATTGGTTAAAAAATCTACTATTAATTGGTTTGGAAGTTGAACTACTTTGTTAAAAATTCATTTGTTTTTTGGTTGGAGATTCATCTATTCGGTTGAAAATTTTAATATTTAACTGAAAATTGGTCTTTTTTGGTAGAAAATTTGTATTCAAGGGTGAAAATTCGTCCTTTTCGGCTGAAACTGCAAATTTTTGGATGGTTGGAAATTCAACTATTTTGTTGAAAGTTTAACTCCTTTGTTAAAAAGTACTTTTTTTGGTTCAAAATTGAATTATTTTGTTCAAAATTTTGTTTTTTTGCTTTGGTTGAAAATTTATATTTTTATTTGAAAATTCATGTATGTTGTTGAAAATTCATCTTTTTGGTAGAAAATTAATCTTCTTGGTTGAAAATTCATATTTTTAATTCAAAATTCAGGTCTTTGGTTGAAAGTGGAACCTTTTTGTTGAAAACTCATTTTTGTTGGTTGAAGATTCATCATTTTAGTCCAAAATTCAAATTTTTTTTCGAAAATACTACAATTTTGTTGATTTTGTTTTCTTTTGACTGAAATATATTTCTTCCTTGAAGATTCCACTCTTTTATTTGAAATTCATGTTTTTAGTTAAATTCAACTGCTTTTGATGTGTAAACATCTTAAACCTCGATATGGGGAGTCCCGCCTGATTCAAATGAAACCATGGCTGGAAAGTGTAACGCAAGCCTCTGACACACGCGTTGTGTCTTATGTGACAGACCGGAGGCTTGCTTCTCTTCACCCACCAAAAGGAGCCTTACAGTCTCTCTCTCTCTCTCCCCTTCAGTCTCTCTCTCTACCTCCCCCCCACTCACTCTCTTTCAACACGCATTTATTATGCGCAATTATTATTATAAAATATCAATGCGCAATTATTTCAGTATTTTAAGCTAACACCTACATAAGGCTTGAAGTATTTGTATAATATGTGGATTAAGGTGGTCGAAATAAATACCTGTAAAAATTCAACTTTCTATTTTTTGTGTGCGGCCCCCCTCCCTCAATTTGTTCGTTTTCCGGAAAAAGAAACTCCATAACTTGTTTTCTTTTTTTGTCAAAGTTAAACCGTGTCCCTGAGCCTTTGAAATTAACATGGGGTTTTAAATGGGAAATGCTTGATTTTCAAAAAAATGGAAAAAAGAGCTACTTGTTATGAACTTTTTGTGAATTAAAGTATTAAAACCTCTTAAAGCATGCTCAAAGAATAATTTTCACCCAGTAAGTTTTAATTTTGACTACCCACCCCCCTTTCAAACCATGGTTATTGTGCTTGGAAACTGACCCAAAAACTGCAAAATAGTATTTTTCTATTAAATTCATACTAAAAACGGTATTCTTTGCATTTTTTTAACAAGAATTATTTTTAATTGATAAGGGACGAGTTTCCGAGTATTTTGTAAATAATTTTTAATTATTCAGACAATTATTATTTGTTTAGGAATTATATTTTTCTTAAAATCGTGGAAAATTATTGTTTTCGGGATATAAGTGATAGATTTTATGAATAGTAAGAATATGTTTTGTTTTTTACATAATTGCTCATTATTTAAACAATTTGCATTTTTTTAAACAATCTTTTCTTCCTCAAATGGTAACAAATTATTATTCTCTGGAGTTTATATCTCGAAAATAATAATTTTCCACGACTTACAGAGAAAAATATATTCTTGAAACGAACAATAATTGTTTAAACAGTTGTTAATCATTTACAAACAGGAGGAAAATATGCTGTGTCCAATTTGAAAAAAAAAAACAATTTTCAATATTTTCCTTATAATTTTTGAGTACTTAGATGTGTAATAACAATGATAAGTGTCATAATAATGAATTTTTCATAATGAAATTTCAATTTTTATTATTCTTCTTCATGAAATATAATTAGCCTAATTCTAAATGTAGATGCGTAACATAAGTGCGACACAATGTGTTCTTCCCGAGAACTCAGAATGGTCCGCATCGGTATTTTATAAACAAAGCTTGACTAAGCAGGCAAAGGAGAGAATGCGTTTTAGGAAATAAAATAGTTTGAAGAATGAATCAATACATTTTTGAAGTGTTAAAAATTATATCATTTTTAAAGAATTTCAGGTTAAAACACTACAATTAAAGGATTTTACATTGTTATTGAAACATTCAAATTCAAAAATGTCACTTATAAATTAAAAATTAACAAAAAATGAAACAATGACAATTTTTAAGTTTGCATTCAGCACTCTGAAATTTTCATGATTCGAGGCTTATTTTATTTAAAATAATTCAATTTCAATTTGTTTATTTTTGGATATTACATTTTTACTTTTTTATATTATATTTATTATAACAGACATAGAGAACCTCAAAGCGTTTCCAGAGTTCTTTCAGAGAAATCATATCGGCCCGCATCAGTATTTTATAAACAAATTTGTATGTGTTCAAAATTATATTATATTTCCAAACAATTTTAACTTGAAAACAGTACAATTTAGTGATTATAAGTTGTTTCTTGAAAAATCTAAATTGAAAAATGTCATTTACAAATTAAAAATTAAAAAATATGAAACAATGCAAATTTTCAAGTTTACATTCAGCACCCTGAAATTTGAACGATTGGAGGTTTATTTTATTTTAAATAATTCAATTTTATGGAGTTTATTTTTGAATATTTTATTTATAATTTCTTATTTGAAATAAACAGTCAAATATTGTTAAAAATTGAAACACAAATTTTGTAATTAAAAATTTTCAAACTGAATGCTTAAAAAATGGAGTATTCTAGAATGCAACAATATTTGAATAGAATTTGAAAATGAATAAAAGCATTTAATAATGGATATATTAATTAAAATTTTTTTGAAAATTGAAAAAAGATTTAAAAAAAATGGTTATTTCAGAATTTATTGATATTTTCTGGAAACATTAACATTTGACGTTTTTTCAAACAACTTCTAATAAAATTAACACATACTGGCTTTCATTTATGGCCATAAAACGGGTACTTTTATCACTGCAATAATTGAGACAAAATCTGCAGTTTATTATTATTAAAACTAGGGTGGTTGTTCAACCTATTGGAAAATAGATGTCCAGAAACTTTTGCACGACATTACATATGAGAGAAAATCAATTTTTATACTCTTACATGTACGTGAGTTATTATTTGCTTTATGTGAGATTTCAATTTCAGTTGACGTTTACCGTAGATGTTTACACATAAATCTGTCTTGGGTCGTAGTTTAGGACGCACGTGATGTTTTTTTAAATTTTATATTAAAATATTTTTAGTTGAAAATTAATTTTTTTTTGTTTGAAAATTAATTTTTTCATCATACCGCAATCGAAAATTCGACTTTCGATGCCTGTCGAGCGAGTCGACAATCGAATTTTCAACCCTAGGGAAGAAAGTGACTGATTATGTATTTTGCTAAAAATTAATCTTCTTGGTTGAAAATTCATCTTTTATATTTGAAAATCGATCAATTTGGATGAATCTATTTTCTTCTTGACATAAAAATCTTTCTTTGTAGAAAATTCAACTCTTTTGTTTAAAATTCAGCTTTCCGGTTGAATTTAACTGTTTTTATTCTAAAATAAAATGGTTTTTTGGTTAAGATGTCAACTATTACACTTTTCATTTACAATTTGGACCGGTGATAATGAAAGCGATTTTTTCCAAAGAAATCACATTTTTTGTAAAAAAAATTCTATCCAATCACTTTGAATGTCACTTGCTACTACGTGATATGATAGTTATTAATAATATATTCATCATATTTGAAATTTCTATAATTTCAGTTCAAAATTATAGTTTTTGAAGGTAATTTTTCATATTGAAATACTGAATTTTTCATATTGAAAGCATTGATAGCCGGGTTTAAATTTATGTAATCATTTTAGATTTAAATATTTTAAATCTTTTGGTTTCAATTTTAAATGTACACTACTGTCTAGTTTTTGTTATTCATAGAATATCAAATTGGAAGACTTGATAGTTGCACAATTTTCAGTTTAAAGAATTTGCGATTAAATAATTTTGAATTAAATACCCCCAGAATAAATTCAAATCAATGAAAAATTCAGAGAATATTTTCTCTAATTTAAGCTTGAAAATGAGAAGATTTTAGTCTTTTTTTGTAAAAAATTGAACTCCTTTGTTTAATATTCAGCTTTCTGATTGAATTAAACTGTTTGAATTTCAAAACGAAATTGTTTTTTGGTTAAAATGTCTACTATTACACTTTTCATTTACAATTTCAAAATTAAAATTTTTTTTTATAAAATTGAATTTTTGTTCTAAGATTCTATTAAAACTTAATTAAAGTCTTAATAGGCTACGAAACCCTTCCTTGTAGGCGCTCGGCGCCTACTTTGACTAGTTTTGTTGCTACATTTTGTACATTTTTAAACAAAAAAGTACACGTTTTAACTAAAAATTACAGTTTAGAAATATTGTACTTTCTTGTAAAAATTTGTTGTACCAGGAGAGTTTGTGCGGTCACCAGCGGTTTCGAACTGGATGGAGAGTTTTGTGGGTGATAAGAGATGAGAGGGTGAGTCTCATCAAATATGAATGGGTGGAAAAGAATGGCGAATGGGACAGAGAGAAGCGCGAAGGACATAAAATATTTTCTGGTCCGCGAGTGCCTCGCGTTCTACTCGTCAGCCGCTACGGAGGAAAAGTTTAAGATGAGTATCAACGTCTTGAAAAATTCTTTACCCAACCCTCACTAAAGGTTCGAAAAGTAGTCTCGAGGAAGCTGTCCGAGAAGTTGGCACCCTGCGTGATAAAGGTGAGTGCTCTGCTACTTCGACAGTATTGCTATTTCGAACTTTTTCTTTCGCAGCTTGGAAGTGAGTCGACGATTTCTTGACAATGGCACGATTTTCAGTTCATAGCAACACACAGGTGTGTCCGTCTGACATTGCCAGAACCATTACTCAAAAAGCACTTACAAATGTGTACTTGCTTTCATCCTGGCTTTTTACATTATATGTATTCAAAAGAAGGGAAGTTTCTCATTCATTTCGAGATTTTCGAATGTCGTTTGAAAAACAAGAACGTTAATTAAGAATTTTAATTAGAATTATAAGTATATACTATGAAGATTCGCAATATTTTATAGCACGTGCTGATAAGATTTTTTTGTTAATTTTCTTATATAAATCTTAGCTAAATTTCTGCACAAATTAAGCAAAAGTTTTAATCTCTATCTCTGTCTCTCTCTCTCTCTCTCTATATATATATATATATATATATATATATAAATATATGTATATATATATATATTTATATATAGTAAACCGAAATTCTCTTAAAACAGAAGAAATATGTCGATTTTCAACAAAATAGTTGAATGTTCAACCAAAAAAGATTTTCTATCAAAACAGATGAATTTTCAACAACAAAAAATTAATTCTTAACCAAACACTTGCATTAACAACCATATAGTTGAATTTTCATACAAAACCAACAAATATTGAATAAAATAGTTGAACTTTTCTCCAAAAAGATGACTTTACCAAAATATTTGAATTTTCAACCCAAAAAGATGAATTTTCAACCAAATGTTGGAATTTTAAACAAATTAGCCTAAATTCATCCAAAAAAAGCTCAATTTTCGACTCAAAAAGACGAATTTGTCAGAAGACAGTTGAATTTTCAACAAAAAAGTAAATTTTTAACCAAGAAAGATGACTTTTCTCCGTAAAAGATTATTTTTGTACCAAAGCACAAATTTGCAACCAGTGTAATTAAACGAAAGAAACTAATTTGTAAACAAATAGTTGAATATTCAACCAAACAGATGAATTTTCCGCTAAGAAAGATGAATTTTAAACCAAATAGTTTCGTTTTCAACAGCAACAAAATATATTTTTTCAACCTAAAATGAAATCATGAAATTTTCAGCTTAAATAATTAATTTTCATACGAAAACGAACGTTCAACCAGTTGAATACAACCAAAAAATACGAATATTTAACCAAATATTTGAATCCTCAATTAAAAGGATGAATTTTCAAACAAAAAGATCAGTTTTCCACCAACAAGATTAATGTTATACCAAAAAAGACGATTTTTCTACAAATAATATCAATTTCCAAAAAAATTGTTGAATTTCGAAGCCAAAAAGATGAATTATCTTCAAAATAGTTAAATTTTCAACTAAAAAATATTGTTTAAAAAAAATATATAGTTGTCTATCAAATAGTTTACTTTTCAACAAAATAGTTTCATTTTGAACCAAAAAAGATTTTCTATCGATAGAGATGAATTTTCAACAATGAAAAATTAATTGTTAACTAGTGGTTGCATTAACAACCAAACAGTTGAATTTTCAACCCACAAAGATGCATTTTCAACCAAATGTTTAAATGTGAAACAAATACGATTGAAATTCAACCGAAAATAGTTGAATTTTCAAACCAAAAAGACGAATTTTTTAGATCAGTTTATAATATTACCGAATTTGAAAATTTCCGACAGAAAATTGTCGCATTATAAAATATCCGGCACTGTTAAATTTGCCAAATTAGAAAATTCTCGAATTTAAATAATTTAAAAAATTGTTTAATAATCAATATTAATTTATTTATTCAAAATACTATATTAAATTGAAAATAACAATAATTGAACTAAAATTTTTCAATGCAAGGGTTTTTTTTTTAAATCTTCATAGTAGTTTTTATAAATTACAAAGCCCCACAACGAAAGTAGAAGTTCCGACTGACCAGTCCAGTCAGCTCTTACGTATTTGGATCGCTGAATCCGAATCCGAAGTCGGAATTCCAAATTTAGCTCTTCTCTCATTCCAAACAGTAAAAATTATAGGAAAAAAATGTTTTCTGAGTTAGGAAATTTTGAGGTTACGAAGAAAACAATAGCTAACTTCGGAATTCCGACTTCGGATTCGGATCCAGCGACCCAAAATACGTATGAATTGACTAGTCTGGTCCGTTGGAACTCCTAATTTCTTTTTGGGGCTGCAAAATGTACGAAAAAAGTGCTTTACAAGGTTAGAAAGAAAACAAGGGCTATCTTCGGTTTTTCGACTTTGGATTTGGATTCAGTGACTCAAAATACGCAATAATTGACTAGTCTGGTTCGTCGGAATTCCTACTTTTTTGGGACCTATGATATTGCTTTTTTAATCAAAATCTTCATTTAATTAAACGTAAATTTCTGTTTTTAAATTGATAAAAATGAAAACTGTTTCCATCTAATCTGAAAAGACGTTAAATGTTTTCTGTATTAGAGGAGATAACTTTGATCGATATTGTAGATTTCCATTTTCACGATGTGTGTAAAGATTTCTCTTCTGATTGATCGTTACCATCTCCGATGATAGTACAGATTCCTCGTAAAATTGACTTGTATTAAAACATAACATCTTGAAAAAGAAAGCGTTTTTCAGAAAAAGGTTTCTTTTTCCGATCTCTCTAGTAGCTTAGTGGAAGAGCACCTGACCGGTAATCAGTTGACCTAGCGTTCGAATCCCAGCGGAGCGAGAGGAAAGGAGCTTTTTTCTGAATAAATTGAATTTCAAAACTTTTAAATTTATAGCTCCATCTAGTCTGAAAAGACATTAAAGATTTTCTGTATTAGGGGAGATAATACAGATTTCTAGTAAAAATGAAAACTTTAGTTTGTCTATTATTTACAAAATCACTAAATGCTTTCTCTATAAAGAAGCATATACGTTTGCTAACGGGAATTAAAGTGCTCATGAAATGAGCACCATATAAATATAAATACAAAGTGGAAACACTCGAGATCGAATTCACAGCTAGTTTTAAAATTATTGTTATTTCAAATTCGAACAATAATTTTTTTTAAATACATTGAACATTAAAACATTTTTTTAAATCAATTTTCTGCCACAAATTTCATTATTCGGGAATTTTCAAATTCGCTGATATTGTAAATTGTTCGGGAAATTTCTATTTCGAATATTTTCTTTTTCGGGAAATTTGCAATGTCGGGATATATATTTTTCGGTATTTCGCAGTCATCCCGTATTTTTATTTCGATTGTTTATTGCATTTACTAAAAAAAGTAGAGCAAGAGTTGCAGTCTTGGGTCTGATAACACAATATACTCGTAGATACATCTATTTCGTGTTCACTATTACTCCTATTTTTTTAGGAACGCCAGAACATGTCCCGAAAATTATTTATATAAGAAGGAAATTTTTTAATCAAAATTTTACGGGAATTTTATCTTCGGTCTCCGCTGGATACCCTGATATATATCAATATCAAGGAATTACTTTCTTTCAAAGGTTTTGGAATAAGTAAGTTGTACAGAAAAATATTGTTATTTATTTAGAAAAACTTTAAAGAGCTGATAAAACTGAATTTAAAATATATTATAAATGTATATTAAATGAATTTTCTGTAGACACTTCAGATCCTCTAACAGCATTTATTTACAGAAACATTCAATTGTGAATAATATTTTGTTTATAAATATGTCAGAACGAATTTAAGGGACTCATTTTTGGTTTCTGAAGTTGAAAGAATATGCGAATAAAATGTGATTTAAGAGGGTGAAAAGTATAAGGGCTGTGAATTGTATTTATTATGCAAAGAAGAACAAGGAGGAAAGACGAGTGAAATGGGAAAAAAATTGAGAAAGCATCATGCACTGGAACATTTCCCAAGGGATATGCTGGAAGCTTGAGAGCGCTAGACTCTTTACTTACAGATTGATACGCAATTCCCATCGAGTTTAGCCGGCATTGAAGGATCATTGTGCGAGATTGCTCTCGATTTCGTATAAACTCGATAATGGTACTGAAGAACGGTATAACTAAAATGTCGAATCCACCAGTTCCCAACCGAAGGATAAAGCAGAGGTATAAAAGGAATGAATATATTTGTCTCCGATTGTCGATTCCCCAGAAAATGCAACAAAAAGATGAACAGAGAAACCTTTCTTTAAATGCACTTGTATTCAGTAAAATGTGAAAGTTCATAAGAATATATGAATGGAATGCCAGGTCGAGAGTTCTGAATTTAGAAATAGAAAGCAGGCAGAGGCATGAATGAAAAATGCAGAATTATAATAGAGAGCGTGGGGCTCAAATATAAAAGATGATAATAGTGGCAGTAATAATAGATCTTGAAGAGAATTTAATTTTTAACAAAGAAAGATACTTCGCATTCACCATTAGGGTGATGTATTTTATAATGCAAAATAAAATAATTTTAGAAACTGAATACGCACACTAACCTAAGTTTTTTTGTTTTTGCTTCCTCATAGAGGAAGCTTTGTAATGGTAACATTTTCCAAAAATTTTAAATTCATTTAATTGAACCTTCCTCAATTTAAAAATGTCTAATACAATGTTCTAAGCAATTGTCCGTATGTGTGTGTGTGAATGTCACATTTTTATGTGAACAGGATAACTTGAAAACGGTTGCAGATAAATTGATGAAATTTGGACGGCTTATTTTCCCCAATAATATCTTGAAACTGACAGAAGGATTTCTGAAAATATATGTTGCATTTTCTTCAGCACTTAATAATATTTTAAAAATCGGTTTTTTATAGTAAAACTTTTTTCATTAACATAATTCAAAGTTGATGCAAGAACAGAAAAGATGTGTTGATTCGAGACGAATCGATTGACTTATAATATTAATACATTTTATTGAAGAGTAAGGAAGTTATGGTAATGCATATATTTTGAAAATCGGTTTTTTATAGTAAAACTTTTTTCGTTAACATAATTTAAAGTTGATGCAAAAACAGAAAAGATATGTTGCTTCGAGTCGAATCGATTGACCTATAATATTAATACATGTTATTGAAGAGTAAGGAAGCTATGGTAATGCATAATATTTGAAAATACGGTTTTTTATAGTAAAAATTTTTTCTTCCATATAATTCAAAGTTGATGCAAGAATATGAAAGACTCCTTGATTCGAGACGAATCGATTCACCTACAATATTAATACATTTTATTAAAGAGTAGGGAAGTTATGGTAACTTTTTTCATTGACATAATTCAAAGTTGACACATGAATAGAAAAGATTTTTTGATCATAAATTTTCAAATAGAATAGTTCTGACAATTTTTGTCTGATTTTTCTTTGTATTTAAAAAATTGTTTGTATTATTTTGTAATTTTGTATTTTTGGTGAATTTCTATTTTTAAATTGATCAAAATGAAGACTTCGGTTTGTCTATTGTCGAAAAAAATAACTAATGCTTCTTCTATGAGGAAGCAAAGTGCTCGTGAAATGAGCACCATATAATTATAAATACAAGCAAAGTGGAAACACTCGAGATCGAATTCACAGCTAGTTTTTGTTGATTTTTTGTTTTGATTTGCTTAATGTCTTAAAAATGCATGCAATAATAGATAATAGATAGATAGAAGATAAACAATAATAGAATAAGCCTTGAAGCATTGCCTGACGTACTTGATCCTGTGGCTTTTTCAATTTCTAAAATCCTCTGACGTCTGCAGGCAAATTTTTATTAGATGTGCTAACATTCGCCTGAGCATTTTGTCAGAGAAGTGGAAAACTGCAGAAAACCTCCTGAGCACAGCCGGTTACGAGTAGACGATTTTGGATGTAAAAATTCCATAGCATCGAAGTGCCCACATCTATTCTCGGTAAACCTCCCGCTCGACAGTAGTTAAACGCAGTGAAAACACGACTAGTGATATTCACTTTATGGATTCCCAAAAATGCCCCGAAAAACTGAAATTGACAATTTTGCATCAAATTGACACATATATGAGCTCTGTTTTCACCTTTTTTGCCATTAATTATTTTCATTCGACCACTGAAAAGTTTTTAAGCATTTTATAACGAATTTACAATACTTTAAACAAATATCCATTTTATTCCCAAAAATGCCCCGAAAAACTAAAATTGACAATTTTGCATCAAATTGGCACATATATGAGCTCTTTTTTTTACCTTTTTTGCCATTAATTATTTTCATTCGACCACTGAAATGTTTTCAAGCATTTTTTAACGAATTTACAATTCTTTAAGCAAATTTCCATTTGTTTAAATGATTTTATCTCCCTACCAACTCATTGAAAAATACTTTTTCACGTTGAATTGGATTATCAGACAGACTCATCTTTCTTTGACGCATTTACCAATTGTTCAAACAAGTCATTATTATTTACTTGTAACTTTTTCTTAAAAAGTGGTAGAAAACTTTAGTTTTTTCTTCTTCTAAATTTGGTTAACTTTGTCGCTTATCATTAAATAACTACATCATTCAAATATTACTAGTCCATTTTGTAACGAATTCGTATTTTTTAAAGTAATTTTGTTTTGAAATAAATATTTAAAATATATCTTTTTCTGTATTTAATGCGACAATTTATTTTTGTTGAGAGCAAAATTTTTTGTTGAAACCATTATTTAATTTCTTAGACAATTTATTAACGTTCAATTGTACATTTTGATGGAAACACGATAATACATATGATTTTCTTCTTTCAATTTTAATTAAGTATATCACTTATCGCCAAATATTTCAATGTTATATATATTATTTAAATAATTAATATTTGTTTATTTATTTATTTTTTTTAAATTGGTCATTAAACGTTTTTTTCAGTAAGGTGTAATTCTATAAAAATTACATTCAATTTTGTCATTCTAAAAATTATTTCTTCCATTGTTTCCTTTAAATCACCTCCATAAGCTGATGAATATTGATCCTCAAGAAGCTGCAAGTAAGTTCATATTTTTTTTACTATTGAAAAATTTGTATTACCAAAACGTTACTGGAAATTGAAATGGAAATTATGATGATTAGTTATTCAAAGAACTTGTAAAAAATTTAAATATTTAACAATAAAGGATAAACCTGATTAAATTTATAAGAAAGAAATCAGATTTTTTTATCGCATTTCCATCAAAATGTACAATTAAACTATAGTAAATTGTTTAATCAATTAAATAATGGTTTTAACAAACAATGTTGCTATTAAAAAAAATACCGCATTGATTAAAGAACAATATAAATTTGAAACATTCATTTCATAACAAAATTGTTTTAAAAAAATATTCAAGTAAATACGAATTTGTTACACAAAATGGAGTAGTAGTATCTAAAAGACGTAGGTAATCAATAATAAGCAAAAAAATTAATCAAATAACAAAAAAATAGAGTTTTATACCTCTTTAATAATTAAAAATAATAATAAATAATAACTGACTGTTTAAACAATTGGTCAATGCTTTAAACAATAGTAAATCTTCCTGAAAATGACTACTTGTCCGATTTAACGTAAAAAAATACTTTTCAATGAGTTAGTAAAAAAAAAATTATTAGGAAAATTATATATTTCTTTAAATTGTAAAGTTAAACAATGTTTTTAATTGATTAATTTAATGAAAATTTTTCAACACATTTTTAAGGAGAAAAATATTATTTTACTTTTTCCAAATTTTCGATAAGAATTTGACTTACGATTTGTAAGAAAAAATTATTATTTTCTTTGAAAATTAGTTAAAAAATCAATTTTTATTACAGTTTTTAGCATGAGATATATGTTCATGAATAACAGTATCGGCAATCCGTCAGAATTGTAGAGTCCTTGCGATTTTTTGCACGACAGCAATAAATGTCAAATATGCTCCATTTTCAAGAATAAAGTTCTATATATAATATTAACCTCTTGCTCTAGTTTTCAATCCATTAATCGTAATATCTGCACTTTTAGACCCTGGTAAGAACTCACATAAATAATTGCTTATATCATGAAAAGCATGTATACCATTTCCGATTTTATAATTGAAATGTTGAAAGTAACTAAATTAAATTAGATTTACTTATGATTAACTTAACTTGCATTGTAATATTTTCAGTAGAAATTACTAGTTTCAGCCAGACCGCCCCATATGCGCAGAGTCAATTAAAATTAGTTTTATTTCAGTAATTTTTTATATATCATTATTAGCCAGGCTTTTGCTGTTCCGTTTAGATTAATTTTTTTTCTTACTTTACTCACTAACAGTAACAGTGTACCCGAAAAAGGCACAAAAAAGGGGAAAGGGGCTGTCAAAACAAAAGAATTTAAGTTTTTTTTTCAAATTTATTACTGCCTTCATGAATATTTTATCCGAAAATATCTTGAAGATGTGTTTTTGTTTAAAAAAACTGCAGAACTATAATTAAGGCAGTAAAATTAATCAGAAAAAATCATAGTTTCATCCGTTTTTTAAATATAAAATAAAAAATATCTGATATTACTAAATTCTGCAACTGTATAAACTGTAAATGTAACTGTTTTTCCAAAATTTTTCATAAAATTACAAAAAAGTGTTATGATTTTTTATGTTACGTGTACTTAAAGACATACAACTTCCGTTACTCTAAACGGAAAATTTGGTATCAGAAAATTCCGTAACTGTAACTGAAAATTATGAAATTTGTAACTGATTTTTCCTAAGATTGTCATAATTTCCCGAAATTTATCATCACGATGACAGAATTTTGCCGAAAAAGAAAAATCCGGAATGTTGCAAAATACCAAAAATAGAATTACCGAAACAGAAAATTAAAAAAAAAAAATTAACAAATCGGGAATACTCTAAAAGTGAAAGTTAACGAAACTAGACAAATTCAGAAATGTCAAATTAATGAAATTATTAAATTCCTGAAATTACAGAATTGCCGAAATGTGGAAACCTGAATTTTCAAATCTTAAAAACCGATTAAGGTATATGTGCACAGATTATAATTTTGAAGAGTTCTTTGAAATTTAAATCTGCGCAATATGCGCTGTGCACAACATAAAATAAAATATTCTACCAGTTGAAGAATATTAAATTAAATTTTTTTTCGGAATTTGAAATGTTGATAATTAGAAATTTCGGAATTTAAAAAATTCTTGTAGTTTCATTAACTTACATTTTCAAAATATTTCAATTTCGTTACTAAATATTTTTAGTAGTTTTATCTTATTCGGTAACTTTAAATTTGGGAAATTTTCTGATTTGCTAATAATCATTTCTGTATTTTTCAATATTCAAGTTTTTTGTTTTTCGGCAAAATTATGTCATCCCTTATCATCACTTTACAAAACATGTAACAGCATAAAACTTCAGAAACTGTTTCGTAAAATTAAGACATGAATTTCTATTAGAAGATTTTAGTTTCTTTCAGACAAAAAACTATATAAATTTAAAAAAAAATCAATATTTTGACAAATTTATTTTATAATATAAAAAAGCAGACGAAACTTACAAGACATCTTTTTCATATTACCACGAATCTGAAGAAAAAAGCAACAAAGTATCCAAGGTGACCTTTTTGAGAATATTCACTTTTTATTTTTTTTCGAAAGATTTACTGTTTTGGTAATTTCAAACAATTTTAATGATTCCTCAAGAGATTACAAAGAGTATAAATTGCAACACAAGCTGTTGCCAATAAAATAAAGTTATTTTTGTGAAGAAATTTGTTTGTTTACAAAAAATTTGTCTCATATTCTGCCTTGGAAAACAATATATTTCAGTCCCAAATAATGTAATGATTCTGACAAAATTATGCATTTATTAAGGTAAAGTTTAATTCAAATAAATCCATACGTATTCAAAAGTATTAAAGTTTGTATTTAACATGAGTAAAAGTTTGTTTTAAAGTTTCTTTCAGACTTTTGTTGCATTGTTCAAGTGGAAATAATTATTTTTTAAACCGAAACTCACCTCCTGAGGTTATTTTGACTGTTCAATTTTCGACTAAGCTGAAGTTGGTTTTCGTTATTCGGCAGTGCTTAATTTATTCAAATTTTAAAGTATTTCGTTCATTTTATTTTCTCTAAAAATTTCACTAACTGCCAATAACTGTCATTCAAAAGCTTTCTCTATAAGGAAGCAAAATGGTAATTTTTCATTTATTGTAAACATTGAATTTTTGGCTGTGACTGTGGTAAATAAAATCTTATCGAAAATTATAATTAAATTCAAATGGTCGAATTCAATTCCACCTTCGTGAATAGTTCATCCGGAAATACCTTCATGTGTTTTATTTCTTTAAAAATTTTGAAATTGTTCAATTACAGCATCAGATAAGTCACTCGCGGCGAGTCACCTTTTTTTAATAGGAAAGAAAATCTGCTAACGTTCAAGAATTGTAAGTAAATAAAAAAAAATTGTGTCATTCATATATAATTCACTGGAATTTTCTTGCTGTAATTAAAGGTACTTCCGTAAGTCCTGGAAAATCAACCGAGTCTTTTTCTCTAAGAAAAGCGTAATTGGTGCCCGCACAATGTTCTAGGTGTAGTCGAAAGGTTCAAATAATTATTTTAATTAATAAAGCGAGTTTACTAGTTCCATTATCGTTACCAAATTTGATTCAAATTTGGGTAATAATATTTGCTTTTGCATATTTAGAGAGGATTTACGGGTAAATTTGTACTTACGAAGCTAAATTCCATGACCTTCAATAGCCAAAGGGTGAGTGCGAGGTTTAGTATGACGATGATCATTAATCCTACTACCAGAGAGTAGAGGCACCGTTTTCTCCAGCCATAAACACCTAACCTAAATCCATGGCAAGAGGCCGACGAATCTTCCTCGTGAGAGGTTGTCCTCGAAGAGGGTCCCGGTGTTTGTCGTCCTCCAGACTGCCGGGGTATACTATTAACATTTCCGGGGTCGTCAGACCAATTTGCCTGACCTCGAGTTACCCTGAAACAATCCAAATGCAAAACAATTAATTTCCAATTAAGTTTTAAAACAATTCTTATTCAGTTCTAGTTCAAATCAATATTTTTCTATAATTTTATAATATTGAAGATCTATTAGATTTCTTCCCAAGTATTGTAATTTTAGCTTTAGGGCGGAAATAATTGTTTTTAGTGAATTACTAGCAAAAATAGCGCGCTTATCACAAGTTTGTTATTTTGATTGTCTGATTACCAAATCAAGATTTGCGGTAGCGAATCATTGCCAAGTACAAAAAAAGCTAGGGGCCGTGCATAAATTACGTAAAGTTTTTTTCTGAAATTTTGAACCACGTACACCTTTTTATTAGGGTTCGTAAGTTTTGACCCCTCCCCCCCACTATCACACGTAATTCTTGCTGATCACATTTTTTTGTGAATTTAGTCATTACTGTTTCCTATGAATTAAGAAAGACGTTCAAACTTCGACCAAGTAGTTGAATTCATAACTAAAAAAATAAGTTCTTAAAAAAATGTAATATTTGATGTTTAAACCACGCAAAGATTTTCATCTTGAATAATAAACCGTTGAATTAAACCAAAAAAGATTGAGTTTCTACCAAAGGAGGTGATTTTTCTAATCAAAATGGCAAACTTTCGAAAAAAGAACAACTAATTTTTATCAAAGTAGTACAATTTTTAACCAAAGAGATAAATTTTTCAATATAATTATGAATCATCAACAAAAAAATAAATCATCAGGAAAGCTGTTCAACTTCTAACCAAAAAAGTTAAATTTTCAACCTAAAAATATGAATTCACAAATAAAATATAAAGATGACATTTCAACCACAGAAAGATTTTCATTTTGAATAATAAACCATTAAATTGAACAAAAAAAGATGAAATTTTTATCAAAAGAGATGAATTTTTAAATCGAAATGGCAAATTTTCAACAAGAGTTGCATTTTCAACCAAGAAAGATTTTTCAGTCAAGAAAGACAATAAGTTTCATCCAAAATATTACATTTTTATGTCCAAAAGACGATATTTTTACAAAACAGTTGAATTTTCAACCAAAAAGATCAATTTTTAACTAAGAAGATTAATTTTGCATTAAAAAAGACAAATTCTCAACAAACCACATATATTTTTAACCAACTAGTTGAATTTCCAACCAAGGAGAATAATTTTCGACATAAAAGACGAATTTTTAACAAATCACATCAATTTTCAAGCAAATAATTGAATTTTGAATCTAAAAAAGATCAGTTATCAACGAAATTTTCAACGAAATAGTTAAAATTTCAGTTAAAAAATGATCTATTAATAAAAAATACTAATTTTTATCAGAGTAATTCAATTTTCAATCAGAGTTGCATTTTCAACCAAGAAAGATTCTTCAGTCAAGAAAGACAATGAATTTCATCAAAATTATTACATTTTTTAACCAAACAGACGATATTTTTACAAAGCAGTTGAATTTTCAAGCGAAAAGGTGAATTTTTTACCAAGGAGATTAATTTTCTACTAAAAAAGACAAATTATCAAAAAAGATATGAATGTTCAACCAACTAGTTGAATTATCAACCAAGGAGGTAATTTCCTACAAAGAGACAAATTTTTAACAAATTATATCAATATTCTAGCAAATATTTCAATTTTGAATCTAAAAAAGATCCATTATCAACCAAAAATAGAATAGTTATATTTTCATTGAAAAAAAAATTTCAATGAAAAAATCAAATTTTCTACAAAACAATTAAATTTCCTTACAAATAGTTGAATAATCTACCAAATTGTCGAACTTTTAAGAGAAAAAGACGAATCTTCTACAAAAAAGTAGAATTTTCAACCAAACAATTGAATTTTTAACCGTAAATTAAATTATTAATTACTTAAGTTAAACTATCAGTCCAAAAAATTATCTTTTAACAAAGAACACGAATTTTTATCAAAGTAGTTCAATTTTCAATCAAAAAGATGAATTTTCCAATAAAATTATGAATCTTCAAAAACAAAATGAATTTTTAAGAAAGCAGTTCAACTTTCAAATAAAGTGTTGAATTTTCAACCTTCAACGATGAATTCTCAACAAAAAATGTTATAGTTAATATTTTAACCAAGAAAAAATTTTCGTTTCAATGGAAAAAGCATTGAATTCAACAACAAGAAAAAAACAATTTTCTTTCAAAAAAGATGAATTTGCAAATAAAAAAGACGAATTTTCAAGAAGAGTTGCATTTTCAACCAAGAAAGATTTCTCAGTCAGGAAATACAATAAATTTCATCCAAAGTGGTGAAGTTCGAAGCCAAAAGGATGTTATTTCTACAAAACAGTTGAATTTTCGAACAAATAATTGAATTTATAACGAAAAAGACGAATTTTCAACCGAAAAGATTAATTTTCTACTGCAAAACATGCATTCTCAAGAAGAAACATAAATTTTTAACTAATTGGTAAAATTTTCAACAGAGGAGGTTAATTTTCTAAAAAAATAAGATTTTTCAACAAATTACACCAATCGTCAACCAAATGGCTGAATTTTGAAACTAAAAAAATCAATTATTAATCAAAAATGGAATAGTTGAAGGCAGTGGATGCTCTGCCGGTATTGGCAAAAAACTTCTCTGCCGGTACCGGCAAAACATTTCACTGTCGGTACCGGCAAAGAAGTTCTCTGCCGGTATATTATTACATAACATTATTGTACATTATTACATTTCCCTCACATCCTTTATTACATTTTTATTATATTATTACATTATTATATTATATTATATATATTATATATTATTATTATTATATTATTATTATTATATGGCAACGGCCATACCACGCTGGAAACACCAGTTCCCGTTAGATCACTGAAGTTAAGCAGTGTTGGGCGCGGTTATTACTTGGATGGGTGACCGTCTAATACTACTGCGTTGCTGTTGGCGGTGGTGGGTGTGGTGAGCCCACATTTGTAGTTATTTACTACAAGAAACTATCCACCTAGAAACACTACCCGAATCGGGTAGTGTCACGCTTACCCCTTGAGGCTCGCCGAAAGGGAAATGGCTTAATGGTATATAATTACATTGTTATTGTTATTGTACCTAACATTATTTCTGTGACCAGTCCAAAGGGTGCTTTCCCACCCCCACGGGACGTTGGAAAGGGGTAGGGTCTGACAATCATTATTTTGGTGAAAAGTTGAAAGAGTGTCTTTTTGTCCCCACG
>CAKNYM010052169.1:308566-462497 GCA_932195095.1 Andricus curvator | reverse complement strand
GCCTTCTTGCCCCCATGGGACGTTAGAAAGGGGCAGGGGTTAATGAACATTATTTCTGTGACCAGTCGAAGGGGTGCCTTCCCGGCTCCACGGGACGTTGGAAAGGGGTAGGGTATGTCAATCATTATTTTGGTAAAAAGTTGAAAGAGTGTCTTTTTGTCCCCACGAGACGTTGGAAAGGGGTAGGAGTTTGATTAACATTATTTCTGTGACCAGCTGAAGCGGTGCCTTCCCGGCTCCACGGGACCTTGGAAAGGGGTAGGAGTCTAACCAGCACTATTTCTGTGAATAGTTGAAAAGGTGCCTTCTTGCCCCCATGGGACGTTAGAAAGGGGCAGGGGTTAATGAACATTATTTCTGTGACCAGTCGAAGGGGTGCCTTCCCGGCTCCACGGGACGTTGGAAAGGGGTAGGGTATGTCAATCATTATTTTGGTAAAAAGTTGAAAGAGTGTCTTTTTGTCCCCACGAGACGTTGGAAAGGGGTAGGAGTTTGATTAACATCATTTCTGTGACCAGCTGAAGCGGTGCCTTCCCGGCTCCACGGGACCTTGGAAAGGGGTAGGAGTCTAACCAGCACTATTTCTGTGAATAGTTGAAAAGGTGCCTTCTTGCCCCCATGGGACGTTAGAAAGGGGCAGGGGTTAATGAACATTATTTCTGTGACCAGTCGAAGGGGTGCCTTCCCGGCTCCACGGGACGTTGGAAAGGGGTAGGGCCTGTCAATCATTATTTTGGTAAAAAGTTGAAAGAGTGTCTTTTTGTCCCCACGAGACGTTGGAAAGGGGTAGGAGTTTGATTAACATTATTTCTGTGACCAGCCGAAGCGTTGCCTTCCCGGCTCTACGGGACGTTGGAAAGGGGTAGGAGTCTAACCAGCACTATTTCTGTGACCAGTTGAAAAGGTGCCTTCTTGCCCCCATGGGACTTTAGAAAGGGGCAGGGGTTAATGAATGTCCCCGTAATAAACGTCCCGGCTCCACGGGACGTTGGAAAGGGGTAGAGGTCTGACCGACATTATTTCTGTTACCAGTCGAAGGGGCGCCTTCTTGCCCCCACGAGATGTTGGAAAGGGGTAGGGGTTTGATTAACATTATTTCTGCGACCAGTCGGAGGGGTTCCTTCCCGCCCTGACGGGACGTTGGAAAGGGGTACGGGTTTAACTTCTATAACAAAATAACTCGTAAATCACTTGTCCTTACTCTAAGATGACTGATAGTTTCTTCGGTATGTTGGAAGTATGGCTTTTTACCGTTACCGGTAGAAAACTTTTTTGCCAGCACCGGCAGTCTATCCATTCACATTTGAAGTTTTTGTATCGTCGTACATCACTAACAAGAAGTCAGTAGCAACAGGTTCTCGATACATTTTGCGAAATTTTTCTATATTTTGAATAGTTTCTAAAATTATACGTACTTAGTGTAAAAAATGATAATTCAGAGATGACAAAAGTGGTAAATTTTTAAAAACTATTTAAGATATCGAAAATTCAGAACCGCGAAAATCAGATTTGCAAGATATTGGAGATTTTAAGATTCCTCGAATCATAAACAGTGGAAAAATGTTTCAATTATTGCCGGAAATCACGCAAATCTTGGAAAGATCCTTAAGTGATCTTATCAAATTCATCTGATCACAGTAAGAGATCTGGAATATTAAATCAATAATTCCAGCAGGACCAGATGACCAAGACAAGAACAAACCCAGAAAAGAACATGAACAGAACAAGTCAAAGAAAAGAACATCAAGAAAGAACAACAAGAAGAAAAGAACAGAAACAAAGAAGCGAGTAAGAACGAGACCACGAAAAGACAAGAACGAGACCAGATGAACGAAACTTTATTTCATTATCGTCTACTTATTTTGGAATGTTCTGGAAATTTCTGTAACGTTTTATCTTGAAATCTGCATTTGCGTCTCGTTAGCTCACTCCCTCTCTTTCTCCTTCGCCTCAATAAATAATCCTTAATTACAATAATCATAAATAAATCCTTAATTTAATCAGAAACTCTGTCCTGTGATGAAAACGATCGATATTTGATGAAAACGAATTTCCACTGTAAACTCTCTACCAACATGATTACAGATTTGGTAGTGCAGCAGTGAATCTACTATGGGAGTCACGTGTTCGACACAAGAGACTAGTGCAGGTCGAGCACAAGTGGCACTAATCTGTCCTTCTCTGTGGCTCGGTGTGATTCCACTGAGAATCGAACCTCTGCAGTTTCTCAAATATTTAGAGCCTGAACCACGGCAAACAACCTCAAACTCTGTCCGAGGAAATTGGAGACATTGTGGTCTTGGCTCTGTTCTCTTATCCTGCTATTTTCTATTTGTAATCCAGCTTGTCTGACATGAGGATTATCGCTTTTAATCGATGGAAAGAAAAAACGATGAAAAAGCAAACTGATTTTCTACACATGTAATTCTCAGTTGAAACAGCAAAAAGGAAGACGGGTAACAATTTTCAGTGTCTTTTATCATAGATTCGAAGATTCAGGCTTGATAGCATACAGGGTGACCGCAGGTCAAGAAAACCTGGAAATCAGGAAAATCAGGAAATTTTCTTGGTCAGGTAGGGTCAGGGACTTTGAAAAGAAAATAGTGAAAATTAAGAAATTTCTATAGGAAAGACTTCAAGTAACTGTGAAGGGCTGCCACACAGTTATATACAGAGCAATTCCATGTCAAATCATGTGAAGAATTTCACCTATTGTTAGTAATTTGGATGGAAAATATAGTATCCATTTTCTTGTCCTTTTTTTGAACTTTAATAACTTTGGTGAGTATTTTTTCAATTCATTCGTAACAAGGTGCAGTTTTGAAAAAATATTTATTTTCAGAAAAAAAATTTTGAAACTGAATTCCTGAAATTATTATTTTTTTTGAGAAATAATTAAGAACGTATGTCGTGGTATGGTGTACTCTGCGCCCGAGAGTCTATTGTTCGTCTATTGTTTACATGGTTTTTCACCATGTTTTCTTCGAGAAGGTTCTAGAAACTTAGCACGGGCACGAACCATTTCAGCTGTATCATGTTCTCAATGTCGGTAAGGTATGAATTTGTATGTAGAACTCCACTTGCCCATTTACTAAACCCTATTTTATCACTCTCTTTCTCTCCTGCCCCCTGTCTCTCTCTGTATTGGATCCGTAATAATACTAAAATATCAAATTAACTAAAATAAAAAAAATTTTACTGAAATTGTAATCAGACACGCAATTCTCCAAAACAATTTTCGGTGCGGTACAGAAACACTGTCAAGTGGATGAAGGAAAGCGTAACAGTTACATATGCAGCCATTGACCAGAGCAAAATTAAGTTGCAGCGAAAAGTTTTTGACATAATGTTGCGAGGTTCACTCGGCAATGAGTTTCTAACAAATATGGAAATTCGTGATCTGCAGAGTTGCTTAACTATGTCTATTTTCTGCGATGTTCCTGAACCATTAAGTTGGATATAATATGGTTACAAGCCTGATGCAAATATGGGAAAAGTTTTATCTATATATATTTATGTGAAGTGTTTCATTCGTGTTAAATAATAACGATTAAAATATATCATTTTTTCATTTTTTATGTATGCTTTTCTAAAGAACTGATGTTACAAATGCAGATTCTTAATAGCTTTCTGCCCATACTTCTAGATTTTACACTATTTCTCCATTTCCACTTTTTTGAAAAATTCCTCTTATTCCTCCTGTTTTCAATAAACTTTCCCTTTTTCATGTTTTTTCGCTTACATGCGAAATGAATTTAAAAAAAATTAATAAAAAAATACAACTGTTTTTGGCTGAAAAGTCTATTATTATATTTCTAGGCATTTTTTCCGGTTAAAAATTCTACTATTTGGTTTCTTTAACATTCGTCTTTTTGAATAGGAAATTCCTCCTTTTTGATTGAAAATTCATCCTTTTTGGTACAAATGACAGCTTTTTCTGAAAATACATCTTTCTTTGATGAAAAGAAACTGTTTTATCAAAAAATCAACTGTATTTTAAAAAATTCGTCTTTTTGGCTTGAAAATCCAACTACTTTGTTGAACTTACAACTGTTTTCTTGAAAATTTGATTATTTTGTACCAAATTCAATATTTCTGTTAAAAGGTCATCTCATTTGGGTAGAAAATTGTACTATTGGGTTAACAATTAAACTATTTGGTTGTAAATTCAAATATTTTGGTAGAAAATTCAATCATTTGGTTGAAAATTAACTATAATTTTTTGATCGAAAATTCAACAGCTTTGTTGAATATTCCTTTTTTAAATATAAAATTCGTCCGTTTGGATAAAAAATTAATCTTTTTTGGTAGAAACGTCATCTTTCTTGGTTAAAAATTAATTTTTTTGTTAAAAAATTTATCTTTTTGTGTTTAAAAGCGTACAATTATATTTGTCGTCAAAAATTCATCTTTTTTGGTTGAACGATTATCTTTTTTAATTAAAAATTGATATTGTTTCAAAAATTTGATTATTTTATTCAAAATTAAACATTTTTTTAGAGGTTATCCTATTTGGTTAAATTTGAACTATTTCGATAAGAAATCGAACATTTAGCTGACAATTGAACTATTTGGATGGAAATTGAACTTGGTATTGGTAAGAAATTCAATTATTTTGTTGAAAATGAACTTTTTGTTGAAACTTCTTTTTTCGTTTGAGAATTCAACTATTTTGTAGAAAATTTGTCTTTTTGGCTCAAACGTTCAACAATCTGGTATAAAATTCAACTACTTGGTTGAGAATTGAACTACGTTGTTAAAAATTCGACTGTACTATTGAGAATGCAATATATTCAGGTCAGTTACACCAGCCCCCCCCCCACTCTTAATTTTTGGGTTTTTTATAGTCCACGGAATTGCGCACACAACCCTTAGAAGCTGAGACGGGTTTCGTTAAATGTGATAGAGGTGGTTTCGAGGGGTTGTTGAATATTTCTGTGGAGATAGCTATATCACTGATGTCTTGAAAAGTTGTCTGTGGTATGTATACCATTAAGCCATTTCCCTTTCAGGGTAGGCGTGACACTACCCGATTCGGGTAGTGTTTCTAGGTGGATAGTTTTTTCTTGTAGTTAGAAATAACTACAAGTTTGGGCTCACCACACCCATAATATGCCAACAGCACACAGTATTCTCGAATGGTCACCCATCCAAGTACTAACCGCGCCCAACGCTGCTTAACTTCAGTGATCTGACGAGAACTGGTTTTTTCAGCGTGGCATGGCCGTTGGCGATTATTTTTAATATGAATTTTTTTTGGCGGTTTGAGATACTGTCAGCTGAGACGTGTTTCATTTAATGTGTTTGGGGTAGTTTCTAGTGGTTGCGTAATATCACTAAAGAGATAGGTACATCAACCAGAGTCTTCACAAATTGTTTGAGGTAAGTATTTCTGATTTGAATTTTTTTTAGTGGTTTTAGTTGGAGGCAGCTGAGACTTGATTCGTTAAATGTAATAGGGGTAGGTCCTAGGGGTTGTGAAATATTACTGTGCAGATAAATATATTAACTATAGCTTTGGAAATTTGTATGTAGTGAATATTTTAAATTCCAAATTTTTTGGCGGTTTTAGTTGAAGACAGCTATGACTTGATTCCTTCAATGTAATAGGGGTAGTTTCCTCGGGTTCTAGAATATTAATTGGACGGGAAATATATCAACTAAAGACTCGGAAAGTTGTGTCTGGTGATTATCTTTAATTTTAATTTTTTTGCGTTTTTTTTAAGGTAGCTGAGACTTGATTCGTTAAATGTGATAGGTGTAGTATCTAGTTCATTTTATAAGTGATTTTTAGGTTGCTGATGACGAACCTGGGGTCAAAATAAAGAAATTCAAAGTGGCGGATCCAATATGGCGTATCCAATGTGGCGGAATGAAGTGCAAAAATCACTATTTTTACCCCGGATTCTTCAACAGCGACCTTAAAAAACCCTCAGTACTGATATTCATTCAAATCACGTGACTTTTGCAATTCAGTCCACCCCATTGGAACCGCCATTTTGAATTTCTCAATTTTGACCCTGGATTCGTCAGCAGCGACCAAAAACAACTAGGGCATACCAATTTCCATCAAAATCCATTGAGTTTTGTGGCAGTTATTTTAAGTGCGTATATATGCGTCATTACCAGTTTTGTCACAGATTTTTTCTGCGCATATATGCGTCATTACCAGTTAACTGGTTAATCACTGCGGATTAAACACTTTTTATTCTGTTGGTAATCACTTTGCAAAATGTTATGACCTCCATATCTTGGGCAATTTTCAAGCTATTCAGACAAATTTTGTGACGCATATGAGCGCATTTGAAGTCCCAAAGATAGTCCCTTCATCACTGAGGATTAAAAACTTTTTATTTTGGTGGTCATCACTTTGCAAAATGTTATGACCTCCATATCTTGGGCAATTTTCAAGAAATTCAGAAAAATTTTATGGCGCATATGAGCGCATTTGAAACCCCAAAGATAGTCCCTTCATCACGGAGGATTAAAAACTTTTTATTTTGTTGGTCATCACTTTGCAAAATCTTATGACCTCCATGTCTTGGGCAATTTTCAAGCTATTCAGAAAATTTTTATGGCGCATATAAGCGTATTTGAAATGCCATACGAAAGTCTCTTAATCAGTGCGGATTAAAAACTTTTCATTTTGTGGGTCATCACTTTGCAAAATGTTATGACCTCCATATCTTGGGCAATTTTCGAGATGTAACAAAAATTGTTATGGCGCATATGAGCGTATTTTAAACCCTATACGTAATTGAACATGAATGACTTCCTATCCGCAGTTTTAAATTTCATATCCCTGTCAATGATTTAAAACCTGCGTCACACTGGCCACCTCCAAAAACTGCGATTTTTGTTGATTAGCTAGCGCAAATTTTTTAGTGGTGGCGCCTTTGAGCGCATTTGAAGTTATGACGGGTAGCTATGATGAATTAAAAAAATGTTATTATTTTAGAAAAATCGCCCCCCCCTCTCATTTTGATCGCTGATAACTCGGTTATCAATGTGGCGCGAAATCTTTTATTGGTGGCGAATATGAGCGCATTTGCGGCGCAATTCAGTGGGCTATAAAAAACCCGAAAATTAAGAGTTGGGGGGCTGGTGTAACTGACCTAATATATTTTGACTTAAAATCTTAAGAATTTAACGCGTCTCCAAACTGGCATCTATGCGAATTGAAAACCATGCAAGTTTCAACCTTAAAATTAATTTTTTTGAGAGTTATGGGGGAAAAAGAAAATTTAAAAAATGCATTTTTTCGTAACGGGATGAACTGATTTTGATGAACAAAATATATGTTATAAATTGAGTTTTGATGTCACGTTGTCGACTAGTGTAGTGGAATAGTTTTTTGTCGACGGAATTACGGTTTTTGACGTGCTAGTCTATACCAAAATGTTTATAGTCTCTAGCTAGTTTATAGACTATTTGATCAAAAACCGTCATTCAATCGAAAAAAACTATATGTTATGAAGGTCGGCGAGACTAATGAAAAAAAATGTTTATCCGTATTTTTGGTTAGAATTTTTTGGAATTTTTTTCTTTCAATAGTTTCAAGTACCGTTATCGCATACATATTTTTTCATCAAAATCGTTTCATCCATTTACGAGATATTTTTGTTTTAATTTTTTTTCTCCCTCCATAACCAAAAAAAAAAATCAATTTTAATGTTGAGATTCGCAGGGTTTTTTATTCACATAGTTTGATACGGGAGGGGGAGTGTGATTTTGACATGCTTACCCCACCCCCAGGCCCTTTTGCGAGTATGCCCGACTGAATCCATTTCAAATCATGTAGGCCGGCGGGTGATATGTTTTTTCGATATTTTTACATTCTTGACGAATATTTTATAATTTTAAGAGTAGAATAAGTTTTTTGCAAATTTGACTTCAAAAACGCTCCAATTTTTTCTAAAACGATGAAAAAAATTTTGGAAGAAAAGAAAAAACAAATTCTTAGAAACCCCACCTTTTTCTCTGACATTTTTAGGCATAATAGGTTCTAGAATAGTCTACTTACGATTAATTTTTACATTCTCATTCTAATGAGAAGGTATTGGTTTTATGTAAAATTTGACATAGTCGGTTTTCATCAAATCTCCACGTTTTGAGACCCCCTGAGCTAGAAAAAACGATTTTTACGAAGGTGTCTGTCTGTCTGTAGTCTGTCTGTCTGTCTGTAGCCACGATAACTTTCGGAAAAATGATCAGATTTGATTGAGCTTTGGCACACTTTTTTATGGCCGAAAAATAGAGAACGAGTTCGTTAACCAGCTATTTTGGATGAAAATCCAAAAAGTGAGCACATTTTGAAAATTTTTGAGACCACTTTTTTGGAAGATTTGAAAATTCTATGTACGGTTATTAGTAGTACGCAAAATGACGAACAAAATATTCTTATGACTTTTCGTGATAAAAAAAAAAATTACTGGAGTTAGAGCATTTTCAAAATTCCAAAAAACAAACGAAAATGAACATTTTAAGCCGAAAAACGCACGATATGAAAAAAAGTCAAGAGGAGAAAAACGTTGATTCCTGAACACCCTATAATATTTTCATAACAACTTTTTGAATTTTTTGAAAAATAAAAAATTCAAATTTTGATCGCACAAAAAATTAATGAAAAATCAAAAAAGCCATTTTGCTGTAAAACTATGCAAGATACCAGAAAAGGTCATCTCACCAAAATTGTGCACCTAAGAAAGGTCTACAAATTTTTTATCATTCACTTTTTGATATGACGCGTAGTTTTTGTTTTATTCGTAAAAAACAGCATTGAAAATAGAAAAATCAAATTTTCAGACGAATATTACCAGCTACGAAAAAATGACCGAAACAAAATTTGTTCATCCAAGGAAGAGGTACAAATTTATTGTGACTCGTGTTTCGATAGGATGCGTGGTTTTTGTTTTATTCGTGAAAATAACATTGACAGTAAAAAAAATCAAATTTTTGAAAAAACAATGCAAGGTACGAAAACATATAAATGAAAAAAAATTGTGCATTCAAAAAAGACTTACACACCCGTAATCAATTTTTGTGGTAAGAATATATTCAAAATGAAAAAATTAACTTTTTTGATAAACCGCACAAGCTAAAATAAAATGTTAACTAATAAAATTTGTCGCCTGAATTATATCATTACTTTTCATTTGAAATCAAATACAAATTTAGTAATTTGTATATGAAGAACATATAACACGAAGCACAAAGTGCGCGCTCAGTGTATTTACCAAATCGCACGCCGTAAGTGCGCTCCAACTTTTTTGTTTCTATCATACGGTTCAAATGATTTTCAAATCAAATATCGAGCGCGAAGCGCGAGTGTCTGGATGAGAATGTGTTCCTTAAGGTCGATAGAACCTTGAGTAAATAAAGTTCCTTTTCAGTCTAAAATAAAAATAAAAATAAATTTAACAATCACTTAATATGTAGAGGTTTTGATAATTTTATAATATTTGCAAACAAACTTTTTCTTTTCATCGAAGTCGAACACGAATTTCAAAAATCTAGAGGAACCTAGCGTAAAGCGCGATGCAAATACGCCCGAGCGCGTAGCGCGAGGTGAATACCTAATCGAGCGCGAAGCGCGAGATAAATATATGATCGAGCGCGAAGCGCGAGGTCCAATAGTCGCGCGCCCTAGGCGCGCTCAATCTTGCGAGCGAAGCGAGCCGCGCGCGAAGCGCGCCATGAGAATGTGCCCGCGAAGCGGGCAGATTTTCCTTTTTTTTTGTTTCTGGGAGAAAATTTGTTTTTTTCAAAACTTTGCCCTTTTTGCAACTGTTAAGATTTCAGGTTATTTTTTTTGTGCCGGTTTATCATGTTTTTTTTTCTCACTATTTTGAAACCGATGAAAAAACGAAGAAAGAATGAAGAATGGTAAATCTCTTTCGATTTTTCGAAAAATAGAAACACGAAATTTTCTCAAAAAGCCACCTTTTCTGTTGAAATTTTCGGAGTAAAGTTAATATTTTATTTAAAAGATTCCCCTATTAATCCTATATTTTCGTGAAAAATCACCCTTTTTTTCCTCTTTTGAGAGCATTTTGTGTTGTGAAGTCTGCAATTCACCAGTTTTATACCTTTATATTAAAATAAAGTAGACCTTACGTTTTCTAAAATAACTAATGTTCACCAGGTATTGAAATAATAAATCCTTTGTACTCTTTAAAGCTTTTTTCTTTCACTGTATTATTCTTTGTTTACATCTCTTTTCAATTGGCATCCCTTCCTCCTTAACTCATTCCCAGCGAGGTTTATCTTCGAGTTTTTAAATTTAAACGAACGCGCTCTTTGTGCTTGCGAGAGGCATAATTACCCGCGAGAAGCGGACGGCATTGAATATTTGAGCTAGAACCACTGTCTTCACTCCCCCGACGTTGCACCCCTACGAAAATGAAAAAGTGGAAGTACACCCCAAGAGAGGTTCGGTTGGTTGGTTTGAGGCCTTCAGGCCAGGGATTAGGAGTAAAGTTATGTCAGGCATTTTACAAACAGTTTTGCATAAATTCCACCCCCGCAACCGTAATTTTCTGCATTTTTTGCTTGCGAACAGCTGCCTTTCTTCAGCTTAATCGTGATTATTCGGACGTTAATTTTAAAAAATAAATTAAAATTAGTTCCCATCCTCCACGTTATTGTATGATAAATTCACTTCTTTCATTATCGTTTTTTAACGTTATGCTAGCGCAAAATTATAGTATGGAACTTTACAACTAAGCTTCACAATAAATCAAATATAGGAAAATAGTAGTGAAATACTAAGTAAAGTTGAATAATTTAAAAAGAATTGGTTTTATGTTTAACGTACGTACTAAAATATAAATGCTATTTTCGATCTAAACATTTTTCCCTGCATGGAAACTATAAGGGAAAAATTAATTTCAAAAATAGTATTTCTGTCTCTCTCTCTTAACAATTCAAAATTCTTTAATTAAAGTAAAAAAATGTAATCCTTATTGAGTGAACTCTTAGTGCAGATTTTAAATATTGAAACTCAGAAAAACGAACCTTAGATTAAAGAAATTACCCCCTAAAAAAAACATTAGTTCCAACTAAAAGATGAAAATTCCAAGATTAAAATATTCACTGTTGTATACATTTTTTATAAATTTGCGATAAGTTCCATTCCTTGTAAACTACCCTTAAGGGGAGAAAAAAATCCTCACCTCATTGACCTTTTTTAAATTCCCATAATGTTACGCTACATTTGTGCACAGAACTTTTAAAATTAAAGGTCAAAGCATCGACAACTGTGATTTGGTGATCGTGAATTCTCTTTTGTTGAAGCTCCTTCGGCTTTAACAATCACATTCTCATCACGTATCTCGTGCCTGGTACTCGATTTTATCCAAAATCTGAGCTTCCAGAAATTTAATTTGTTTACTTTCAATGTTACTTTTTTACAATTCAAACTAAAAATACGCATCCTAGCGTAAAGCAGTTTAAAAAAAATTTGTACATATAATTTAGGCCAAAAATTTTGTTAAATAAAATCTTATTGTAGCTTGTGTGACAAATTTGTAGCTCTTTTTTTGGATGAGCAACTTTTGTCAATTCATTTTTCTCATAGTTTGCGTCGTTCGCCAAAAAATTTAATTTTTTAAGTTTTAATGTTGTTTTTTATGAATAAACAAAAACCACGCATCCTATCAAATAATAATTCCAAACAAGTTTGTAGTTCTTCTTTGGGTGGACAACATTTGTCTCAATATTTTTTTTCGTAGCTTGTGTCTTTTGTCCAAAAATTTAATTTTTCAATTTTTAATGTTTTTTTTTCAGGGATAAAACAAAAACTACGCGTCCTATCAAATAGTGATCATCAATAGAGTTGTAGATCTTTTTCAAATGCACAATTTTTGTTGATTCATCTTTTTTCGTATCTTGTATAGTTTGACCGAAAAATAGAATTTTTGATTATTTTTTTTGTGCGATCAAAATTTGAATTTTCGATTTTTCAAGAAAATTCAAAAAGCTGTTATGACAATCTTATAAGGTGTTCAAAAAGCAATGTTTTTCTCTCCTTGACTTTTTTCATATCGGGCATTGTTTGGCTTAAAATTTTAGTTTTCTTTTGTTTTTTTGAATTTTGTAAATGCTAGAACTCTGGTTATTTGTTCTTTATCGAAAAAAGTCATAAAAATAAATTGTTCGTCTTTTGAATACTACGAACAACCGTAAATAGAATTTTAAAATTCTAAAAAAGGGTGGTCTCGCAAATTTTGAAAATGCTCTAACTTTTTGAATTTTTATCCAAAATGGCTATCTGACGAACATGACCTTTATTTTAGGACACTTGAAGAGTATACCAAAGCCCAATCCAATATGTAACTTCTTTCGAAAGTTATCGTGCTAATAAACTAAAAATCAACAGACAAATCTACAGACAGACACATTCGTAAAAACCTGTTTTTCGGTATAGGTTAATTTTCATTAATAAGAAAGTATTTCTAATAAAAAACTAATTTTCAATCAAAGAGATAAATTTTTAACCAAAAGGATAAATTTTCAACCAAGTAGTTTAATTTTCTACCAAAAAAGAATAATTTCTAATAAAATTTTCAAAATCATTAAAGAAATATTAAAAATTTTAAAGGAATTCTCAACGTCATAGTTGAATTTTCAACCAAAGAAATGAATTTTCAACCAACAATATTAATTTTTTACCAAAAAAGTTTAATTTTCAACAAAATACAGGAATTTTCAACCAAATAATTAAAGTTTAAACTGAAGAACATAAATTTTCAACCAAACATGAAATAATTAAATTTTTAGTTCAAAAAGTAAATTTTTACCAAAAAAATTTAAACAAAATAGTTAAATTTAAAGAAAAGAGGATTTTTAACTAAAATGATGAATCATCAGTCAGAAAGATTAATTTCCCACATGGTAGTTTTCCTTTCTACTAAGTAGTTGAAGTTCCAACCAAAAAAGATGAATTCTCAAATGAAATATAATAGTTGATATTTCAACCAAAAAAGATTTTAATTTTAATCTAAAGAGAGCTTAATCCCACCAAAAAGACGAGTTTTCAACAAAATAGTTTAATCCTTAACCAAAAAAATGGCTTGTGTTCTATCAAAAAGTGATTGCTTACAATTTTGTAGATTTTTTTTAACGCACATTTTTTTTATTCATTTTTTTCGTACCTTGCGTTGTTTTTCCAAAAATTTAATTTTTTCATTGTTAATGTTATTTTTCACGATTAGAACAAAAATTACGCATCCTATCGAAAAATAATTTTTAACAAATTTGTAGCTCTTTTTTGAGTAAACAAATTTTGTCTATTTATTTTTTTCGTATCTTGTATCGTTTGTCTAAAAATCTAATTTTTTTATTTTTAATGCGTTTTTTACAAATAAAACAAAAACTAGGCGTCATATTTCAATGAGTTTTCAGGATTTCTAAAGATTTCAAGGTATTTTAAGGGGTTTAACGCTAAATTTTATTCCATGGGATTTCTACGGATATCAACAGTTCGAAGGGATATGAAGATCATACAAAAATGTCAAAGGATTTTAAAGACTTTAAGTTATTTTAAAAGATCCTAACGAATTTTAAGACATTTCGTTCTAAAAAATTTTAGAATTCTCAATATTAAAAAATGTAATGTTATGCATTTTTGAATACTTTATTTTTTTAATGATATAAAATAAAATCAATGCATGCACAAATTTGTAATAACCTTTCATTATCCTGTTCCTTAGAGGGCTAATTAGCCCTAAGGACTTTTATTTAATAAATAAAAATAAATGTAAATAAATAAATATTTGTCTCAACTGGGTTTTCAAAGAAATGTGATATATTATTAGAATTTAATTCATATCCAATTTATAACCACTTATTTTAATGAATTTGTACGATTTGAAGGGATTTTAACTTTCTAGAGAACTTTGTGGGATAAAATAATTTTTTTGCAAGGGATTTCTATGGATTTGAATAGTTTCAAGGGATATGAAGGTCGGAAAAAAAATTTTCAAAGGATTATAAAGACTTGAGTTATTTTGCAAAATTCCAACGACATCAGCGAATTTTAAGGATTTTAAAGATTTTAGGCTACTTTAAAAAATACCAAAGAATTTTAAGATATTTCGTTTAAAAATTTGTAGAACTCTTAATATTGAAAAATTGTGATTCTTCATTTTTAAACAGTTCTTTTTTTAATATTGTAAAATATAAATCCAGGAACGGAAACACTCGGTTCGCGCGCATGCTTTTAGTGCTAGTGTAAAATATTTAAGGCGCTCAAACTTGAACTATTTTTAGTTTGAGTTTTAAAGCATCAAAGAGTGTTTTCTCCGATTTAAATTCAAAATAATAATTATATTGAGGATAAAAAAACATGTCGTTGATAGAAATATTTAATTATACTCATAAGTATCACGATTTAATTATCAATGAACGAATTTTCAGAAGAGGAAATATGTTTGATTCTAAGAACGGTTTAAAACATATAAAAATTGTTTATTTAACAAATTTTATGTTTTCTCGGCCTCCTTCATATCGCAATGAACAGATTTTCAACGACCTAAGTATATATAATTGAAAAAAATGAATTATCTAATGGCAGAAGTCGTTAAAAAAATGATTCAAAATGATTTAAAAACTATACAATTTCTTATAAAAATAATTCTTCTTTTCTAAATATAAAAGCTAAAATTTAATCGTTGCCCTATTCCCTCCTTTTTTGTGAAACAAATTATCCTATTTCCCACTTTTCTGTGAAAAAAATGATTCTATTTTCCCTTTTTTGAGCTCTTTTTGCGCTGTGATCCCTGCAGTTTCTGTTATTCCATGCCCATAATTGATGAGAAAATTAATTGTCTTGAGTTACAAGTTACATTATTGAAGCTATTGGCTGGTTAGGCAAAGACCGCAATTTTGTGGTCGTTCAGTAGGGGTTGGTTAGACGCTAGCGGGCGACCACCGTCGCGACGGTGGTCGCCCGCGCTGTGGCAATGCGGGTAGTTGAGATAGGTGTGTGAAGTCACAAGCCAAACATAGTTTAACGCAAATTGCTGCTAATAGAGTCGTTCTTCATATCTGTATCCACCTGTCCCGGTCTTGTACTTCCTCACGGAAATTGCTCCATAATTTCCATGAAAAATGCGCACAATTTGCGATACGACTGTTTCATACCCACGCGAAACACTTAAGTATATAATTAATATGCTTTCAGAATTCTGCAAGCTGCTTTACAAACGATGCTCCATCTTTATTCAACGCTAACTTCAGACCAATTTATTTCCAGAACATATTTTCAATTGATGAAAATTATGAATGACTGATGATGACTTTGTGAAGCTCTTCGCCTGAGGTAATTGCTGAAAAGATTGATCAGCGACCTGGGTCGGAGCGGTGTTGCGGAACAAACGTGTTACTTGAATAAGCAACACGGTAATTCTAGGTTGATCTAAAATATATACCTTTGCTGAATGATGTAATGATAGTAATTAACTATGGTAATTATTGCTTCGCGTTGGAACGGTTAAGCGATTTGAAAATTCGAATAATTTCTACCTTTAACCATTTGGACATTTAACTTTTGAAAAAAATCATTCAGTTAAACTTTGAATTGGTTTAAACTTTTTTTTTATTTAACCTAACTTCACGTAGTTTTGTTTTTCAGCTGAATATTCAAACATAACCCACTTAAAAGAAAAAGCTAAAAAAAAACACATTTTTTCAATAAAAAAATTCTCTAAAAGCATGAGAAATAAGGAGCTTTTTCACTAAAATATGAATGAATTCTTATATATAAAATGAATGCGGGTACTAAATTAAATTAAATTAAAAAAAAAACTAGTTTACAAAAAAAAAGAACAAAACCTAACTTGAATCCTGAACTAAAACAAAATAATTGTCAACCAGATAGCTTCGCTTTAAACCAAAAAATATACAGTTTCTATCAGAAGAGACCAATTGAAGTTTCTACCAAAACAATAGAATTTTCAAGTCAAAAAAACTCATTTTCACAAAAAAAAAATAATTGTTAAGCCATAAAGAGAAATTTCTACAAACATTTTTGAATGAATAATGAATTTTCAACGAAGAAGTTAATTTTTGCTTCCTCATAGAGGAAGCTTTGTAATGGTAACATTTTCCAAAATGTTTAAATTCATTTAATTAAACCTTCCTCAATTAAAAAATTTCTAATACAATGTTCTAAGCAATTGTCCGGATGTGTGTGTGCGTGTGTGAATGAATGTGTGTGCGGATGTGTGCTTCCATGCTTCAAGACGAATCGATTGAACTATAATATTAATAAATTTTATTAAAGAGTAGGGAAGTTATGGCAATTTTTATATTTTGAAAATCGGGTTTTTATAGTAAAACTCTTTTCATTACATAATTCAAAGTTGATGCAAGAACAGAAAAGATGTGTGGATTCGAGATGAATCGATTGACCTATAATATTAATATATTTTATTGAAGCGTAGGGAAGTTATAGTAATTTATATATTTTGAATATCGTTTTTTTATAGTAAAACTTTTTTCATTAACATAAATTAAAGTTGATGCAAGAAGAGAAAAGATGTGTTGATTTGCGATGAATCGAATGACCTATGACATTAATACATTTTATTGAAGCGTAGGGAAATTATGGTAATTTATATATTTTGGAAATCGGTTTTTTATAGTAAAACTTTTTTCATTAACATAATTCAAAGTTGATGAAAAAACAGAAAAGATGGATAGATTCGAGACGAATCGATTGAGCTATAATATTAATACATTTTATTGAAGAGTGAGGAAGCTATGGTAATGCATAATATTTGAAAATACGGTTTTGTATAGTAAAACTTTTTTCTTCAATATAAGTCAAAGTTGATGCAAGAATATAAAAGATTCCTTGATTATAGATGATTTGATTGACCTACAATATTAATACATTTTATTATAGAGTAGGGAAGTCATGGTAATTTATATATTTTTAAAATCGATTTTTATATTAAAAATGTTCTCATTCTCATAATTTAAAGTTGATGCGAGAATAGAAAAGTTGTGTTGATTCAAGACGAATCGATTGACCTATAACATTGATACATTTTATTGAAGAGTATGGAAGTTATGGCAATTTATATATTTTGAAAATCGGTTTTTTATAGAAAAACTCTTTTCATTAACATAATTCAAAGTTGATGCAAGAACAGAAAAGATGTGTGGATTCGAGATGATTCGATTGACCTATAATATTCATAAATTTAATTGAAGAGTAAGGAAGCTATTGAAATGCATAATATTTGAAAATGCGGTTTTTTATAGTAAAACTTTTTTCTTCAACATGATTCAAAGTTGATGCAAGAATATAAAAGATTACTTGGTTCGAGACGAATCGACTGACCTACATTATTAATACATTTTATTAAAGAGTAGGGAAGTTATGGTAACTTACATATCTTTAAAATCGGTTTTCTATAGTAAAACTTGTTTCATTAACATAATTCAAAGTTGATGCAAGAACAGAAAAGATTTGTGGATTCGAGACGAATCGATTGACCTATAATAATTATACATTTTATTGAAGAGTAAGGAAGCGATGGTAATGCATAATAATATTTGAAAATACGGTTTTTTATAGTAAAACTTTTTTCATTAGCATAATTCAAAGTTGATGCAAGAGTTAATAAATGAAAGTTTCCTTGCTTGGAGACGAATCGATTGACCTAGAATATTAATACATTTTATTGAAGAGTAAGGAAGCTATGGTAATGCATAATATTTAAAAATACGGTTTTTTATAGTAAAACTTTTTTCTTCAATGTAATTCAAAGTTATTGCAAGAATATAATAGATTCCTTGGTTGGAGACGAATCGATTGACCTACAATATTAATACATTTTAGCAAAGAGAAGGGACGTTATGGTAATTTATATATTTTTAAAATCGACTTTTATGGTAAAAATTTGCTCATTCTCATAATTTAAAGTTGATGCGAGAATAGGAAAGTTGTGTTGATTCAAGACGAATCGATTGACCTATAGTATTGATACATTTCATTGAAGAGTAAGAAAGCTATTGTAATGCATAATATTTGAAAACACGGTTTTTTATGGTAAAACTTTTTTCACTAACATAATTTAAAATTGATGCAAGAACGGGAAAGATTTCTTGATTCGAGGCAAATCCATTGATCTATAATATTAATACACTTTATTGAAGATTAAGGAAGATGCACATTTATAATATTTGAATCATCTGTTTGAAACAGAAAAACTTTTTTCATCGACATAATTCAAAGTTGATGCATGAATGAAAAAGACTTTTTGATCATAAATTTTCAAATAGAATAATTCTGACAATTTTTGTGAAGAAATCATAAAGCTGGGAAAGGGATAGGGTGCGACAGAACTTTTCTCTTTCCTTGTTCAGCTCGAAAAATTATCATTTTGAACACAAAATTTGATTTGTCTGATTTATCTTTGTATTAAAAAATTTTGTTGTATTATTTTGTAATTTTGTATTTTTTGTAAATTTCTATTTTTAAATTGATCAAAATTAAGACTTTGGTTTGTCTATTATTGAAAAAAATAACTAATGCTTCCTCTATGAGGAAGCAAATACATTTGGTGATGGGAAGCAAAGTGCTCGTAAATGAGCACCATATAATTATAAATACAAACAAAGTGGAAATACTCGAGATTGAATTCACAGCTAGTTTAATCAATAACAGAAACGATCAAAATTCAACAAAAAATGGAAAAGGTCAAATCCGCAACCAAAATAGATTAATTTTAATCAAACTGTTGCATTTTTAACCGAGAAAGATGAAATTTTGAACAAAAGACTAGTGAATTAACTTTTAATGAAGTAGTTCAACTTCAAACCAATTAGCTGAATATTTAACTAAAAAAGATAAATTTTCAACCAAAAATGGAATAGTTATATTTTCAACAAAAAAAGAAGGAATTTTCAATACAATAGTGATGAAGATGAATTCCAACTGAAAATGTTGAATCTTTAATCAAAAAAATAAATGTTTAATAAAGTAGTTACAAATTCAACCAAGTAGTTAAATTTTCAGCAACAAAAAAGAAAACTTCAGAACCAAAAATGGAATAGTTAGAATTCAACAAAAAAAATTATTTTTTTGCCAAAAAAGTAATAACTGATATTCCTACAAAATTTTTTTTTAGTAAAGAACAGTTTCATTGAACCATAAGAGACGAAGTTTCAACCAAATAGTTGATTGCTTGACCATCAAAGATTAATTTTCAAGCAAACAGTTACATTTTTGACCAGAAACAATGACAATTCTACCAAAAGAGTTAAATTTTCAACAATGAAAGATTTTTCAGTCAACAGAGTGAACAAAATTTCAACCAAATTGTTGAATTTTCTGCAAAACAGATGAATTTGCAACCAATAGTCAAATTTTGTTTCAGCATTGAACATTTTTCCACTTTAAACGGTGAAAATGACGGTGAATTAATTTTTTATACTTCGAAGCATTTGTTTATTTAATTGCAATGTTAAATTATATATTATATTTCAATGCAATAACAAGTTTAAAATTTCAGAAGCTTTGACTTTGAAATATATATTTAGTTTTTAATATAAAATTGTCAAATTTGAATCGCTTTGAATTCATAGGTTTGCAATTTTTAATGATTTAATTTTAAACGATTTTAATTAGAAATAATACAATTCTAATACCTTTGAATTTCAAATGATCCAGTATTCAAAATTATAATCTGAAATTATTCAGTTTCAAGAGATTCTTCAATTCAAAATAAAATTATTCAATTTTGAAAGATTTGAATTAAAAGTGATAAAATTTCAACTCCTGTCCATTAAAATTTTTCAGTTTTCAACATTTTTTTGATTTGGAACTTTTTCAAGTCAAAATCGTATATATATATTTAATTTCAAGCGCTACCAATTCGAAATTATTAATTATTGTTTCAAAAATTTGAAAAACTCTTATTATTAAAAACTATGTTTGATAATAAAGTTTTCAATTGTTTATATTTTAATGACTACGATAAATGAACCAGAGAAAATTTTCAAACAATTTTCATATGTAGGTTCTGGCCCTCTAATTTCGTTTTTTATTAGAGCTCCGGTGATGCGTGAAATGAAACGTAGATAAGCATTTACGATCCAATCATTCGAGAATTAACAAATTATGTCGGATTTCTCGATCAAGTAAATTAAAAGGCAGGATCAGATAAATATCGGTTATTTTGATTTCGGTCAATGACGGAACAAGCGAACTAAGCGCGAATCATTATTTCCGTTGGACGTGTGAATATTATCGATTCGTGTGTCATTACGGTATCGTAACGCTTCCGGCAAATGAATTCGAAATAATTTTCGAAATAAATGTATCTCCCAGTAAACATCGCACAATCTGCTCAGGATCATTGAGTTATGATCGCGACAATGAGCTTTCGTTTTGTATCAGGTATTAATCCTATCGCAGTCTGATGCATGATCTCTATTCATCAGTTTTGTATTATTCTATATAGTTTATATGACTGATTTGGTTGTACACACGATCCACCTTTTGTTTAATGTACACTCTACGGAGGATTGTGTGATAAATCTATGTTTACGCGCTAACTACTCTTTGGAATAGGCAATAACACGAATAAAAGTAATAATTTATCTACAGAAAAGCATTCAATATGCGTCGCGTTTGAATTCTAGGTATTAATGATTGCTTACACACAAAAAATACTTTTGAATCAATGAAATATTGCTTTGAAGCATCAAAATTCTTCTAATTATTTAAATACAATATTATCAAATAACTTATATCAAATAAGTTATTTAAGTTCTAAAGTACCAAAAGCATGGTGCGGTCCGGGAGACCGCACGTCCATATTTCCATACTAATTTGTAACTTTTGTCTTAAATTATGGATAATCGGAACTTAAACTTTTTCTTTGACGGCCGTGTTCCGTACTCTAGGGCACCTGCATCAAGCTCAATTTTGCTCGTGTTTGACATCTAACGTTTTAAATACGTTGAAACAAATCGAAACAGAAATAAAAAATTGTGATGCCAATTCGACGTGCGGTCTCATAGACCGCATATGAGCTTTCAATTTATATTACTTATTAATTACACGCAAGACCATACGTTTTCCATCCACCTGCACAAAAGCAAAACTACAAATACAGCTACTAATAACGGTAGCCTTGAGGAAAACCGGGGGGGGGGGGGGGAGGACCACATGTCAGAACCATGGTGCGGTCTGTAAGACCGCACGTCATACTTAAAGGTTAGAAGACTTCATAGACCAAAATGCTCCTAAAACATGAGGGTAAATAGAGTAGTTATTGTTTACACGAAAATAGGGGAATAATAAGGGAATAAATTCTTTTTAATAAAATTAATGGGTAGGTACCATATTAAATTCAATATTAAATGCTTAAGATTTCAAGTCGAAATATATTGCATTTTCAACAAAATAGTTTTATTCTTAACCAAATAGGTCAATTTTCAACCTGCAAAGATTAATTTTTCACCAAATGGTTGAATTTTCAAAACAAAAAGATTATAAACTTCAACCATAAACAGTTGCAGTTTCAAACAAATAGTTGCATCCTGAAGCTAAAAAGACAAACTTTTTATAAGAAAGTTTAATTTTCAAGCAAGAACTTTCAATCAAGAGGGACGAATTTTCTATCCAAAAAGACGAATTTTCAACAAAACAGTTGAATTTTCGAAAAACATGACTTTTTAAAAAAATCGTCGAATTTTCAACCTACAAAGATGAATTTTCTACCAAATAGTTGAACTTTAAACAACGATTAATTATGAACTAAACAGTGGCATTTACAATGAAATATTTGAGCTTTGAAAGAGAAGAGACGAATTTAAAACTAGCTGTGAATTCAATCTCGAGTATTTGCACTTTGTTTGTATTTATAATTATATGGTGCTCATTTCACGAGCACTTTGCTTCCCGTTAGCAAATGTATTTGCTTTAGTTATTTTTTTCAACAATAGACAAACCAATGTCTTCATTCTGATCAATTTAAAAATAGAAATTTACAAAAAATACAAAATTACAAAATAATACAAACAATTTTTTAAGTACAAAGACAAATCAGATCAATCAAATTTTGTATTTGAAATGATAATTTTTCGAGCTGGAAAAGAGAAGGGAAAAGTTCTGTCGCACCCTATCCCTTTCCCAGCTTTATGATTTTTTACAAAAATTGTCAGAATTCTACTTGAAAATTTATGATCAAAAAATCTTTTCCATTCTCGCATCAACTTTAAATTATGAGAATGAGAACATTTTTAGTATAAAAATCGATTTTAAAAATATATGAATTACAATAACTTCCCTACTCTTCAATAAAATGTATTAATATTGCAGGTCAATCAATTCGCCTCGAACCAAGGAATCTTTTATATTCTTGCATCAACTTTAAATTATGTTAATGAACAAAGTTTTACTATAAAAAACCGATTTTCAAAATATATAAATCACCATAACTTCCTTACGCTTTGATAAAATGTATTAATATTAGAGGTCAGTCGATTCGTCTCGAATAAACACATCTTTTTTGTTCCTGCATCAACTTTGAATTATGTTAATGAACAAAGTTTTACTATAAAAAACCGATTTTCAAAATATATAAATCACCACAACTTCCTTACGCTGTAATAAAATATATTAATATTAGAGGTCAATCGATTCGTTTCGAATAAACACATCTTTTTTGTTGCTGCATCAACTTTGAATTATGTTAATGAACAAAGTTTTACTATAAAAAACCGATTTTCCAAATATATAAATAACCATAACTTCATTACGCTTTGATAAAATGTATTAATATTAGAGGTCCATCGATTCGTTTCGACTCAAGACATCTTTTTTCTGTTCTTGCATCAACTTTGAATTATGTTAATGAAAAATTTTACTATAAAAACCGATTTTTAAAATATATAAATTACCATAACTTCCTTACGCTTTAATGAAATGCATTAATATTAGAGGTCAATCGATTCGTCTCGAATGAACGCATCTTTTCCATTCTCGCATCAACTTTAAATTATGAGAATGAGAACATTTTTAGTATAAAAATCGATTTAAAAAATATATGAATTACAATTACTTCCCTACTCTTCAATAAAATGTATTAATATTGTAGGTCAATTGCTTCGTCTCGAACCAAGGAATCTTTTATATTCTTGCATCAACTATGAATTATATTGAAGAAAAAAGTTTTACTATAAAAAAACCGTATTTTCAAATATTATGCATTACCGTAGCTTCCTTACCCTTCAATAAAATGTATTATTATTATAGGTCAATCGATTCGTCTCGAATCAAGACATCTTTTGTGTTATTGCATCAACTTTGAATTATGTAAATCAAAAAAGTTTTACTATAAAAAACCGATTTTCAAAATATATAAATTACCATAACTTCCTTACGCTTTAATAAAATGTATTAATATTAGAGGTCAATCGATTCGTCTCGAATCAAGACATCTTTTCTGTTCTTGCATCAACTTTGAATTATGTTAATGAAAAAAGGTTTACTTCAAAAAACCGAGTTTTAAAATACTATTAAGTGCTAAAAAAAATGCAACAGATATTTTCAGAAATCCTTCTGTCAGTTCCAAGATATTAGTTGGGAAAATAAGCCCTCCAAATTTCATCAATTTATCTGCAACCGTTTTCAAGTTATCGTGTTCACAAAAAAGTGTGACATCCACACATCCACACACATATTCGAACAATTGCTTAGAACATTGTATTAGACATTTTTAAATTGAGGAAGGTTCAATTAAATGAATTAAAAATTTTTGGAAAATGTTACCATTACAAAGCTTCCTCTATGAGGAAGCAAAAATTAAATTTTTTACCGAATAGTTGAATTTTTAACTTAGAAAGATGATCTTTGAACCAATTAGTCAAATTATGAAACAACAAAGATTAATTTTTTCAATTATTGTTTCAATTTTTAATTAATTTTTTAAAATTAATTTTCTAATGAATATTTGTCATATCTTATTATTACAAAAAATATGTAATATTTATTATTACAAAATGACCAATTCGTCAAAAATAATTTAACATTTTGATTTATTCAAAACCTCATTGGTCGACACCATTTGACATCAAAAATTAAAAAAAGATTGAACTTGAACCAGAAACAGTGGAATTTTTAACCACATAATTTGATTTTCAATTCAAGAAGACTAATTTTTCCGAAGACAGTTGAATTCTCAATCTAAAAGAAAACGAATTTTACATCCAAAAAGGCGAATTTTCAGAAAAATAGTTCAATCTTCAACCAATAAGCTGAATGTTGAACAAAGAAGTTCAACTTTAATAGTTAAATCTTCAAGTAAAAACTATCAATTTTCAACCAAGTATACAATATTTAAATTTTCAGTTAAAAAAATGAATTTCCAAACAAAAAAAAGAAAATGAATTGTCAAGAAAACAGTTCAATCTTCAACCAGCTAGTAGAACTTCAAACCAAAATAGATGAATTCTGAACCAAAAATATAATAGTAGACTTTTTGATTAAAAAGAATGATTTTCTTATTGGGCCCTATTAATTCAGTTCGAATTTAAGTGAAACACAGAAAAGAAGGTTTTTATTGAGATGCTTTGCCTGTAAAATAGAATCACTAATTTAATTTTTCCAAACATTCCAAAAAATCTGTTATTCGCATTTATATTTTCCATTTTTTTTCACATCCTACGTCAACGGGCAGTGTGACGTAATTTGAACTTCCCATAATGACATCAATAAAAGAGGTACGATACTTTGATAAAATTGCTGAAGAGTTTGAGAGATAAAATTTTCCGCATTTCATTTCGAAGCTATCAGAAATAAAAATATAAAATTAGATTATAGAAGTCAATCGGGCACTAAATGCCGACATTAGATCGAACTTTTTATGACGTCTGACAACATCGTTAACGACATTGATCGATAAACGTTATAGGATGAGTTATTAGAGTCTATATGTGATAGGTATTTCAAGTTAGTGAAGATGAAGTAGCAGATGAAAACAAAAATACCTTTAAATCATAAAATTCGTGAGTGTTCTTTTTGTGTGGTGATAGCAGTAGGATCAGCCATTCAGAATGATTTACTGCTATCCGATGCGTAAATTTAAGTCACCTGTGCAATTTGATCGAAGTGAAAGCCGAAACGAATCATTCACATATAAGGGCATATCCACGGAAATTGACATTTTTTCCCCAAAAAATGTTCCAAAAAAATCTTAAGGCACACATTTTAAACTTTTAGCTTCCTTGTAGAGGAAGCTTTGTAATGGTAATAGTTTCGGAAATTTTTGAATTAATTTAAATACACGTTCCTCAATTAAAAAATATCTAATACAATGTTTTAAGCAATTTTATGGATGCATATGCATGCGGATGCGTGTGAAGGCGTGTGCAGATGTGTGTGTGTGGATGTCACACTTTTTTGTGAACACGATAACTTGAAGAGGCTTGCTGATAAATTGATGAAATTTTAAGGGCTTAGTTTCACCACTAATATCTCAAAACTGACCAAAGCATTTTTTCAATATTTATTACACTTTTCTTAGCACTTTATATTATTTTTAAAATATGTTTTTATATTAAAAATTTGTCTCAAACAAAATTCAAAGTTGATGCAAGAATATAAAAGATTTCTTGGTTCGAGACGAACCGATTGACCTGTGATATTAATAAATTTTATTGAAGAGTGAGGAAGTTATAGTAATTAATATAATTTTAAAAATCTGTTTTAAACATAAAATCTTTTTTAATTAACATAACTCGAAGTTGATGTAAGAAATGAAAATACTTTTTACTTTAAATACCCCTACGAGGAAGCAAATATATTTGTTAATTAATCATAATAAGGAAGCAAAGTGTTTATCAAATGAGCACCATACAATTGTGAATACAAATAAATTGAAAACATCATATCGAGTTCATAATTAGTTTCCTACATTCTAAATACATATAGATACGTATTTTTTCACCTTGGTCAATATTTTTGAACATGCGAGCAATTTGCACAAAATATTCAAATTAATAAGGATACTCAGAAATGTGTAATGTGTAAATTATCATCTTGTAGAGTAAAAATATACAACAACCAGTAGCCAATAAATAAAGCAGCCGTATTTTAAAATATTAAAAATTTTATTATTAAATTTTTAATCGTCACACTTTATCTTCTTTATTTTAAATGAAGGTCGGTTGTTTTTCGAATAGTGAAATGTATATCGTGACCATTTAGGATCTCACAGTCAGGAAATTTAACAGTTAAAAGAAAATATATGATCTTACTTATTATTCTTACAACGAAGTATTGTTAATAAGTTATATTATGTTCAACGTTTAAATAAATTTTGGTATTAAAAAGTGGTTAAACATGGTTTTCAATACATTTTTTTATCATCAACTATTATTTTTAATATTATAATTTCAAGAAACATTCAAAATATTCTCCTAAACCCTTCTCAAATTTATTATTGGCTGAAAATTGAACTGTTTGGCTGTACATTAACTTTTTCTTAAAAATTCATAGTTTCAGATTGGAAATTCAACTGTTTTGTAGATAATTCGTCTTTTCGCTTCAAAATTTAACAATTTGTTTGAAAATTCATGTATTGTGTTGAAAATTCGTCTTTCTTGATAGAACAGGTATCTTCTTGGTGAAAATTTATCTTTTTAGTTGATAATTTAACTATTTTGTTAAAAAGTTGAATTACAAGTACTTTGTGAATAATTCATTTTTTCAAGGATTCTCCTCTTTTGTAGAAAATGTATCCTTAATACGTAGAAAATTTAACAATTTTGTAGAAAATTCATGTATTTTGTTGAAAACTCATCTTTGTGGTTAAAAAGTTAACTACTTGGTTGTAAATTTACTTTTTTCGAAAATTCATATTTTCGGGATAAAAATTAAACTGTTTTGTAGATAATTTGTTTTTCTGTCTTCAACATTTAACAATTTCGTTGAAAATCCATGTCTCTTGTTAAAAATTCGTCTTTCATAATTGAAAATTCAACTATTTGGATAAAAATTAAATTATTTCGTTAAAGATTCAACTATTTTGTTAATGTCTCATTTTTTGATAAAAATTCTATTGTTTAGTTAAAAATGCATCTTTGTAGGTTGAAAAATCAACTATTTTGTTAAAGTCATATTTGTTGGTTGAAAATTCCACTGTTTTGTTAAAAATTCATCCTTTTGGATTGCAAATTCGATCGATCAAATTCGATCTATATCGTCATTAGTGCAACTGTTTGGTTTACAATTAAGTTTTTTGGATCAAAATTCGTCTTTTTGTATTGAAAATTCATCTCTCTTGTTGAAGAATTTGATTTGTGGAAAATTCAAGTATTTTGTTGAAAATTTAATATATTTCGACATGAAATCTTAGGAATTTAAAAAGCTTGGTATTGAATTCAATATGCTATCTACAATCATTTTATTTAAAAAAATGTATTCACCTATTATGGGCGGCCACTAATGCACGACGAATAAGGGGACATTTTTCGATAAATTCAAAATTTTCGATATTTGATTGTATGATACTTCTAAAATTGTAGAAGCAGATCTGTTTCCTGCATAATATGATGTCTGTCAAATGTTGACTTCTGACAAAAATTCAAAAAAAATTGACCTGGGGGATGTGTGCACTTTCCACACCTGTTGGAGCGAACATTCGAATTTTAAAAACGGCAACACGATTAAAAAAATTTTTTTCTTGACTTTAAAATCAAATTAGAGTCTCAAATCTATAGAATTTGAGTAAGCTATGCTTAGAAACTGCACAGAAAAAACAAAAGGTAAATGTTGAATTTTCTAATAAAACTTATCTGAGTCTTTAAAAAAATCTTTAGAGAGATAAATAATGTTGGTATGCTTTTCTATTTATCAGCACTTGCTTAAATGTTGTTTAACTGTTTAAAAAAATGAAAAACGTGTTTAGAAAGAATTCAAAAGTATTTTCGAACTTTCGATGAGCTTTCTGGAAAGTCTCTACACACGTGGCATGTGTAGCAAAGTAAAGAAAAGTAGATTTAAAACGGTTGGAAGGAAGAGTCTTTGATCGTGTTATCGTATCAAGCGTGCGGATTTAAAGGTAATCAGCTTTCGTCGCCCTCAAGAAATTCGATACTTTCGCCTCTTGGTTTCACTCTGTCTGACCCTAGATAAGAGCTGAAAATGGTTCTCAAGAGTTTATCTGAAGATCCAGTGAAAAAGAGCATATGGCACCCTTCAAGAAAAATAGGTTTTAAGCAATTCGCAAATATTTATTTTATCTCCTTTAGGCTCACGAAAGAAATTATTCCCTTTATTCATGTTAAAATCAGTAGTTATGTATAGTCATGGCCTGGCGGGGCCTGGCGCCGCCAGGGTACTTTTTTTGAAGGTCTGGCGACGCCAAGCCACTTTCTTGTCACACAGAAAATTTTTTCTGTTATGGGGCATCCATAAGCTACGTTACCAATTTTGGGCTTTTTTGACCTCCCCCCTCCACGAAAGTAACGTAGCCGTTGGCTAAATACGGATTTTACGTTTATAAATTCTTTTAAATAAAATAATTGTAGATAACATATTGAATTCAATACGAAACACTTTAAATTCTTAAGATTTCAAGCCGAATTATATTGCATTTTTGACAAAATAGTTGAATCTTTAACCAACAAATATTTTTACCCAAAGATATGCATTTTCAACATAAAAAGACAAATTAAAAAAAATAACTTTCAACTAAACAGTTGCATTAACAACCCAATAGATGAACTTTCCAGTAAAAGAAACGATTTTCCCCAAAAATAGTTGAACATTTATCCAAATAGTTAAATTTTCAAGCCAAAAAGATGAATTTTTTCGAAGAAAGCTGAATTTTCAACCAAGATATTTTCTACCAAAAAATTTGAATTTTCGGCCAATAATGATGACTTAAAGAAAATAGTTGAATTTTCCAAAAGTAATTATATTTTTAACAAAATAGTTAAATTTTCCAAAAGTAATTATATTTTTAACAAAATAGTTATATTTATAACCCAATATTTGAATTTTCAGAATACAAAGATGTATTTTCAATCAAATGGTCGAATTTTCAGACAAAAATGACTAGAATTCAATCAAATATTTGAATTTTCAAGACAAAAAAAAACAATTTTTTAGAAAACTGTTGAATTTTCATCAAATATTTCATTTTTAACCAAGAAAGATGACTTTTCTCCCATGAAAGATGCATTTTTAACAAAAGAGTAAAATTTTTAAGCTAAAAAGTCGAATGTTTTAGAAAACAGTGGAATTTTAAATAAAAACAGATGAATTTTTAACCAAAAATACATTTACAATCAAAAAAGATGAATTTTTAAGAAGACAGTTGAACTCTCAAACATAAATTTAAACTTTCAACGTACAAGAATAATTTTTTGCCCAAAAAGAAAAATTTTGAACAAAATACATGAATTTTCTACCAAATAGTTAAATTGCTATCTTATACAATATACAGGATAAAGTTTCAATCAAAAATTATATATTTAAATTTTCAGATAAAAACCCTGATAAAAAAAAACTTTGAACAAAAAAATGAATTTTCAACAAACTTGTTAAATTTTCATCTAATAAATATGAATTCTCGACCAAGAAAATTAATGTTCTACAAAAAGAAGATGAATTTCGAACAAAATAAAGGAATTTTCATCAAAAGTATTTAATTTTAAAGACAAGCAGACAAATTATTTACAAAAAAGTTTAACTTTTAACCAATTAGTTTAATTTTCAATCGAAAAATATGAATTTTCAACCAAGAAGGATGACTTTTCTACTATAAAAGATGAATTTTCAATCCAAAAGGATAAAATTTCAACAACATAGTTGGATTTTCGACCAAAAATGATGACTTCAAGAAAATAGTTAACTATTCCAAAAATAATTATATTTTTAACAAAATAGTTATATTTCTAACCAAACATTTGAATTTTCAGAATACAAAGATGTATTTTCAATTAAATGGTCGAATTTTAAGACAAAAAGACTAGAATTCCATCAAATATTTGAATTTTCAAGACAAAAAAACAATTTTTCATAAAAGTGTTGCATTTTCATCAAAAAATTTCATTTCTAACCAAGAAAGATGACTTTTCTACCATGGAAGATGAATTTTTAACAAAAGAGTAAAATTTTTAGGCTAAAAAGTCGAATGTTTCAGAAAAGAGTGGACTTTTAAACCAATGCAGATGAATTTTTAACAAAAAAGATCATTTTCAATCAAGAAAGATGATTTTTTAAAAAGACAGTTGAATTCTCAAACATAAATTTAAACTTTGAACATACAAGAATAATTTTCTGCCCAAAAAGACAAATTCTAAACAAAATATATAAATTTTCTACCAAATAGTTGAATTATCAACCAAAAAGTAGAATTTTTATCAAAGAAGATTAATTTTTCTACTCAGAAAAAATACAACTTTTCAACAAAATACATGAATTTCTACCAAATAATAAAATTTCTAACTTATATAATATACAGGATAAAGTTTCAACCAAAAATTATATATTTAAATTTTCAGATAAAAACTCTCATAAAAAAACTTTGAACAAAAAAATGAATTTTCAACAAAATTGTTAAATTTTCATCTAATAAATATGAATTCTCGACCAAGAAAATTAATGTTTTACCAAAAAAAAGATGAATTTCGAGAAAAATAAAGGAATTTTCATGAAAAGTATTTAATTTTAAAGCCAAACAGACAAATTATTTACAAAAAAGTTTAACTTTTAACCAATTAGTTTAATTTTCAATCAAGAAAGATGAATTTTCTACAAAGCAGTAGAATTTCTGTCATAAAAGTTAATTTAAAATGATAAATTTTGAATAAAAAATGGAACACTTTAATTGTCAGTTTACAAAATTATTTTTTACCCAACATAAAACGAATTTTCATCAAAATGGTTAAATTTTCAACCAACGAGCTGAACCTTCAACTAAAAAATGAATTTTTAACAACTTAGTTGAATTTTTTATAAAAAGGTGCCTATTTAACAATAGAGTTGGATTTTCAACAAAATAATTAAATTTTTAACATGCTGAGGAAAAACGAGGACGATCCCATTAAAAAAAGGCACCCCGCCGGTTTCTTACTTCTTTCAAATTGTAAATAATTACAAATAGTTCAACTAACTACCTCTAATTTAAATCACTTCATTATCTTCATCAGAACTGAAGATAGTACATTTGTAAATTTATGTACAAAAAATAACAATTTGTTATATTCTGCAAATTTTTTAGCGGCAATTTGTTTAGAAATGTTCAAGGTACAACCATGAATTTTGTCAGATTTTTCCTATTATTTTTCAATAAAAGACTATGTTCCAAAGTTCACTGTCTTTAAAAGCTGTCAAATTTCCCTACTTTTGAACATATTTTCGGGTCTCTAAGCTATACACATTTTTTTGGCATATTATTTTCAGGCTCATTAACGTACAAAAATGATCCTTCATTCATTGAGCTAACATTTTTTCTTCACTTCCTTTTTTAACGTCAAAGCCAGAGGACTCTAATTTGCTCGCCGGCAGTAGTTAAAATCCTATATATTCTAAAAATGATTTTCTAGATGCACTAATTCTGGACATTAGAGATGTATTATTATTGTAATCTATGCTCTAATTGTTGGAGAATATCGGTTTAAATTTGTAAATATCGCAATGCCAGTTGTCGTTGACATTTCCCACCGGACTATACGAAAAGTGCAGTCTGACATTTTACCTCTCGAGGCTGAAAAGTGGTTTCGCATGGAATATTACGTATCTCTGACGCAAGGTATGAACAAGATCAAACAGTTTCTAAAGGAAATTCATTTCATCAAGTAGAATGTTATTTCTTATCACTTGTAAATTCTTTTCGTCTTCATAGGTCAGATTTTAGATACATATGGTAGGGGAGAGTAGGGCTAAGCGGAAACTTGCTTTTTTAAAGAAAAATATGAACCGTGTGAACTTGGTTTTTTTTTTTTTTTTTTTTTTTTGTTTTAAGTGCACTGAGCGAAGAATTCCCGTGTAGTTCAGGTTCACACCCTAATAGTTCGGGTGCTTTCTCTTTTTTTCTGTTTCACAAGAAGGTTTGGCGCGCTTGCACTACTGAGACGTGCGATCACCCTAACCATTCGGGTGCTCACCTGAAACAGCAGCGCCCAAAGTGGTGGGGCGCCCGCCCGAATAGTTGGGGAGCTTGCACGAATGATTCGGGAGATTCGAGTCGTCAACCGCGTTGGATGTTGCGCGTTCGACGTTTGCGCATGTTCGCTAATGGCCGCAGCTGATGAAAATCAGGCTCTTCCCGAATGTCACTGTTTCTAGTTTATGTCGATTTTATTGTTCGTGTGCGAGATGTTAGTGGAATAAAGTGTAACTAGTTATCTGGTTTTTCTTTGGATAATCATTAACGAAGGAAAGAGAAATATAAAACATTATTCTTTGCTTGCACATGAGTCGAAAAATCAGATCATCAGCGAACATGCGCAAACGTCGAACGCGCAACATCCAACGCGGTTGACGACTCGTATCTCCCGAATCATTCGTGCAAGCTCTCCAACTATTCGGGCGGGCGCCCCACCACTTCGGCCGCTGCTGTTTCAGGTGAGCACCCGAATGGTTGAGGTGATCGCACGTCTCAGTAGTGCAAGCGCGCCAAACCTTCGTGTGAAACAGAAAAAAAGAGAAAGCACCCGAACTATTGGGGTGTGAACCCGAACTAAAGGGGAATTCTTCGCTCAGTGTGGAACCTAATGCCCTAAATTTATCGATAGAATTTCGTGGCATTCTGCATGACATGACATATTTTACGACATAAAAATTGTTTCCGGAGGTCAGCAGTTTCTTCCGACGCTTCACAGTGGGGCGAAATGAAAAAACGATGCTCAAAATAACCTGTAGGACACAATTCTTCATCGACTTTCAATGTTTTTTTTTTCGAATTCATCATTAAATTCTCAAAAAATCTGTCGAGGCCGACTTTTGAATTTTTGTTTTTTTAAATTTTTAGAGAGTTGCAAAAAGCGAAAAAAATTTTTCTTTTTTGAATTTTTCTTTTTAATTCTCTGTCAAAATTTTTCTCAGTGGCATCAGGACTCAGGTTTGATGCACAAAGGTCGGCGGAAGAAAAAAAATTTGTTGACATGTCATGTTATTAGTTATAAACAAATATTTGCAACAAATAGCCAGTATGATGGATTATGTGTTTGTGAAGTATACTTATGTACCAAAATCGCTCGTTCAGAGCAACGAGGTGAAATGTGATCATGAAAATGTGGTATCCGATATCATTTGTTAACTTTATCAACAAATAATATAAACAAATGTATGATTTGAACAGTTTTAGGCAGAAACAAACCGAATTTTCTTCCGATTGTCTTCGAATCTCATTGCCTGTGATGCACATTGATGTATTTTTATCTTAGATATTTTTGTCTTGATATAATTTGTTAAATTTATCAAAAATTATTATAAACGAATGCATGATTTGAACTGTTTTAGACAGAAACGAACCGAATTTTCTTCTGATTGTCTTCATGTCTCATTGCCTGCGAAATACATCAATGTGCATCACAGGCAATGAGATTCGAAGACAATCGGAAGAAAATTCTGTTCGTTTCTGGCTAAAACTATTCAAATCATGAATTTGTTTATAACAATTGTTGATAAATTCAACAAATTATATCAGATGACAAAATACATCAATATACAACACAGGCAATGAGATTTGAAGACAATCGGAAAAAATTCGTTTATTTTCTGCCTAAAACTGTTCAAATCATGCATTTTTTTATAATAATTGTTGATAAATTTAACAAATTATATCAGATGACAACAATACATCAATGTGCATCACAGGCAATGAGATTTGATGACCATCAGAAGAAAATTCGGTTTGTTTCTGTCTAAAACTGTTCAAATCATGCATTTGTTTATAATAATTGTTGATAAATTTAACAAATTATATCAAGACAAAGATATCTAAGACAAAAATATATCAATGTGCATCACAGGCAATGAGATCCGAAAACAATCGAAAGAAAATTCGGTTTGTTTCTGCCTAAAACTGTTCAAATCATGCATATGTTTATATTATTTGTTGATCAAGTTAACAAATAATATCAAATACCACATTTCCATGATCACATTTCACCTCGTTGCTCTGAACGAGCGATTTCGATGCATAAATATACTTCACAAAAACAGAATCCATCATACTAGCTATTTGTTGCAAATATTTGTTTATAACAAATAACTTGACATGTCAACAAATTTTTTTTCTTTCACCGACCCTTGTGCATCAAACCTGCGGGCTGATGCTACTGAGAAAAATTTTGACAGAGAATTAAAAAGAAAAATTCAAAAAATAAACATTAAAAAAAAAAATTGAAAATCGATGAAGAATTGTGACATACAGATTATTTTGAACATCGTTTTTTCATTTCGCCCCACTGTGCGCTTGTGTAAAATTGTGTTCTTCTTTTGTACTTCATCGTCCACTATAATCAAGGTGACTGCCGCGAGAAAAATAAAGTTAAAATTGATAAATTTAAATTAAAAATGGTTTTTTTCCATTTATAAAAGATTCTATACATACCAAAAATGTTATAAGATTAAAATTATGGTATTTAAATATAAATTTTTAGTTTGTTGTTGAGATTGTTGACTAGCGTAGGTAAATTTAGGTTTATCTATATCTTGACTTTTTTTATCGACTCGTCGTTATTAATAATAAAAATTTTATACAAACAACCATGACTTGAGAGGCACATCAAACCTTGACCTGAGGCAACTCATCGTCCTACCTTTTATTAACGGAATCGCCAGGTTTTATGACAGAACTCTTGTTGTATTCAATACCTTAATTGCCTTTTAATACGAGAAAGACCCATTGCATTGTTTTACAAAAATTAAAAATGGATTACCTATTGAATTTAGAACTCACATCATTTACATTATTCCTTGTGAATGTGGTTGTGTTTACATCAGTCAAACAGAAAGTTATTTTAAAGGATGAAAATTCCGCATTAGCTACTTGCGTACGGTTTTCTTAAAAATGTTTAAAATGTGCTCATTTTTTAAATTTTTATCCAAAATAGCTGGCTAATGAACCTGACCTTCATTTTCCAATTCTTTGGAAAGTTATCGTCTTAACAAACTAAAAATCTACAGACTAACAGACAGACATACATTTTGTAAAAACCTGTTTTTTGGGTTCAGGGGGTCTCAAAACGTGGACATTTGACAAAAACAGGGGGGGGGTCAAATTTTACACAAATCTAATACCTTCTCATTATAGGGTGAGAATGTAAAAAATAAAAAATGGTATACAAATTATAACCTGGCGATATCGTGGCATCAAGTTAAAATGGAGAACTCTTCTGATTGAGAATGACATTTTTAGGTTGAAAATTGATATTTTTCAGTTGAAAACTCAGGTGAAAAAGTTAAAACACTGATATTTATTATTGATTTCGCACAGAAAAATTTATAAAACAAATGAAAAATGTCTTTGTCTTGTCCACTATATATAAACTATATACAGCTTCTTCACCTGGGAATTAATGTATTTTGTTGAAAATTAGTCTTCTTTTTGAGTAGAAAATTAATCTTTATGGTCAAAAATTCACCTTTTCGGTCAAAAGTTTACCTATTTGGTTCAAAATTCATTTTTTTTTATATGAAAGATGCATCATTCTAGTTGAAAATTAATGTAATTTGTTGAAAAATAATTTTTTTGGTTTAAAATTTAACTATTTTGTTTAAAATGCATTTTTTTTGTTAAAAATTAAATTTTTCATCTGAAAATATAACTACTTTACTTTTTGTTGAAGATTGATTCCTTTAATTTGAAAATTTGTGTATTTTGTTGCTAATTTGTCTTATTTTTGGGTAGAAAAATTAATCTTCATGGTCAAAAATTCACCTTTTGGTCGAAAATTCAACTATTTGTTTTAAAAATCATTTTTTGAATTGAAGATTCATCATTATAGTTGAAAATTCATTTCTTTGCTTAAAAGTTGAACCATTATGTTGAAAGTTCACTTTTATGGTTAAATATTCCTCATTTTATTCAAAAATTCATTCCTTTGGTTAAAAATTCAACAATTTTGTCGAAAATTCATGTATTTTATTAAATATTTATCTTTTTGGTAGAAAATTATCTTATTGGTCAGGGAAAAGTCAGGGAAATTAGAGGTTGGAGAGAGTGAGAAGTGGGATAATGTGCTGATTTTCCAGTCAAAGCATCTGGTCATCCTAATTATTTCTAGTTTTTAAAACTATGTAATAATGCGACTGCACATCCGAGAGAGGACTAACAAATCACAATATCGACGAACCTAAATTTAAATATTAATGGCAAGGAATCTGAAAAATTAGTGAGGGAATGTTAAAAATGAATTTTTGCGACCACCCTGTAAATAGAAATAGCGAAAGTCTTTAGGCGCTGCCTAGAGGCATTCCTGAAGTCGCAAATTCATTTCCGACCTACATATTTTCAAGAGAGGTTGCCAACTATATGTGTGAATTTCAGTTGGTTAACTTGGCTCGAATGCCTTGGTAGTTAATTTCCCAAGACTTCGACTTGCTGCAATTACTGCACTACACTGTACATGCGTATGCATAGGAATTGCACTTATGCGCCTAGCTCTCGTTCTGGATATTTCAGTTCGCGAACACCTACGACATGTACATGAGTCGCTTCTTGTATGTTATATCTCGTAGAGCTTTTTATTAGCGTGCATCGCCCGCTGTGCATTACGACTCGAAGGGTACTAAACCACTATGTGATATAGCTATATTCGTCACAGAAGGATGTGCTGTGCAATATTTCTCGCAGAATAATCACCAAGATGATGTTCGTCGGCTCAGGAAGTTTTGCATACACTTCAGACTTCGGTTGGTATTGCTTAGAGCCACTATTGTTGTCCGAAAGTCCACCTTGTCCTACATTTAGACTGCTCCCGTTTCAGAAATTAAGCTTGGTCAAGATGACCGAAATAGAGAAGATATCGATTTCAGCGAAATTCGTTTCACGAGGTAATTTCTCAATTATTTAGTGAAGAATTCTAAAAAGGTTCTAAGTTATTTGCAAAAATTACCATTTTCATTAAGGAATTGATTGAGTTTTTCAAAGTCCTATTTTTTATTTTTTGCCACTTTTTATGATTACTTTACAGATCATAATCTTTGACCAGGGTGGTTAGAGTAAGTGAAAAAAATGGTTTTAGAAATCGCGAAGAATACCATGCCTAATAGTAGTGCATCAAAATTGGAGTAAAATTAGTTCACATTTTTAGTGTTTCTAGTTGAAATAATGAAATAGTGAATAATAATTGATAGGGAAAAGCAATGTTAAAAAAAAAATAAAAAAAATAAGTACCGCACTGCACCACACTCTACCACACTGTACCACACTCTATCACACTCTACCACACTCTATCACACTCTATCACACTCTACCATCCTCTACCACACTACCGGTAGAAACAAAAATTCTCCGTTCAGGCAATCAAAAAATTACTGGTACCGACAACAGGATTTTTGGGAAAATTTTAAATGATTCAGGTTTTATTTTAAAAGATTAATTTTGAGTTTTAAAGGTCCCGTAGTATATCCGAAAAGAATCTGGAAGATTTTGAGACAATTGTTTTTTATTTTGTATGATTTAAAAAAATTGTAGAAAAACTTTGAATTATTTCGAAAGATATTTGGAAGTTTGAAGAAGGTTCAAAAATAGTTTAAATATTGACGAGATATCAGAAAGTTTAGAACAAGACGTAGATTTTTAAAAATATAAAAAACTAACTTTTCCAGATTTTAAAAGAATTTTAAGTAATTACAATTCTTTTAGATTCCTGGGAAAATTTCAAATGATTTTTGTATTTTGAAAAATGAATTTTCAAAGAAAATTAAACTTTTTTAAAGATTTTTAAAAATGTAAAAAAATCTGCAATATTTGAAGGCATTTTTTTTTAAATTTTGTAAGATGTTTCAAAACTGTTAGAACAAATTTGAATCATTCTAAAAGATATTTAAAAGTTTTCAAAAATATTTAAAACAATTAAAAATTTGAATTTTTTTAAAACAAAATGTAGATTTTCGAAGATTTTGATATACAATTTTGAAGCTTTTTGAACGATTTGGAATGCTTTGAAGATAATAAACAAAAATTTTCAAGATACTTGGGCAAATTATACATAATTTTTTTATTTAAAAAAATTAATTTTAAGAGAATATTTAGAAAGATTTGTAAATATCTTAAAGCTATTCAGAAGGTTAAAAAGTTTTTAAATTAATAAAAAGTGATATAAATTTGAAAAGATTTGAAAAATGTTGAACAAAATGTAAACTTTTGAAGATTTCGAAACAAAATGTCGAAGATTTGTTAACAACTTTGAGAGGCGTCATGAATATAAAGACCTTTTCTTCAGATTCATGGGAAAATTTAAAATAATTATTTATTTCGAAAAATGAATTTTTAAAGAAAATTTAAAAGATTTATGAAAAATTCTTCAAATTTAGAAAAGAATCTGGAAGATTTTAAGGGCATTTTTTTTATTCTGAAAGATGTTTTAAAAATTTTCGAAAAAATTCGAATCACTTTAAAATATACTGAGAAGTTTTGAAAAATATTCAATATATTTTGAAATTTAGAAGAGTTTAAAAAAATTTTAAACAAAATGTAGATTTTTGAAGATTTCAACATAATATTTTGAAATTTTTTAAGGATTTTGAAATGTTTCAAGATAATAAAAAAAAGTTCTTAAGATTCCTTGGAAAATTTCAAATGTTTTATTTAAAAAAATTAATTTTAAGATGTTATTTAAAAAGATTTATATATATTTTTCAAGTTATGTAGAAGGTTAAGGAGTTTTCAAATTAATTCAAAAATAATTAAAAATTTAAAAAGGTTTTAAAAAATATTGAACAAAATGTAAGCTTTTGAAGATTTCGTAAAAAAAAATGTCAAAGATTTATTCACAATGTTGAGAGGTGTCAAGATAATAAAAAACTCCTTTGAAGATTTCTGGGAAAATTTTAAATGATTTTTTATTTTGAAAAATGAATTTTCAAAGAAAATTAAGAAATGGTTAAAGATATTTGAAAAAAATGTAAAAAGAATCTAGAAGTTCTTAAGGCAATTTAAAATTTTTTTAAAGATGTTTCAAAAATGTTAGAAAAAATTCGAATAATTTTTGAAGATATTTAAAAGCTTTCGAAAAAATTTGAAATAATTTAAAATTTGGAAAAATTTTCAACTAAATGTAGATTTTGGAAGATTTTCACTAAAATTACGAAGCTTTTGTAACGATTTAGAAAAGTTTAAAGGTGAACAAAGTTCTTAAGATTCCGGGGCAAATTTTAAATAATTTTTAATTCTAATAAAAGTATTTTAAGAGGATATTCAAAAAGATAAGAAAATATTTTCAAAGATATTTAGAAGCTTGAAATGATTAAAGAATAATATAAATTTGAAAAGATTTCAAAAAATGTTAAACAAAAAGTAAGCTTTTGAAGATTTGGACACAAAATATGGAAGATTTATTAGGAACTTTGATAGATTTCAAAAAACTAAAAACCTTTTCTTCAGATTCCTGGGAAAATTAAAAATGATTATTCATTTTGGAAAACAAATTTTTAAAGAAAATTTTAACGATTTTAAAAAATGTCAAAAAATACGGATATAAATACAGATAAAAATATTTATAAAAAACCGCTAGGAAAATAAATTTATCAATTTGATACTTGCACGAAACAATTATTATTTTGTGAACCCGTGAATATTTTTCAATGTTTAATGGCTCAAATGAAAGGTAAAGTCTGAAAGATCTGTTTTGAAAAATATCAGTGTAATAAATTCATTACCCACAAGGCCAAATCACTTCAACTGCGGCTCATTTGACGCATAATTTAATAAGTTTTTTAATGGATGAAAAAAATATTTTTATCTATATACTGGACCACGCTATCAACGTTCAAAGTCAAGGCGAATTATTAATAGATCACCCTGTTAGTAGTCCAATGCCATCCGTCGGCAGTGTTAATAATTTTGATGAGCATAAATATGATCGGAAATTTGGTAAAATCAACAATAAATCCTAATAACTGAAGATGAGGGTGCATATTTTCCTTCAGAAAAACTGGTATAAAATATTGGCCATCCCGTCATAGGAGAATTTAATTCCTCTACTGGATTCAGAGCCGTACGGAGACTTCTGGTGGTTAAGGGTACCGAGATAAATCTTCCTGTCGATAGCTCACCGCCGCTTGGATTAGAGTCTACATTTGCACCCCCGCCAGCGTCTCATAAATTCGCTCAGGCCTCGTTATAAATTCAACCCTCATCGACCCTGGTAGCGCTGACTTGGACTCTCGACAGAACTTGCATGCTTTTGGATCAGGGACGAGAAATGGGTTCCAGGACAGGATATCTAAAAGCCAATTCTGATTCGAAGATCAAAGAGCCAATCATATTATTTGATCCAACTTATGCTGAGGATGCTTCAACTTCAATAAGACAATTTTACACAAGGACAAACTCTAATTATTCTTCAAATAATGGTTTAAACGGCACGTAAGTTATTTGTATTTCACAAGCTGAACCTACATCCTTCGAAATTTTGTTTAGATTCATACTCCTTCCAGTAATAGGTCACTACCAAACTTGTAATAGGCTCAGTCATTCTCGAGAAAAACGGGTTTGAAAAAAACTACGCAAGCTACATGGGCCGCGATGTGAGAGTCTTTCAACGATCAGTTAGGTTAGGCGGTAGCGCTTTGAGTTTGGAAACTGAAAACTGAAAAAAATTTAATTAAAAAAAGACTTTTCTCGGAGTAAAAGCGGTAAAGGTTGAATGTAAATAAAGAATTAGCAAAAAATGCTGGCAACAGGAATCGAGCTTGTACTTTCCAGTTAGAAACTCGAAACTCGAAGAAGTTTTTCTCGAGAAAGTCCGAAAAGCACATTTCATTACTTCAGAATATTACAAGTTTGGTAATGACCTTTTACTGGAAGGAATATGAATCTATATAAAATTTTGAAGGGTCTACGTTCGTCTTGTTAGATTTCAATAAATAATGGATCAGGACCTCAGAAAAAATGATTGAAAATAAATTGAATTTATTCTTCGATGATGAAAAAAAAGCCAGGATCGGAATGAAATTTACAGGTTGATTAGATCAAGAACTGGTTTAAATAGATTTTAAATCTCACATTTTTCCGTTTATTTCCCTAAAAGATATCAGTTACGGACCTTATGAATTAAACATTTCAATTAGCAGATTTGGAATGAATGACATTTTTTGCAAAGAAAAAAGAAAAAAGCGCTGTTGAAATCAGAAATTCTTTGCCTTATAATTTTTGTAATAAATTCATTAGGATCGTTATTGTACAATAACAATGTTCTACTAATTACTCAGAAATATCGAGATGGGAAATATGTATAATTAAAAACCTTGTTGATGCTGTTATCCTTCTTTCTGAGAATCCTTTTTACTTCGATAACTTACAGGTTATTAGAAAATTCCTATAGTACAATAACTATCTCAATGCATTTATGACAAAAAATATAAAGAAAATAATTGCTGAGTTAAACTTGAAGAAAAACCAACCCACTAATAACATTCAGAATGAAGATGCAATAATCGATGTGAAGCAAGAAATTGTCTCCATTTCATTTCTTGGTACCAACAAGTTCAAAATCAGTACCATTTTCAGAATTCACTTAAAATTTAATGAATCCATTGAAATTGTCGAACATGAAGGTCTTCTCGTCACTTCATGCAAAATTAATTGCACCATTTGAACTATTTATAGTTCAAATAAGCAGCACTGATCGGATCTAAATTTCAATTGGCCTGTAAATTTTAATAGAGCTTAGTATATTTGGGTCTTGTTTATCCTTTACGATGTTTCCGGCCTAAACTCAATATCACTGAGATGGATGTTTTGATGAATAATAGAGAATATGTTAACGAGCTAGTCGTTCGCGATAGTAGTTTCAAAACTTTGTTACTGGAATTGAGTCTGCTCGTAAAGGAAATATTAAATGTTGGACGTCAAATCCATGGAGGCCTTGGTCACTGACCTAAACCTTATGACCAACTTTCTGTATAAAGTAAGTTACACTTTGAAACTTTTTCCTTCTAATGGACCGTTCAACGACCAAGCGTTCCCTACTTCATCTGCAAGCTAATTTGATCAGTGTTTATGTCAAGTTCATTCATTTTTTATTGAGAGTAGCATCATCAATCTCGCGCGTTTAGTTTTTCGACTTGGGGACACAAACGATTTTTAATCCAAAATAAAAATTTCGAATTACTATGGATTTGTTTAAAGGTTTGGAACATCTAATTTTGAGCTAAACTTAGATTCTAATATCTGAAAAAAATCTGCCCGCTTCGCGGGCACATTCTCATGGCGCGCTTCGCGCGCGGCTCGCTTCGCTCGCAAGTTTGAGCGCGCGTAGGGCGCGCGACTGTTGGATCTCGCGCTTCGCGCTCGATCATATATTTATCTCGCGCTTCGCGCTCGATTCTATATTCACCTCGCGCTACGCGCTCGGGCGTATTTGCATCGCGCTTTACGCTAGGCTCCTCTAGATTTTTGAACTTCGTGTTCGACTTCGATGAAAAGAAAAAGTTTGTTTGCAAATATTATAAAATTATCAAAACCTCTACATATTAAGTGATTGTTAAATTTGCTTTTATTTTAGACTGAAAAGGAACTTTATTTACTCAAGGTTCTATCGACCTTAAGGAACACATTCTCATCCAGACACTCGCGCTTCGCGCTCGATATTTGATTTGAAAATAATTTAAACCGTATGATAGAAACAAAAAAGTTTGAGCGCACTTACGGCGTGCGATTTGGTAAATACACTGAGCGCGCACTTTGTGCTTCGTGTTATATGTTCTTCATATACAAATTACTAAATTTGTATTTGATTTCAAATGAAAAGTAATGATATAATTCAGGCGACAAATTTTATTAGTTAACATTTTATTTTAGCTTGTGCCGTTTATCAAAAAAGTTAATTTTTTCATTTTGAATATATTCTTACCACAAAAATTGATTACGGGTATGTAAGTCTTTTTTGAATGCACAATTTTTGTTCATTTATATGTTTTCGTACCTTGCATTGTTTTTTCAAAAATTTGATTTTTTTTACTGTCAATGTTATTTTCACGAATAAAACAAAAACCACGCATCCTATCGAAACATGAGTCACAATAAATTTGTACCTCTTCCTTGGATGAACAAATTTTGTTTCGGTCATTTTTTCGTAGCTGGTAATATTCGTCTGAAAATTTGATTTTTCTATTTTCAATGCTGTTTTTTACGAATAAAACAAAAACTACGCGTCATATCAAGAAGTGAATGATAAGAAATTTGTGGATCTTTTTTAGGTGCACAATTTTGGTGAGATGACCTTTTCTGGTATCTTGCATAGTTTTACAGCAAAATGGCTATTTTGATTTTTCATTAATTTTTTGTGCGATCAAAATTTGAATTTTTTATTTTTCGAAAAATTCAAAAAGTTGTCATGAAAATATTATAGGGTGTTCAGGAATCAACGTTTTTCTCCTCCTGACTTTTTTTCATATCGTGCGCTTTTCGGCTTAAAATGATCATTTTCGTTTGTTTTTTGGAATTTTGAAAATGCTATAACTCCAGTAATTTTTTTTTTATCACGAAAAGTCATAAGAATATTTTGTTCGTCATTTTGCGTACTACTAATAACCGTACATAGAATTTTCAAATCTTCCAAAAAAGTGGTCTCAAAAATTTTCAAAATGTGCTCACTTTTTGGATTTTCATCCAAAATAGCTGGTTAACGAACTCGTTCTCTGTTTTTCGGCCATAAAAAAGTGTACCAAAGCTTAATCAAATCTGATCATTTTTTCGAAAGTTATCGTGGCTACAGACAGACAGACAGACAGACAGACAGACTGACAGACAGACAGACAGACAGACTACAGACTACAGACAGACAGACACCTTGGTAAAAATCGTTTTTTCTAGCTCAGGAGGTCTCAAAACGTGGAGATTTGATGAAAACCGACTATGTCAAATTTTACATAAAACCAATACCTTCTCATTAGAATGAGAATGTAATAAGGAAATAAGTATTATCATTTTGCTTTTAGAGTTATATAAATATAATTTTCCTATTTTTTAATTAACACAAATTTCGATGTTAAAACGATTACTTCGGACAAATAATTTTGGAAGAACAAGAAAAAATCAGCCTCAGCTTGGATTTCAACTGGGAACTCTACTATCCATGAGTGGAGCGTTAACCAATTACGCAACCGACGTCCCAGTAGATATTTTCTTGTTACCCATAGTTACCCTTTTACAGAGGAAAATTATGCGTATTTTTCCACTGCGACAAACGTGTAATTTTTGATCAACTTAGGTTTAATCTGAATAATATTGGGCAGATGTTATTACAATTTGTTATACGCGGCTCGCATAGAGCGAGACTCTTTTATTGATAGATTTAAACACTCTCGCAGACGAAGTTTATTTATTCAATAGGCAACCATATTAAAATTCTAATATCTAAATATAAAACCTTAGAGTAAAAAAGAGAGAAGATAATCACACCGCGGCGAAAGAAGGTACTATGCGAAGTGACGTCAGCAGTGACGTCAGCGAGGTGGCAAGGCGCGTGGAGGCGAGAGCCGAGAATACAGCGCCCGCGAAGCTCGACGCGCGCATCTCCCTCCATTGATTTTCTGCCCTCTCTGCGCGACTCCTACGCAAGGCCCACGCAGCCTCCCCGTTAAAAGGGCGCGCACTGGCCCAGAACGTTAGTTGTTTGGGAGCTGGCTACCAGCAATCTTAAAAAAAACCCTACAGGTGGATACCAGCCATATGTCTCACGAGCAAGCCATTGCCGTGACTCTCCAAGCTATTACCAAATACCAAGACTTCTCTCTCTCTTCGGGAACCTGCAGCTGTTTGCCAACCATAGGTTTCACGAACAAGCCATCACCGTCGCTCTCGCCAGGCAGATTACTGATTTCTACACGTTTGAAACTCCGAACATATTCTGTATACTATGGAAAGCAAAAAGATCCAATAAAATAAATCACCAGAAAAAATGTAAAAATTTTGTTACCCAAACTCTGCCCCCTTCTTTCCTCCGCTAACGGGCTAGCTGGTATACCAGCCTGCCAGTTTCCTTTTCAGGAGAAAATCAAAAACGCCCGCTCATCTTGCTATCTCTTCCTATCTTATGAGATAGACACATCACTTCCTCTTTCCACCTCCATCGACATTTATCCTCTCGATATCACTCCTCTAGTGTTCTCCAGATCACTCTTCCTCCCGCTATCTCTTTCTGTATTATGAGATAGGCACACCTCGCCCTCCTTCCACCTACCTCGACATCTCACCTCTCGCGAGTTTCCTTCACCTATTCCTGTAATTCCCCCCCCCCCTTCGAGAGATAGCTCCATCTCACTCTATCTTACGGGATAGAAATCCATTATCCCCGAAGACTCTCCTTCTTACTGCTTCCAACAAATACCACCCAAAAGCAAGGAGCATATCAAATTTAAAGATGTTAACGTCCAAGTTAACTATAGCGTTAGCTATGGAGAGCAAGAAAATATCTGTTTCGTCTTACTTAGAAGTAATCGTTTTGAAATCGAAATTCGTATAAATTACAAATTTAAAACCTCGGGCGTTAACATATTTAAATGGTAATAACATTTTCCAAATATTGATTAGATCCAAACCACGTCGATAAAAAATGGTACATTTGTCGCAGTAGAGAAATACATATAGAATATTCTCCTGTAAATAGGTAGCTATGGAGAACAAGAACAGATCTGCTGAGGCCTCGATAGCGCAAATGGTTAACGTTCGACTAATGGATAGTGGCGTTCCCAGTTTAAATCTCGGCAGAGGCAGATTTTTTCTTGTCCTTCAAAAATGATTTGTCTGCAGTAATCGTTTCAAAATAGAAATTTGTATTAATTGAAAATGTAAAAACTCAGACGTAACATCTTTAAATGTCAATAACATCTTCCAAATATTATTTATAACTTTCCTAAGATTTTTAACTACATTAAAAATTTGTTTTGAATATGTTAGACATGATGTCATAAATAATCTGGAACATTTTCAGGAAATATTTGTATTTTACATGGATTTACAAAATATTAGGAAAAATTCGAGTCGGCATAAAAGATATTAAGGACTTTTAGAAAATTGAAAAAAATTAATAATATTTTACTAATTTTCGGAAATCTTTCAATGTTCAAAAATATTTTTACTCGTCTTAAAACTTCTGAAATTCCTGAATCTTCTTAAATTTTCTTTAAAAATGAATTGTTTAAAATAAGGTCCTGCATATATATACCATTAAACCATTTCCCTTTCAGGGTAGGCGTGACACTACCCGATTCGGGTAGTGTTTCTAGGTTTTTCTTGTAGTTATAAATAACTACAAGTGTGGGCTCACCACACCCACGATGTGCCAACAGCACTCATGTCAGTATTCTTGAATGGTCACCCATCCAAGTACTAACCGCGTCCAACGCTGCTTAACTTCAGTGATCTGACGAGAACTGGGGTTTTCAGCATGGTATGGCCGTTAAATGATAATTATGATTATTATGCATGATTAAAAAAATTTCCTAAAAATATTTCGGCTAATTTTTTTAACATTTTGGAAATCTTTTGAAGTTTTTTCAAATATTCTCTTGAAAATAATTTAAAAAAATAATTTTTTTTTTTAATTTTACCAGAACTTTCAAAAGCCTTGAAAAGCTTCTAAATTCTTTGTTTGAAATCTTTAAATATGAACACTTTCTTAACAATTCATTAAAATCTTAAAAAGTTACAAATTAATTTTTCCTCTTTTTAAAAATTCCAAATATCTCTTAAAGTTACTCCATTTCTTTAAATTTTATAATCTTGCGAAATTGAAAAATTTGCGTTTAAAATCTTCTATACCTCATTTTTAAAGTATGTGAAATTATTTGAAATGCTTTGAAAAATCTTGATAAATCTTAAAATTCATTTTTTCTTTAATGAAAAATCAGGTAATCAGGTACCAACAGCCATACCACGCTGAAAAAACCAGTTCTCGTCAGATCACTGAAGTTAAGCAGCGTTGGGCGCGGTTAGCACTTGGATGGGTGACCATTCGAGAAAACTGAGTGCTGTTGGCACATCGTGGGTGTGGTGAGCCCACACTTGTAGTTATTTACTACAAGTTATCAACCTAGAAACGCTACCCGAATCGGGTAGTGTCACGCCTACCCCGAAAGGGAAATGGCTTAATGGTATACAGGTAAAATTTTGTCAGCAATTTCAAGAAAAATTTTTTATTCTCTGGAAATCTGTTGAAACACTTTAAAAACAACTGAATTTTTTTTCAAAATCTTCAAAAGTTTAATTTTCCTAAAGATTTATTGAAATATTAGCAAGTTTTAAATTATTTTTCAATCTTTTTATAACTTCTAAATGTCTCTTGATCTTACTCGATTTTTTAAATTTTATAATCTTGCAAAATTGAAAATTTTTGGTTTAAAATCTTTTACATTCTTTTTCGAAACTTTTGGAAATCATATTACATATTTTGAAATCTTTTTCAATTTTCTCCTAAATATCATAAAAAAAATTATTCAAAATTCTTCTAAGAATCCTCAAAATTTTTCTGATTCTATTGAAACCTTTCAAAATTATTGAAAATCTTCTTTTTTTTAATGTTTAAAATTCTACATTTTGTTTGAAATTTATTGAAATTTTCTCAAGATTTAATTTGGTTTGAATATTTTCAAAACTCCTACATTTTTTTGGAACAATTCAAGGTTTTTCTGAAATTTTTTAAAATATTTCAAAATAAAGAATACTATCAGACGATATTTTTTGACAAGAACCGACAGTGTACATATACTTCGTGAATAAAGATAATCTAAGTTTTTGTCCATACTTTCATTTTTCTCATATTTTTAAAAGTGTTAAAAAGTTTTCAAATTATACTGTGGTACAAAAATATGACGTACATACTTTTTTCTTAATATTAAACAATCATTTATAATGTAAACGTTCTCTTTTATCAAAAATTTTTAGAAAAATTCAGAATTCAATTTCATCATGAAATAAAATTACTTATTTATAAATGTTGTATTAACTAAATTGGAGGTACAGAAAATTCGTAATCTTTAATAATGGACCAATAGAATTAACCTCATTATATATGATCAAAGGGTTATGAATAGAATCATTTTGTCATTTTCAAAACAAGTGGTTGAAAAAATAATTATTGCCTTTACTATTAAAGAATCAATTACAATTTAAATATTATCTCTTAGCAATCAATTTTCAGAATTACAAAAACTCATTTGGGAATTGTGATTTACAAAATTCCAGAAAATTCGAAAGAACAAACTGAAAACAGCCACTAAAAGTTATATTCATGCAACATTCAACCAGTCAGGTTTTCAACAACAATGCATGCCAGATCTTATGACTACGATTCTGTTAAGAAAGGGTAATGATTCCAAATTCGAAAATGAATTCGAATCCTTTAAATTCTTTATTCTAAGATTCTAATTTTTTTCAAACTATATCTCACCATTATGATTGGATGAAGAAATAATTCGATTTATTTTCGAATCTCCGTGAAAAGGATGAAAGCGTTTGTGTGCTGGACACGAAAAAAATTGCCATGACCAGGGGGTATAAAAATAAGCTAGCTTGTGGATACGCACTCAAACAGGTCATCAGCTATAAAAACGCGGTTGCGTTGGTTAGAAAAAAAGCTCAATATTGGTTCATAACCTTTTAGTCGCATCACAAAGCTTTGTATTGGAACAAGATCGGCAGATTGCAAGCTCAAAATTGATTTGATACGAGCGACCTCAATGCTGGAAATTTTAGGTTGGTTCATGTTTTTGGCATTAATCCCGTCCCAGACCCACCTTATGCTCGCGTTCTGAAGTTAGTATAAATGGATTAACGTCCAGTTTACGAGGCGCAGCCTGATGTACAATACGAGTACAATTCGGTCCAGTAATGCGTCGTGAGAGAGACGCTAATGTGATTCCACGCTGAGTTGCGGGCTGACCGTCTCCTAACTCGGGACGTAACGGTTCCGAGAATAACCTGGACTTGGGTGGATCATCTCACTGGATTTGCTTCGGAGCATACTCTAAAATTTACTAACAGTTCGACTAATTGGGCTTTAAGAAACAACCGTTGACGAACTTGCATGATAGGATAACCATTGTTGCACAAAATGTTAGCCACAAATTTTAAATTATCTTCTCTAAATTCGAAAGATGAAAGTTTAATTGCTTGGTCAATAATTCCAAAAATTATGCCCTTTTAGGTGGCCAAGAATGTTCAGAACTATAATTTAAATATCTACCTGATGTGAACTTTATTATAGGAGTTAAAAGTTTGTAATGTTTCCATTACTAAATCAGATACAAATGGTGACAACGGAGAACCCATTGCTGCACTATCAATTTGTTTATAAGTGGTGTTGTTAAATTTAAAATAAGTGGATTTGAGATAAAACTCTAGAGCATTTTTAAATTTATCCGTAGGAATTAAAGTGTATGGTGCGATATTATCCCATTGTTCATTTATATACTTAATGATTAAATCTATAGGTATATGTGGAAATATTCCTACACATCCAAGGAAATCATGACCTGGTCTGTATTTTTTTAAAGTGCTTTGAATTGTTAAGAAATTACCATCTGTCTTTTAGATGATAAACAGAATTACAAATTACTTGTGTTAGAACAGTAGATAAAAAAGGTGCTATCGAATAAGAGGCATTATTTATAGTAGAAACAATAATTCTTAATGATTTTGAATGATTCTAATCTTTTATGAAAAATTTGAAAAAATTCTGCATAATTGAAGTTGCCGGCTGACTGTCTCCTATTTTAGGACGTAACGGTTTCGAGAGACTTGGGTGGATCATTTTACTGGATTTGCCTCAAAACATGCCCTAAAATTTACTAACAGTTCGACTAATCAGGCTTTAAGAAACAACTATTGGCTAACTTGCATAAAGGTTCATATCGACCATTAGTTTTATTATTCCAAATTAGCATTTGTCACAATTTTCCTTCACTCGAATTATCATTTTTCCGGCATAAGCATGCAAAAGTCGCGTTTTGAAGTGCAGGGTGGCCGTAGGTCAGGGAAAAGTCAGGGAATTGTGTTAGAAGATTAAGTATTCGAAGATTAAGATTCTGGTATTTGGATATTAAATTATTATAGGTCAGGGAAAATGAAAAATTGGCCAGGGAAAACTTAGGGAATTTCGAAAATAAAGTTTTGCGTCCACCCTTATATAATATTTTTGTTAATAATAGGGTAAAGGCACTAATTACTGATGATGCACCAGTTGTCGAGGATTATGCGTTTTAGTAGAAACTTCATCCTTCTTAGATAAAAATATAACTGGTTGAAAATTAATCTTCTTTAAATGAGGATTACATTATTTTGTTGAAAAATCGTCTTTTCCTGTTATATTTAATTGTTTATTATTTGAAACTCAGAGCTTTTTTGATTTGAAGACCTATTACTACAAGATGAGTTAAAAATTCTGTTTTTTTGTTTTGGCTAAACATTCATCTCTTTGCTTGAAATTTCGTTTTTCGTTGTTGAAATATTATCTATTACATTTTTTGTTGAGAATTCATCCTTTTGTTGAAAATTCAACTTTGTGGGTTGAAAATTCAACTGTTTTCTGAAAAATGCATCTGTTTGGCTTGAAAATTCAACTATTTGTTCAAAAATGCAACTATTTAATTTAAGTTTAATCTTTTTTGTTTGAAAATTCGATTATGTGGTTGAAAATACATTTTTGTAGGTAGAACATTTAAGTATTTGGTAAAAATTGGACTATTTTTATGAAAATTCAATTATTTTGTTGAATTCATCTTTTTTGGTCGGAAATTCAACTGTTATATTGAATATTCATCTATTCGGATAGAAAATTCAAGGGATGTCAAACAATTTTGCAGGGTGTTCCCAATATTTCAAGAAAAGTAAAAGATTTACATAAGATTTCAGGGATTTCACAGGACCTCCAAGTATTTAGAATATTTCAAGGGATTTTAGAAACTTCAAGAAATTACTACAGAACTTTAGGAAATAAATTTAATTTATTTTATTCGAATCCACCATGTTATGAGCCTATAACTCCCCCTGAAAAGTGAGCGTTAGTTAGATCTTTGCCAAACGGTATCAGTTGCTGACAGATTATAAGTTCTAAACGCTGCCACACTGACAGATTGCTAGTTCCACAAATGGCCACTGAATAACGCACAATATCGTACATCACTCGCAGGGTTTCACAGGTATTCACGTGGAGCTCAATATTCGGAAGGACGACCCAAAATTGGTTTCACAACTCGTCCTACAAACATTGATCTCCCCGTGAAGACCTGTCTAACCCTACTTTTTATGTAATATACTATTATTTTCAAGGGATTTTTACTGAATCCTGCAGGAAATTCTAAGAAGAAGGTTAGAGAGTCAGATAGATGAAAAAGAAAGTATTCCACACAATCAGACGGGATTGAGAAAAGGGATGGGAACCATAGATAACATTTACGTAATGAACTACTTGGTTAACAGAAATTTAGGGTAATGAAAGGGAGGGGAATAGAGGAAAGGTTGGTGGAGACGATAAAGGAAATTTTACAGAAACCAGGATTAGGGTGAAGATAGGAAAGAAAAAAGAGGAGGTATTCTGGACACGGAGAGGTCTAAGGCAAGGGTGCCCGTTGAGTCCGCTACTTTTCAACATGCTGCTGGCAGACTTAGAGGAGAAGTTAAAGGAGAAAGGGAAAGGGGGAACGGTTTTGGGTAATAGGAAACTATACTCTCTAGCATACGCGGACGACGTAGTTCTGTTAGTAGATGATGAGAAGGGGATGCACCTAATGATGAGAATTTTTGAAAAGTATGTGGGAGCAAAAGACTTGATGGTGAACGTGGAGAAGACCAAGGTGATCTGCTACAGAAGAAGAAAGACCAAAATAGATAACGTTTGGAAGATGAACGGACAAACAGTGGAAATTTTGGAGGAGTTCTGTTACCTAGGTTTTTGGTTTGAGGCTGGAGGGGGAAACGAAGTGCAGGTGAGGAAAAGAATCGAATGTGCGAATAAAGTAATGGGCCAAGTATAGGGTATAGGAAAGAGAAGGTTTAAGGACGATTGGAGGATGAGGGTTTGGCTGTTTAATGCGTTGGTTTGGGCGGTGTTGTGTTATGGAGTGGAGGTCTGGGGATGGAAGGAACATAGGAAAGTGGAAAGCATGCATGAGAGATTTTTGAGATGATAATAAGGGTTAGTTGGAGTTGCCCTGGATACATGTTAAGGGAAGAATTAGGAAGGAAAAAAATGGTAACTAGACAAATGAAGAGAGCCTGGAGGTTTGAAGAGAAGCTAAAAAGGGGAGAGGGGAGCAGAATAGCACAAGTATGCTTGGGCGAAATTCGGAACAAGGAAACGAGAGGCAATTTGGGAAATTCGAAATGGGAGGAAGCAAGGAAAAAAATGAGGAGGGTTTGTGATATACGAGAAGGAGTACTAGAGTGGCAGGACATAGAGTTAGAGTTATTAGTAAAACAAGGAGAAGAGAGATGAAGAAAGATTATGGACTCGAGGTACAATACAGAATATTTGCAAACAATAAAAAAGGAAGATAAATGGAGTAGGGTGGTACGGTTTAGAATGGAAGAAGGAGTTAGACCTTGTAGAATTTCAAATGGATGATTATCTACTGTAGTTTCATTATGTACTGTAGATTCATTATCTACTGTAGGGTGGTCTCCCCTAGTCTAAAATAAAGGGGAAGTGAGAGTAAGTGAAGGATGGGGAAGTTGGGTAAATGTGGGGAGGGCAATTTTAGGCGGGGATGGTCTGGGTGGGGAAGAGAGGTGGAGAATGGAAGTAGGGGAAAAGGCGGGAGGGGTAAGTAGGAGAAGTGGTGCGATAGTAAGGGAAGTAGGGGAATGTACGATAAGGGGTGTAGACGAAAGGAGGAGGATTAAGGGAGTGAAATTATGGGAGGTGGAGATTTGAATGACTTAATTGACGTCCTAATAGGCTACGAAACTTTCCTCTGTTGTGGACGCGTTTAACTAATTTTTTCTATTAATTTCTTCTTCAAAGTTTAAAAAAATACTAATTATCATTAATAATACATAAATAATAATAGTATAGGCCAAATAGTTTTGCAGTGAACTAATTTGAGAAACAATGAATGCGCCTGAATAGGAAATGTATTAGCGCTAGTGGCAGTTTTCAACAAGTCAATACCAACTAGAAAAGAGCAACTCAGGCTTTTGCAGATTTCTCCGCTAAATTCCTTAAGTCTGAGTCGAGCACTTTAGCGTTTATAGAGGCGTATCGGATTGCGGACGAAACTTTTGCTGGATTTTCTCCCTGGCCGAGGGTTGCATTCGAGTCAGGGTGAATGAGAATTGGGGTGGGTGGGAGGTGAGGACTGAGGACTGCTCGGTGCAGCAGAGGGAGGCTGAAAGACGGACTCAGAGCACCAAGCAAAGCGACATCCGAGACGGAACTCAAACATTAGCGTAACCTGCATACAACACTGACACATCCGATCCAATACGTGCAAACTTGCAACTGTATAAACTGGGGCCCGTACACAGAGAATTTCGCATAAAGTCAAACCGGGATCCTCGGTGTCTCTCCAGTTTAGATTATCCAGTTAGCAGCGTGGTTTACAAGGCAAACAGAGTAGATACTAGAGACCCCTTGGCATTCTTCCCAAGTTTAATCAATTTTTCATAATTGAGAAAATTTGGTTCAAGAACATTGGCAGTGCGGAACGCGAGATATTAGGGTGGTACAAAAATTCGACTACAGATTGTTTGTGATAGATTTTTTGGTTGAAGATTCATCTCTTTGGTTGAAAATTGAAATATTCCATTTTTAGAGAATTAATGATCTTCCTTAGAAAATCATCTTTTGGGTTGAAAGTTGAACACTTTTGTTGAAAATTCATTTTTTTTAGGATTCATGACTTTAGTTGAAAATTCATCTCTCTGGTTGAAAATTGAAATATTTTATTGAAAATACGCTTTTTTGTGGAGAATTGATTTTTCTAATTAGAAATATAACTATTCAATTTTTTGTTGAAAATTAATATTTTGAATTGCGAATTGACCTTTCTGGGTTGGAAATTCATCTATTTTGGTAAAAATTGCATCTTTCTTGGTTGAAAATCAGAATTGTTTGGTCAAAAATTATTATCTCTTGGTTGAGGATTCAACTTTTTTGTTGAAAATTCGTTTTTTTGTTGTTAAATTTAACTGCTTGGTTGAAAAAATATATTCTCTAAATTCATATTTTTGGTTAAAAGTTAAAATATTTTGATGAAATTTTAACTATTTAATACAAAATAAACTTTTTTGTTGAAAAATCATGTTTTCGGGTAAAAAATTCAATTCTTTTGTAGATAATTCGTATATTTTTTACTTGAAAATGCAACAATTTTGTGAAAAATTGATGTATTTTGTTGAAAATTCGTCTTTTTGGTAGAACAATAATATTCGTGATGGAAAATTAATCTTTCTAGTTAAAAATTTAACTATTTGGTTGAAAATTTATCTTTCTTGGTTGAAAATTCAACTTCATAGGAAGTGTGCAAGGCGGTAAAGGCGGGAGGGGGCTTACATATTCAGATTAATCTAGAATACCCGTCTTTTTATTTAAATAACACCTTGGTTCCGCAACACGCCTTCGACCAAGGTCGCTGATCAATCTATCTAGCAAGCACCCCAGGCGAAGATCTTCATAAAGTCACTATGTGAAGCTCTCCACGCGGGCCCATTATTATCCAAGATCTTTCGTTTCAGGCCTCTTTTGCTCCACTGATACTCTTTATCATGTCTTTCTTATAAACTATTTGTCGTCACACTTTTCTGTCATGGCATACCCCTCCAGCTCGTTTATTATTAGGAATTTATCCTTTATAATTTGATAATCAAACTTTTCAGTAAAAGATTCATATATTTTGTTGAAAATTTATCTTTTTGTAAAGAGAAGTAATCTTATTCGTTGAAAATTTCTTCTGTTCAGTTGAAAATTCAACTATTTGACTTAAAATTCTTCTTTCTTGATTGAAAATTGGTCCATTTGGTTCAGGATTCAACTACTTTGTTAATTTTTTTTTTCGTTTGATTCTACTGGCTGAAATTTGTCTTCTGGTAGAAAATTAATCTTTTATGGTAAAAAACTCATGTGTTGGTTGAAAATGAACTTTTTTGTTGAAAGTTCAACTGTCTTGTAAAGAATTCGTCTTTTTGGCTTGAAAATTCAACTGTTTTCGGTTGAACTTTAATTTTTTAAATAATTTGATCAGTTGTTTGATAATGCATCTTTGTAGATTGAAAATGCAACTATTTTGATAAAGTCATATTTTTTGTTCGAAAATTCAACTGTCTGTTAAAATATTTTGTGTTTTATTTTCGCCATTTATCAAATAAAGCCGAAGAAAATATTTTGACTTGATAGGGGTGAGGGTGTGTTCGTATTTTTAACGTTACCCTGGAGGGTTCAGGCTTCGTCTTGTAGTGTGCGGCGAAGAAGGAGAGGGGTGGAAAATGTGTTGAAAACAGCGCGACGTTGTTTTTGAAATGCCCTGAAAACTAATTGCATGGAAAAATGGAGAACTTGGCTCCATAAGGATAGGTCTGACTAATACGGCCGTTTCTACTGAACACTGCAGAGTGAAGCTAGAGTTTCGTTGGGTGATTCGCATCATCAACGGTACCGACGGAAGATGATTTTTCCACGAATTGCATTTATTACATCCCCCCTACCCCCCACCACAAACAGTGTTATCACACCTACCAAAACCAGATCCTATTTTTTGAAAATGTTATTTCCTTTCGGCAAATATTGATGCAAAATCTGACATTTTATAATTCAATAGCTGGAAAATTTCCGGAATTGAGTACGCAATACCGAAAATAGAGCTTCTGCCGGTTCTGTCATCTAATGGTGGCTAAGGTGAAGATAACCACACGACGATTGGTGTGCGAAGAGCGTCACTGGAATTTCAAGACTCAGCTAGTATGTGGGGCCGTTCGTACCATTCTAAGCTTTTAGGTTAGATTAGCTCTCGCGGAACTTCCGTAATGCGTTAAACCGGCAGTCGCGCATTGTGGGCACGTAGATATCCTTGTTTGAAGATAAGGCTTACAGAGACCGGATCGTTGCGCTCTTCCTCCAATAGCCTACCACGTGTCCTACGTGATGCTGATCGCGCTTCAAGTTCCAGAAATTGTTCCTAAAACAGTTCTCGAATCATTTCGATCCCGTTAAGATTCACAACATTATCTCATTTTAGATCTGTAAAATCATATCATGAGTTACGAATTTCTGAAATTTCGAATGAATCGGTTCTCACTACTGAAATTTAGTGTGTTCCAAATTAAAAAAAAATGGTCTTCCTCAAATTCCCCCAAATTTGTTTGAATCCGAAACAATTAATACGCGTTTTTAAAAATTGATATTTAGAGGTCTGGCAAACCCCATAAAGGATGTCCCATAAGGAAAAAAACACGGTTTTGTAAATTTTGGATAGAATCGTTAACATGAGGCGTATCGAGTTGTCAGTGAACGATTCTCTTCAAAATTACTCATACAATACGTTTCAAAAACTACGTATTGAATTGAATCGTCATAAGTTGTAAAAAAATATCGGAAATTAAAAATGATTGCAAGGAAAAATGAGGAATTCGACTCAATAATGCGATGTCTGACTAAAGCGACCGTTTCTACTGGATGCTGATGAGTGAAGTTATTCATTTTAGAGTAAGCGAGAATTTCGTAGGGTGATTCGCATCATCGCTATTCATTTATGCTTTCATTGGGTACCAAAAATCCCACATGAGTAAAAAATTGGATTTTGCGAGTTTTTGGGCGCTTATTCTTAATTTTTTGCAGTTTGTTTTAGATTGTTTATAATAATATTTTCTTAGAATAATTCTAGAAAATTGCAGTTTTTTCTGAAATCTCCAAGTTTCTATCAACTTTTCACTTAGAGCGACTAATAATAATTCAGAGTTGACAAACATAATTGTTTAAATAATTTATTATTGTCAACAGCTATCTTATTTAGAGTAATGCCAGAAAGTTGTGGTTTTATCTCAAATTTTCAACTTTTTGTCAATTTTTCAGTTAGAGCGAGGTTATATTAAAGTAGACTAACAAAGCATTTGTTTAAAGAAATTTTTATTGTATACTTCGCAGTGACAGTGGGGTTATAATTAATTCCAGTTACAAAAGTATTTGCCTAGACAATTTATTGTTGTTTATAACTAACTTCTCCTATAGTAAGGCTAGAAAGTAGGGCTTTTTTCTAAAATTTCATACTTTCTGTATACTTCGCAGTTTCAGTGAGGTAATTGATTGCAGTTAACAAAGTATTTGTTTAAACAATTTATTATTGTTTATAACTATTTTCTCGTATAGTCATGGCAGAAAGTTGCGTTTTTTAAATTTTTTTAGTTTTTCTTTGGGTTTTTAGTTATGAACAAATAATAAATGAAGATTAAAGAGAATCACTTTATGAAACAATTTTTTTTATCGACCTACTTCTCCGACCTTCTTCTAATTATTTCATTCTTTATTTTTATATGTACTGTAGATAGCCTCTTTTTAATTAGTATTTTTAAAACAAAAAAATTTCCTGTACGGAAAAGTTATTTAAGTCGCATAAAATTCACAGCATATCTTCCCTATAAAAGTCTAAATTCAACCAAAAACCAGTAAAAAATATAAGTTAGAGTTTTTTGAGAAAATAGATTTTTAATATTTTCAGAAAAACCGCTGTCATTTGATTATTTCGAACTTCTTAAAAAAATTTCAGCAAACTTTTAAATAAGATTATAAACGCTATCAGAATCTAGAAACAAAATTTAGATATCTCAATAAGGTCAACATTTTTAAAGGTTTCAAGGAAAAATATAGGTTTTCTTGGAAAACAAAGCACAAAATTTAATAAGCATAACTTGGTAGAATTTTTTTTTTTGCAAATCGGAAAAATATGTATGGCTTAAATTCCTCTAAAAAAATATCGCCTCCGAGGGATTCAGCGACTTCAGATGTAGACCATGATTGTACACTTTTATTTCATTTGAAGAAAAAAATTCTCCTTAGTTCATAAATAAATTATAGAAAATGAAAGGTTTGTAATGTTTCTAAATTATCAGCAGTGTCAAGAGAGAGGACTCCTTGGTAGAAATAAATAAATACGTTATATTCCGCCTGACCCTCCTGCCATCCTAATCTCGCCTTCGTAGTTCAATAAATTATTCAAGGATCGAGGCACCTGCACGAAACGTCACACCAGCATTGGACGTCTCACCGACCAGGATCGTTTTTCTCGTTTCCTTGGCATTCGATGCACAGTATACTTTGACCTTTTTCTCCCTTGAGTTCACTTTTTTTGTACTTTTGTACAATTACACCTCAGTCTCGTCTCTCGTAGATTTACTCGGGTGAACAGTAGATATTCTCATGCCAGTGGAAAAAGGTAGTTCACTAAAAAATTAACAATTGAACTCAATAATACTATTACCCGATTAAAAATATTTTTATATTCATACCTATCAGATGAAATACTTTAAACTGGATACCTAACTATTTAAGGGGAAGAGAGATGATAATACACTTGCATGTTTCCGTTGTAGAAATGCAGCTTTCCTTGCCATTCAGTCGGATCATTTACAATCGAATAACTCTGCAACAGGATATCCCTTAACTTCTCACTTCTTCATCCGACTTTAGTGTATTTTGAATTCTGTTTAAAGAGTCATTTATTTGAGGGAAACATAAAATCACTATAAGATAGTTAAAGATAAATGCATCTTTAAATTCCGGAACACACGCCTTATCTCTTACAAGTTGATCTTCTAAATTCTAAATTCTAAACGCATCTCCAAATTCAGGAACACAAATACTCTTCTTGCAAATTCATCTTTCAATTCTAAATTCCTAATTCTAAATTCTAAATTCCAAACGTATCTCAAAATTCCAGAACACCAAAGCAGCCTCGATCTCTTCCTACAAGTTCGTCTTGAGACATCAAAGGTCTGTCTTTACGCTCATTATAATTTTTGTTTTTGAATTTTGAATTGAAAACTATCTACCCATTGTACAGAGGGCATGAACGCATGATAGAACAATTGTCTCTTGTCCTAAATACGAAACTTGCCCCGCGTATCGTTAATCACGTGTCCTCTGATTGGTTCTTCAAATTCATTATATTTAAAATTGGCACACTCTTACATAGCAGACAATATCGTTATAATATTTTAAAATCTAAATTCTGAATTCTAGAAGCTTTTCCAAACTCAGGAACACCAAAGCTTCTTGCAAGTTCATCTTCTAAATTCATTAGTCTATGATCCAAATGACATTGCGCGGTTGTTTGGAAACGTATTCAAGCTGAAGGCTTGCGTTGGTATGTGAAGAGGTTTCTGAGGATGGTGGGTGGTGGGTGTTGAAGAACCGATATGTGTGGTGGTTGCTTATGCTCTGAGTTAAGGGAAGTAACAAGTTAGGTTAACGTGGCGTACGTCACGTATGTAAGCCAGAAGGCCTGGAAGGTGCTAGCGAAACCATTTAGTTAAGAGTTTGAGGGAAATAGAGGAGGGGAGGATTGGAGACAGGATTTGATGCTGTCGGGGGTAAAACCGACACAGGAGGTTAACTCCTAGCAGCGAACGCAGTTTGGTTCCGAGCGGGACTCAAACTAAACTTTGTTTGTCACCAACGCCATTCTGTTGTCTCTGTACTTTATCTCATCTTCTCCAACTCTCAACCACTCTCACCGTTATTCCATTATCGTTCCGACGTCTCGAGACACTGCGGAATACGAGATATGCTACGCTATGACGAGACTTTCGAATGCCTCGGCGGGTGGTGGTCGCTCGTCACCTGAAATCCGGGAGTACCCTATCTAGTATCCACCGAACTCGCTTTCTTTCGTCGAAACTTTACTCTTTCCCCGTCATCCTACTTCCTATCCTTTCTGTTTTTCTTACGAAGCACAAAGCTTTCTTTCTCAGTTCCTCTTTCGCTCCCCGACTGTCGAAACGGAATAGCTAAGTTTGTGGAGAAACTTTTACAGTATTGGAATACAAATAGCGTAGCGAAAGAGTCCGGCGAACTGCATTAACAGGAAACATGGCAAACTCCATGTTTAATTTCCATCCGCGGCTTGTGTAAGTAGTTTAGCTTAATGTACTGGAATTTTACTTTTGTTTTTCTTTATTTCTAATGGTAATGTGGAAATGTATTTATTGGACGGTCATGCTGCTTCTGGAAGGAAATAATTTGCTTCAAAATGAGGCTTTATGTTTAAATTCTAGGTAGTCAATGTCACGACAAATGTTATTTAAGAAACTCCGCACCTAATGTACAGAAAATTGCTTTTTGTCAAAATGTCTAGTTTTAATTTTGTTTCTACTTGCGAGCATGCAGATCAATAACTTGAAAGAAAACAACCGAAAAATGGACAGTTTTTACATAAAAAGTTTCCGAACTTTTAATTTCTACATGTGTTTTAATAGAAAAAATTGTCCATAATTGAAATATTATCCTTCTCAAAAACTTTTTGTCGGATTTAGCTAGATGTCTCATAGTTTGTAGATCAGACCCACTGTAACTGAAGTGCTGTGCCCATAAACTTAACAGATTCACGATTTGGTTTATACTGGATGCTTGGAGGTTCTTTTAAGATCCCATGAAGGTTCAAGCAAGGAAATTGAAATTCAAATTTCCTAAAAAGCAAAATCATGGGAAATTTTTCGATTACATTATTGTGGTCGGAAATCACTTTAGTATGAATGTTGGTAATATCCCCTAGCAGGAAAGATCACTGAATTCATTCAAAGGGTTGTTTTAGCATTCCTAAAAAATGCAAGCAATAAAGTCTACATTTCCTGAATTGCAAAATCGCAGGAATCTTTTGATTAAAGTAAAAAATCACTTGAAAATAACTGCAGAAAGCGATTCCTACCAGGAAAAGTGTTTGAATTTATTTCAAGGGATGTTTTCACATTCCTTGAATATTAAAGCAAATAAATCAATATTTCCTAACAACCAAAATGATGGGATAGTTTTTTATTATACTATGGGGGTTGTAAATCAATTTACGGTATACGTCGAAAACATATCACAGCATAAAAAGTCGTGAAATTTATTTTAAGGGTTGTTTTAACATCCCTTGAACATTAATTCAAGGAAATCGACATTTCCTGAAAAGCAGAATCACGAGAGATTTTCGGATTATACTATTGGGTTAGGAATCATTTTACGATAAATGTGGAAAACATTCTTGTTGGTGAAGCAGCGGAAGTTATTTTAAGGGTGGTTTTAAGACTCCTTAAACATTCAAGCGTGGATTTCGTTATTTCCTGACAACCAAAATCACGGGATATTTTTGACTCATACTATTGGGGTTAGGAATCATTTTAATATATATGTGGAAAACATTCTTGCAGGTAAATCTGCGGAATTTATTTTAAGGTTTGTGTTAACATCCCTGGAACATTCAAGCAAGGAAATCGACATTTACTAAGTGAAATCACGGGATATTTTCGTATTATAATATTGGCATAGGAAATCAATTCACAGTAAACGTGAAAAACATATCCTAGCAGGAAAAGTTGTTCAAATTATTTTAAGGCTTTTAATGGATTTTGTTTGGACACACATGCTCTTCAAAACTAATGTGAACTAGAAAAATCTGCATAAGGCTTTTTGATAACGAGAGAAATTCGTTAATTTTTTGTCAGGAAATGTCTATTTCCTTCCTTGAATCCTTAAGGAACGGTAAAACAGCCCTTAAAATTGATCAGCGACTTTTCACGGTAGGATATGATTTTCACGTTTATTAAGAATTGATTCCTGACGCCAATAATATTTAAAAAATCACTTGTTGTTTTCTTTTTATGAAACGTCGGTTCTCCTGCTCGAATATCTAAGTGATGTTAAAACGACACTTAAAATAAACCCAAGTACTTTTCCTACTGCGATATGTTTCCCACGTTTATAATGAATTGATTTCCAACCCTTATATTATAATAAAAAAATGTCCCGTCGTTTTGGTTCTTAGGAAATGTCGATTTCCTTGCTTGTATATTTAAGGGTTGTTTAAACAACACACTTTTAAGCTTTTACAGAATACTGTTGGAAAAATTGTAGGGAGAATTAAACTTGGCGACATGTTGAAAAGATATTTCGTAATTTTACAAAATATAATTGTCAGATTTTAAGGAGATTTAAAAAAATATATTTTTCCATGAACAGAGCTTCTTCTTCAAAAAAGAGGTATCAAATCGCTATTTTCTATTTATTTTCACGTTCTGATTCTAGAGCTTAAGTCTTCCTACTTTCTGGAAAAACCTGCCAATACAGTGTGCTTACGGCAACTCTATATAGAAAGTAAGAGGAGTGGCGGATTGAGATAGGACTAAAACTACCCTGGCGACAAAATACTCTCCCCTAGTGAGGAAAATCGTCTAGAACAGTACCTATGGCCTAGTGAGTTCTGATAGAAGCTTTAGATGGACTTCAAGAGCCAATTTCTTGTCCACAGAACCTTTCAATTTTTTTGCCAGTTTTCTCGTTATCTCTTCATTCACTCCGAGAGTGATTTAATATTATAAATTTTATAAATGTACGTTAGAAATTGGGTTAATGACAATAAGCAGATTATTTAACATTTCCGTCCGTTTTAGTAACTTTATCTACTTTAATATTATTAGAAAACTTATAAATAATTACTTTTTACGTGAAGTTTTCATTCCAAAGCACTTTCTTTTACTTTTTTTTAGGAGTGAGCGACTTATCCCCATATTTTGGGGTGAAGTGGCTCACAGACCAAAGGATAATAAATAGTTGTTCATGGATTAAATTTATGTTTGTGCTCTACAGTACGAAACTAGCTGTGAATTCGATCTCGAGTGTTTCCAATTTGTTTGTATTTATAATTATTTTATTATTATTAGTTATTTTTTCCAATAATAGACAAACCAAATTCTTCATTTTGATCAATTTAAAAATAGATATTTACAAAAAATACAAAATTACAAAATGATACAAAAATTTTTTAAATACAAAGACAAATCAGACAAATCAAATTTTGTATTCGAAATGATAATTTTTCGAGCTGGAAAAGGGAAGGGAAAAATTCTGTTGCACCCTATCCCTTTCCCAGCTTTATGATTTCTTCACAAGAATTGTCAGAATTATTATATTTAAAAATTTATGATCAAAAAGTCTTTTCTATTCATGCGTCAACTTTGAATTATGTCGATGAAAAAAGACAGATGATTCAAATATTATAAATGAGCATAACCTACTTAATCTTCAATAAAGTTTATTAATATTATAGATCAATCGATTTGCCTCGAATCAAGGAATCTTTTCCGTTCTTGCATCAATTTTGAATTATGTTAGTGAAAAAAGTTTTACTATAAAAAACCGTGTTTTTAAATACTATGCATTAGCATAGCTTCCTTACTCTTCAATTAAACGTATCAATATTATAGGTCAATCGATTTGTCTTGAATCAACACAACTTTTCTATTCCTGCTTCAACTTTAAATTATGAGAATGAGAAAATTTTTAATATAAAAATCGTTTTTTAATATAATATAAATGACCATAACTTCCTTACTCTTTGATAAAACGTTTTTAATATTATAGGTGAATCGATCCCTGTCGAACCAAGGAATCTTTTATATTCTTGCCTCAACTTTGAATTATGTTGAAGAAAAAAGTTTTACTATAATAAACCGTATTTTCAAATATTATGCATTACCATAGCTTCCTTATTCATTAATAAAATATATTATTATTATAGGTCAATCGATTCGTCTCGAACCAAGGAATCTATTATATTCTTGCATCAACTTTGAATTATATTGAAGAAAAAAGTTTTACCTAATTTAAATTCCTTCTGCATTATTCTCAAAAACTAAAAAACGAGCAGCTTAGCTGCATTTTACGGTATGTATTTAAAAATGTCAAACATTCTAATTTTGTAAAAATATATAGTAACAAGAATGTTAATTTTGTTGCAGATAAACATTATTTTTCGAGTTTTATGGGGATATTTAACAATTATAAAAATTCGACAACATTCCGAAACAAATAATATTTAAGAAAGTTAATAGTATTTGAATTTAGCCTCTGAATTTTTAATGAAAGATCTTTTTTTAAAGTTTTATTAAAATGTACCTTGAATTCAGTTTCTTTCGACAGGATTCACTTCAATTAATATGCTCAAATCAAAATGTGGTTAAATTTCCCTGAGATATAATAACTTGAATTACTTAAAGTTATGTAGCTTTTTTTAGAGTATAGTTCAGTTGTCTATAATTTACACAGAGTTTGTTGATTGACTAACACTTAGTTGGATTTACACGAATTTGAGTAAAAATAACTCAATTTACCTTGAATTAAATTTACATTACTCTGATTTCATTTTAGTATTCTTCAGTCTGATTAAATTCAGTTTCTAATTTAGTTTGTATCCCCAGAATTGATTGAGAATAATTTTATTTAGATGAAATTCAGTGCATCAGAATTTACATGGATTCATGTGTTTTTATCATAATTCAGTTTTTACTGTAAGTTCTTAAAACTTAGTAGAATTTACTTGAATACATTCTGCATTCAGTTTAAGTAATTTTAAATTCACTTGACATTTCTTCACTTTACTTGAGTTTAGTTAAATTTAGTTAGTGTCTAAGAAAAAATCTCATTAGTCAATGAAGGGACAGGGGTATACAAAAAAGGGTTTCGCAGCCTATTAAGTCTTTAATAAAGTATTTCAAATCTCCTCCTCCCCCTTTCACTCCAACCATGTCTCATCTTCTATCCTATCCTGTCCTACCCTATCCTACTCTACTCCACCCCACACTACACTACCCTACCTTACTCTATCCTATCCTGTCCTGCCCTGCCATACCCTGTCCTGTCCCATCCTATCATATCCTATCCTATCCCATTCTATCCTTTCCTGTTCTATCCTACTCTACGCTGTCCTATTCTACCCTGCCCAAACCTTCCATGCCCTACCCTTACCTACCCTATCATGTCCTGCCATACCCTACCTTATCCTATCCTGTCCTATTCTGTCCTACCCTACTCTGTCCTATCCTTTCCTATTCTGTCCGACCCTACTCTGCCCTATCCTGTCCTATCCTCCCCAATCTGGCTCTAAACCATCCTATTCTGTCCTATCCTACCCTAACCTGCCCTACCCTACCCTTTCCTATCCTGTCCTGTCCTATCCTATCCAATCCTATCCAATCCTATCCTATCCAATCCTATCCTATCCAATCCTATCCTATCCTATCCTATCCTATCCTATCCTATCCTATCATATCATATCCTATCCTATCCTATACTCCCCTGTTATGTCCTGCCCTGTCATATTCTATCCTATCCTGCCCTCTCTTATCCTATCCTATTCTATCATATCATATCATATCCTATGTATAATTGAGATACCAAATAAAAGTTGCCGTTTTAGAGTTTTCTTTTTTTAATATTAGTGGTTGAAAAATAAGAGAAATGAGAGAAATGAAGAAAATTTGGATATTTAGACGATATTTGGCCACACCACGCTGAAAAACCCAGTTCTCGTCAGATCACTGAAGTTAAGCAGCGTTGGACGCGGTTAGTACTTGGATGGGTGACCATTCAAGAATACTGACATGAGTGCTGTTGGCACATCGTGGGTGTGGTGAGCCCACACTTGTAGTTATTTATAACTACAAGAAAAACCTAGAAACACTACCCGAATCGGGTAGTGTCACGCCTACCCTGAAAGGGAAATGGTTTAATGGTATATATATATATATATATGCTGGCTTCCTTCTCTAATCAGGATAAGTCTACGATTTTTTCTATTTATCGATCTTATAGAAGGCTACTATGACCTTGAAATTTTTTATTTTTAGAATTAAAACATTTTTTTTTGCATAAGTGCACAAATTATTATGGATTATTTTATGTAGAGATTGTAGCCAAGGTATGATTTTCGGAAAATTCGCAAAAAATGAGTTCTTTTGAACAGCTAAATGAAACTTTTTTTTTTAATTAAAAGAAAAATTAATTCAATTTTCATGACCTTGTAGTGAACAAGCGACATATTATTTACATTCTAATAAAAAAAATGTTTATCTGCTTTTAAGTAATACATTTCGGGATTTTTTTTAGGTTTTTAAATAACTTAAAAAACGACTTTAAAATTCGTTTTAAAGTTTTTAATGAAAATGGGTAGATCGAACCCTTTAACTTAATGACATATCAGTTTCAAAAATTAAAAAAAATTTGGAAATAAAAGTTTGATTCAGAAATTTAAAGACCTCATTTTTTTGCGAATTTTAAAAACATTATAACTTAGACAAAAATAACACAGCCACACAAAAAAAAATCTTTTCTCGGGTCTGGAGGTCAGACCATGTTTACTATATGTTTTTGGGATCGCTGAATCCAAATCCGAGGTGCAAAAAACCCCAGCACGTCAGGGTTCTAACATAACCTCAAAAAACCTAATAAAAAATCTTTTTCCGTGTCTGGAGGTCACACCATGTTTAATATATGTTTTTTGGGTCGCTGAATCCGAATCCGAGGTCCAAAAACCCCAGCACGTCAGGGTTCTGACATAACTTCAAAAAACCTCATAACAAATCTTTTTCCGGATCTGGAGGTCAGACCTTGTTTACTCTATTTTTTTTAAGTCGCTGAATCGGAACCCGAGGTCCAAAAAACCCCAGCACTTCAGGGTTCTGACATAACCTCAAAAACCTCATAAAACTTTTTTTTTTCGAGCCCGGGGGTCAGACCATGTTTATTATACGTTTTTGGGGTCGCTGAATCCGAATTCCGAATCTTTGGTCCGAAAAATCCTCGAAAGTCAGGGTTTTGACGTAACCTCAAAAAACTTCATGAAACTTTTTTTTTCGAGTCCGGGTGTCAGACCATGTTTACTATCACAGGCTCACTTAGCTGCCCGTCGTCACCGCGAGAAGGTGCCCTGGATGCAGACACACGTAAGCCGGATGAATAAATTTCACGAGTTTCTTTGAAAATTAAAAGCCTGACGTACTAAAGTTTTTTAGACTACGGTTTCCCAAAAATATATAGTAAACATGGCCTGAACCCGCGGACTCGAAAAAAAATTTTATGGGGTTTTTTTGAGGTTATGTAAGAACCCTGACGTGCTGGGGTTTTTTGGACCTCGGATTCCGATTCAGCGACCCCAAAAACATATAGTAAACATGGTCTGACCTCCAGACCCAGGAAAAGTTTTTTTTGTGTGGCTGTGTAATTTTTGTAGTATTTCTTAAATTTAATTATTGCTAGAATATCTACATAAAAAATTGCTATAAATTTTGCACTCATAGACAAGAAATTTCAAAAATTAAGAATGTCACGGTTGTGTTGGCTTGCTATAATATTGACGGAAACAAATAGTACATATAGACACCCCCGGATTAGAAATAAAAATCTTTTTGTATTCCAGGCTTGATTAGTCCAAATTAGATAGTTTCGGCCCGCCCTTATGTAGAACTGAGATAAAAAATCCAATTTTTTACATTACAGTTTTTTTATATGAGTGGTTGAAAAATTCAAAAAATGAGGAAAATTTGGTCATTAAAGTACGAAGACACCTTATTGGAAGGTAAGTGATATTCTAATATGTAATGCGCATTTATCAAATAAAATAATTTAATATTTCTTTTTAAGGAGATCTGTAAATATTTATATAGAATACAATATTTAAAACCTAAACCAAACATAGGTGGGTTACACTTATACCTTTTTGGACTACCAAATTTTGACACTAATGCTCTTTTTGAGTGCAAAACTTTGGCACTTATAACCTTTAAAATTAATTATTTAATTTTTACACCCTGCAGTGAAAACTTTGCAAAAATATATAATAGCAATTTTTTTTAATCATTCATTAGGTATGAGGTAAAGTCATCTAGAGTACGGGGCAAAGTCAGCTAGGGTAAAAAGTAAGGGCAACTAGAATACTACTTAAGTTCAGCTAAATTACGGGGTAAAGTTGACTGAGGTATGGGGTAAGGTTGGCTCAGATACAGGGTAAATTTGGCTAGGATACGAGATGAGGTCGTCTAGGGTACGGGGTAAAGTTGCCTCCGTTAGAGGTATAGTTGGCTAGGGTACAGGATAAGGTCGACTGGGGTACGGGGTAAAGTTGGCTAGGTTAGGGGTGAATTTGGATGGCGTTCGGGATGAGGTCGTTCAGGGTATGTGGTAAAGATGTCTAATGTACAGGATCAAGTCGGCTAGGGTACACGATAAAGTTGGCTACGGTAGGGTAGGGGTAAAGTTGGCTAGGGTACGGGGTGAAGTCGGCTGTAAGGAAACTATATGACGAGGCTATGAAACCCTAAAAATTAAACAAAATTGCCTCAAAAATGTTATAAATTTTAAAACTTAATATTTTATATTTTCAAAAGTGTCCAAAAAAGTGCACTTTCCATGTGCAATTTTTTTCCACATTGACAATTAATTCTCCAAAACCACTTATTATCAGAAAAACACGTTGGCCCAGTTTTGTCGACAAACTGCGAGAAATACGGAGGCAAACAATAATAAAGAGAGTTTACAAAAAAAAGTATCAAGTTAGAGAGTTTGAAGAATAAGGGTTGGGTCGCATTGGGGTTGGAAAGAGAAGAAAGAAAGGGAAAAATTCCATCCAGAAACTCGCTATTGTGTCCCAAATCCTGAACTGCTTTCGTCTTCTTCTGGCTTTTTTCCTCCCTATTTCCTCCCCCTTTATCTTTCCTTTCGTGAAGTGTCATATATCGGGGGAATTTGCTCGTTTCATTTACCACGAGATATTTTCGTGATTTGACCGAGAGATAAGGTAGAAAAGAGTGACCAGCGGAAGCTATATTTCGTTTATTGCGAAATGAAGTTGGCCCATTCGCAGAGTCGCCAGCGGCGAGGCTGAAATTTTATCCGCGTCGATGCGAAAACTTCTGTCCGCGACTTTTAGCCATTGTGTCGGGACTTTCATTGTGTACACGCTGAGTTTCTAACGAATTGGTCCGACGTAAACTAAATCTCGTCCCTCGAACCCCGCACCATCGTTTTACCGAATTCGTTGCAAAGCGCTCTTGCGGGAAATGCTTTTTTGTGCCCGGTCCTCCTGCGATTCGGAAACCGGGCTATGTGGAAGGTTGTCGATTTTTTGTTGTTGCCTCGAGTAGAGGAAGTTTGTCTTTGTCTTCTTGTAGTCCCCTGGAGAATCTGATGCGAAATACGGTCGACGTAAGTCTTAATAGACTTGTATTCCGAAATCTGCCGGATGGACAGTTTAATCTCCATTAGTTTCCATCCAATTCGAACTTTTTTTATTATATTTTGAGAAATACTCGCAGAAAATCTAGAAAAAAGTTGGTGAATGCTTTACCTGGTCGAATTGGGATGCAAAATCGATTAGGAAACATTTTGTTTTTGTATGAAACGAATATTCCAATGATAATATTTGAATCATATTTGGTTCTATAATAGACGAACAAATGTTGCTTGATACAACCAATGGCTTTCAATTTTCTATAAAAATTGTCAGTGAAATTTGGATTTTTTGAAATTGTTCAATAATACTCAAATTAGCAATAGGCATAAGAAACCAATGAAAGTGAAGAACTTCTTTGGAAAATATTAAAACCAATATTATCTTTATTTTGTCTATATTCCAGTTATAAAGTTAAAATAAAAAAATAATGATAACAGTTTAGTCGAGAGTTTAGTGGTCTTTTTGTATCACATAATTGATTGTTTAGCAGACCGCAAATTTTTGCTTTCTTGCCTATATTTTTCGTGAGCAGCACAAAGAGTTTGAAGCGATTGTTCTTTTCAATAAGGTTAAAAAAGCCCCCAGCTTTTGTTTTAGCCATTTTGCACAAGTGAGCTGCTTAAGTCAGGAGAGGATCTTGGTATTTATTTAATAAAATGTAGTCTGAAAGTCAGTCTTCTTTGGGAAATGCTTTTAGACGAGGGAGGCTGAAAACCCACTGCAGTATCTTCAAAGAATTCATTTCTCCTTATATCCCTTTCTTTTCAGCACTTTTTTTATTGAAAGCGTTCTGATCGCCAAAGAAATTTTCCTTAGAAGTTTTTATGGTTCAATTGTTGCTAGATAATTAGAAATTAAAGATCCAATGGAATATTCCTTTGTGTCTATTGACTTTTTCAGAAATTTTGATAGGATAAGGGAAAAATTCCAATCACCTTGAAAACAGGAATAAAGACTGTTCTACACAACTATTTTCTCAGGTTCACGCAAAAGAATAAATGACTAAATGAAATTCAATTTAAAAGCAAGCGTTCTCCAAGATTTAAAGCAACAATTCTCCTCTTGAGAAAAAGAAGTAATTCTTTTCTTCAAGAATAATACAGTAAAGTATTGATCGGATTAAATGAATATGCAATAATAGAAAATTCGGATATGATTTGGTTTCCATTTTAAGAAATAGAATTTTGTAGCTTTTTTTAAAATTCTTATAACAAACTTCACATTTCTTTATTCATAATGTGTCCCCTAAGGGTTTACATGACTTCCATTTTTTACAACACTTCTTCTACAAGTTTTATAAAATCTTATCCTTACTATTTACAGTTATTTACACCTATTTACAGAAAATCTTATATCTATATCCTTATTTCTATTTTTTGGCGATAGCGCAATTTGGGACGTGTTAGCGAACGAGTGAGCGAGCGATCGAAAGCGAGAGTGCGAGCGAGAGAGAGAGCTATAACGCAAACGCAACTTAATTTACTTATGCGACTTCCGTTTCCTTTTTCTTTCACTTCTCTTGTAACTCCATTTTGCCATTTTTTTGCATCCGTTCTTTCATTCTTTCTCATTTGCACCCCTAGCACCCTCTAACTCCTTCATCCACTTTTCCCCTGAACCATCCTCCCCTAGAATCTTTACCACATTCTCTTGCCAGCTTCCTTTATCTTCCATTCCTCTCCTACATCCTTCCCATACATGCTCCCATGTTTCCTCTTCCCATTCACAGATTCTGCACTTCCTGTTCTCTTTCTTTTCCCAATACATACCTGTCCTTACCTCGTTTCCCAATCTAAATCTTGCTATTCTGGTCCATCTTTTCTCTCCCATCCCTTTTCTAAATACTTTGGTACTCCTTCCTTTTTTATCATCTTATACCATTTATTATATTTTGATTCCTCAATCATCCCCCATCTTTCTATCAATTGTCTTTCCCTATCCTTTTCTTCCACTTCTTCATAGTTGACTCCAGTCCCGTCTTCTATACCTCTAGCCTTAAAGAACTCCCTCCTTTCTTCTTCCCATCTCGTTAATTCCATCGTCCTCCCTCTCATTTCTTCTACCTCCATCAAACACTTTCTCGCTAACTCCCCTCCCTTTCCCTCCCTCAGCTTCGTCTCAAAATTCCAGGCCCTCTTTCCCGCTCTAGTACTTAATTTATCCCTTTGCCCTTCTTCTTTCACCATATATCCCGATTTCCTACAGTCTACCCCTAGCGTCCACCTTATATACCTTTCTTGTAAACTCTCAATCTCTTTCCTTTCTTTCCATCCCCATATCTCTGCTCCATAACCTAATAACGGCCATACCAGCGTATCAAATAACCAGATTCTCCTCCAATTTTTTTTAAACCTTCTTTTTCCTATTCCCCATAGCCATTTCATTACCGCTGCTGCTTTTTTTATCCTTTCTCTTATATGAGCTCTATGATCTCCATTTGCTTGCAAGTTATATCCCAAATACTTAAACTCTTTTACTTCTTCTAATTTTATTCTCTTCCATCTCGCCGTCCATTCTTTCTTTCTTCCCCCTCCTTTTCTAAACCTCATTATCTTTGTCTTTTCTACATTTAAATTCAACTTTTTACCATCTAAGTATTTCTCTAATCCTGTAATTAAGCCCGCCATCCCTTCTTCATCCTCTGCCATCAACACTATATTGTCTGCGTATGCCAGTTTATATATCTTTTCGTTCCCTATCCTAACTCCTCCCCACCCTTTTCTCTTCATTTCTTCTTCCAAGTCCGATATTAATATATTAAATAAAAGTTGGCTCAGAGGACATCCTTGCCTTACTCCTCGCACCAACCAGAAACTATCTCTTACTTGCGCTCCTACTTTTACCTTGCTTTTTGTCTCTCTAAAAATTTCCGATACTCTCTTTATTAATCCCTCTCGTATCCCCTTTCACAACATAACTTTTTCTATCTCGCCTCGGTGTAATGAGTCAAACGCCGCCCTTAAGTCCACGAATATTGCTACCATTGCCCCTTTCTCCCTTTTAATCCTTTTATTTACTAAATAGTTCAGAACATATATATTGTCCATCACCCCCATCCCTTTTCTGAACCCTGTCTGATTCGGTGGCTCTATCTTTTTCTCCACAACTTCTTTTTTTAACCTCTCCGATAAAACAGTCACATATACTTTATACAGTGTTGACATTAGTGTCACTCCCCTATAATCTTTAACCTCCTTCCCTTTGTCTTTCTTCACTATTGGTATCACTACTCCTTCTTTCCATAACTCTGGCCAAACCTCTGCTCTCCATACTCTATTGCACATTATCCATGCCCATTCCTTTAATTCTGTCCCCCCATATTTCCATACTTCATTTGGAATCTCATCTATACCAGGTGCCTTTCCATCTTTCATCATCCCTAATACCTTGTCTATTTCTTCCCTTGTAATGTCCTCCTCCTCATCTGTTTCCCTACCATCTTTTCCTGCTTTCCTAGCAATATCCTTCCTTCAATATCCTGGTTTACTCTTTTCCTTCTTCTTCTCTGTCTATTTACCACCTTCCAAACCTCTTCTTCCGTCCTAGCCTTCTCCGCTTCTTCTTCAAACCTTTTATTTTCCTCCTCCTTCTTTTGCTCACACAACTCAGTATACTCCTTCTTTTTTCTCCTATATTCTTCTCCACTACTGTCCCTTTTCTCCATTTTCTTAATTCCCCTTTCACTTCCTTCTTCTTCTGTTTACAATTCTCATCCCATCCAATTCTATCCTCTCCTTTACTAACTTCTTTTTTGCTCGTGCACTCTAATACTCCTTTTATTTCTCCTATAATCATTTCCATTCCTTCGTTTACATTTCCTTCCCCCATTTTGATATTCCTGACTTTCTTTAAACTGTTCTTTACCTTCCATTGACCAATCCCCTGTTCCAGCTCTTTTTACTTTTGCTTCCTTTGTAGCCTTATTGATATTACTCATTTCTCTCTCTACTGTCACTATTAAGGGAAAGTGATCTGAATCTACATAATTCCCTACCTCTAGTTTTTTAACCTTCTCTCTAACCTCGTCGTCCACTACCACATAATCAATTACCGTTCCCCTCTTTCCTCCTGAACGTGTATATTCCCCTTCCTCATCCCCCTCGATACTTCCGTTTAGGATAAACCATCCCATCTCCCCTGGGCTCTTTAACAACCTCCCCTCTTTTTCCCTATTTTCAAGAGACTTTCCCTTTTTCTAGCTTTTTCGCTTAAATTCGAACTGAATTTGAACATCCCAATAAGAAAATCCAACTCTTTTTATATGAAAGTTAATTTTTTTAAATCTAAAAGTCCACTATTATACTTTTGGCTTAGAACTCATCTCTTTTGGTTCAAAATCCTACAATCTAGTTGCACATTAAATTATTTTATTCAAATATTTAACTGGTGTGTTAGAAAGTCATATTGTTTGGTCGAAAATGTAACTGTTCTAATGAAAATTCATCTTTTTGGAAAGAAAATTTTACCTTTTGGATAGAAAATTTCTCTTTTGGTAAAACAATCATCTTTTTTGTTTGAAAATTCATTTTTCTTGTTTAGAAGTTAATTTTTCTTAATTAAAAAGTCTACTATTATATTTTTGGTTCAGAATTCGTCTCTTTTGGTTAAAAATTCTATAATTTGGTTGAAAGTTTAATAATTTTCTGGAAAATTCAACTATTTTGTAGGAAATTATTGTTGAAAGGTAACTCTTTTGCTTAAAATTAATTTCAAGTTAGAAACTTGAATGTTTTGTAAAAAATTTGTTTTTCTTTGTCTTGAAAATTCAACAGTTTTGTTCAGCTGGTTCTCTTTCTTGACTGAAAAATCTGTCCCGGTTGAAAATTTGTCATTTTGGTTCGAAAAATTATTTTTGTAAGTGGAAAATTCAACTATTTGGTTAGGAATTTAACTTTTTTGTTCAAAATTCGTCTATTTTGCTGGCATGTTCCAATATTTGGTTGTAAATGCAACTGTTTAGTTTTATTATTTTTCTTGTTGAAAATTCAAGTAATTCATCTTTCTTGATTGAAAATTGTTAAAAAATTGTATTTTCAGTTGAAAATTCATCTATTCATATTTATTACGTTGTTAAAGTTCGTTTTTTTTGGTGCAAAATAATATTCATGAATAGAAATGATCTTTTTGGGTTGAAAATTCAACCATTTGGTTCAAAATTCATCTTTCTTGTTTGAAAGTGAACTTTTTTGTTAAAAATTGATCCTTTCGTGTCTAAAAGTCAAATTTTTGCTGAAACATACGATTTTTTGTCTTAAAAACTGAACTACTTTGTTGAAAAGGCAATATATTTAGATTTGAAATCTTAGGAATATGGTTCCAACATTGATTTATATTCCAAAGAGTTAATTTCCATATTTTTCCCTATTTTTGTGAAAAATCACCCTATTTCCCCTGTTTTGGACGCATTTTGGGCTTGCGAAACCTATTATAATTAATCATTTAAATAGTATATTATGTTTCGACTCTGGAAGAGCGATTATTTATTTAAAGCGGGTTCCTTTAAGCATCAGTGGCTTGTTGTTGAGGAAGTAATAAAAACTAGATTGAAAAAAGTTGTTAACATTGCTTTTCACTTCGTTTCTAATGTGAATTTTTTTAATTTTATTATGCTTTTTGAATTTAAGTTTGTCCTTCAAGAAAACCAAGGGATAAATCAAACGGCAGGCTTCAGGAGAAATTCTAATTTCATAATTACATGTCATATATAATTTTAACTTCCATCTCTCGTGCTCGAACTGCAGGAGGAGGCGTCATGTCTTGTTGTCGCAAACTTATAATTAATTTAATAATAAAACATTAGATGTTGATGGGCTTAGATGTTGCTCGAAAAGTGGAAGTTTCAAAACCTCTGGAGGACGAAAACGAAGACGTGCGTTGGTATTTCTCACATTTCTTATTCCTTCGGGTAGCTTCAGTTCCTTCAGAACGAAATGTGGCGCAGAGGAGCAGGAAGTGTTGGAGCCTGTGTTGGTACCTCAGCTAGATGGTTCACTCTTTCGTAGGCAAGATAAAGTTCGCAACAGTATGCTGATACGAGAGGAGCTCTCGTACCGCAGGTGCATGACCTATACCGACTCCAGCGTAACTTTTCAACTAAATAAACTACAGTTTGAAACCTTGGCCGTCGCCTGCGCCGCTTGGGACCTCGTTTAATAATCCACTCGGCAAGACTGGTCAGCTAGTAGGGCCAGGGTTAATTTTAAAGAAATCCCATCTCTTTGCAACAAATTACCGAACATATTACTCCTTCCATTAATAGATTTCCGTGATTCCGAAAATTAAAGTTTGACTGTTACTCTGGGTACAGAATTTGTTATCATGCATAACTGGCTTTCTGCTTTTTCTATTCTTGAGTTTATATCCGCTTTATTTTAAAAAGCAATCTTCTTCTATCTTCTTTTTCTATCTTCTGTTTTTATCTTCTTTTTCTATCTGTTCGTCAATGAAATTCTATGCCTGTATTTTTCATTTTCCTCTTTTCTATCCTAGTCTATCCCTCATCTATTTACGTATATCTTTTACTATTTCTTTGCAAATATAATCCTAGCCTGTTTTTGTCAATCTCATATTCTCTATCTTAGTCTATACCTCTATCCTCTTGGTTATACCAGTCTATTTTTGATCTATTCACGTCAATCATTTTTATCTCTGTTAATACAATTATATAAATTGACTTTCTCCTTTATTCCCCTATTCTACACATATCTATCTTTTGTTTTATTCTCTATTCCAGTTTACCTTAATCTGCCTCTTTCTATCCGACTCTATTACTAGTCTACCCATGTCGATATTTGTTTTTGTCAATAAAATTTCATATTGACTATCTTCTAGTCCAACACCGTCAAACTTCTTGTATTTCTTTTCAAAAGTGATTTAATGTATAACTTTTAGCATCCCCTTTTCGGTATCCTAATCTATCCCTCGCCTGTTTACGTCGATCTGTTTTATCTCTTTGCTAATATAGTTCGATGCCTATCCTTTTGAATTCTTCTCTTTTCTATCTTAGTCTATTCCTCATCTATTCACATCAATATTTTTCTATTTCTTCGTAAGTATAATTCTAAACCTATCTTTATCAATCCCGTGGGGCATTATTTCTCAACTGCCCCAACTTTAAAAGTCATGTTCTTAGATTTTCTTCGAATTCCGGGAATATGTTCACCTACCTAATAGAACCTAATCAACACATTTATAGATCAAAATTACCACCCATATCGGGTCAGAGGAAGTTTATATTATTTGTTATTTGTTATAAACAATTAAAAAATGCAAACACCACCCTTTTCAGAAGTGATGTTGGCTTTTCTCAGGATGAATGATTCCTTACTATTATAGTTCGTCAGTTTACAATAATTATTGATCATTCATGAATATTCCATGAATTAATGCACAATTTAACCGTCGTTAACATATAAACAGTGCTTTGTCAAATTAATGAACTACAGAAAAATTATTAATTGACGCCTGTCGTCAGCCTACGATCTGTAAAATCATAGTTTCCAGAGTCTACCACGTGGACGTGGCAGTGCAATTTTAGACACCTTCGGGGTGTTTAATTTAAGTGAGTCCCCTCGCCTCTCTATATTCTGGGTGTTTGATTTTTATGAATCCTCTTGCCTCTCACTTTCCAGTGTTTTTTAATTGGTTCGCCTTTTCTTCTCACCATTTTTCTTACTACTTTTCTTTTCTTTTGAAGTACTCTCCCTATTCAAGGTATGTCTAGGTTTAGGAAAAATGTCACCAAGAGAAAATCTGGATCATCGCTGATTTTTTTTTCTACACTATTGTCATCAACCTCACTGCCATAAACAACTTCTTCCACTTCAAAAGATTCTTCTTCCATGCTCGATTCATTTGGAGGACCTTGTGAACTCAATTTCTTAAATACTTTTCTACAAGGCTGGCAATTTTTAGCGTTGTTCGGCAATTGGGAAAATTTTAACCTTTGACTTACCGACAAACGTCTTAAGTCTGGTGTTTTCCAATGCTTTTCCTTGCCAGAAGGATTAGCACAAAATTTACCCCAAGGTATTTTCGTTGACATTATTAATCATGAATTTCATTTGTAATCTTCTATTTCAAATGATATATTTCTAAACAACATAAAGTCCACAAGAACGAGAGACCGTACGTTACAACAGCAATAACGAAATACCTTGCAGAGAATTATATAAGACTCAAAGGAATGTCCTCTTGTGACAAAAGAATGCGTTTTGACACAAATAAAATTTCCTCTCATATAACTGAAGGTTAAGAAGATTTTCGTTTTTCTCAAAAAGAATCTTTTTGCAGCAAACATTATCCATTTGCGACAAATTTCACCTGATCGTGCAGCCAAATAAGTCTGTTTGTATAAAAAAGATGTTCAGTTGGTTCAAAACAAGACAGCCAAGAGGACGATGCTTTTGTTTCATGACAACTTTGTCTCTGAGTGAAATCGAAACATAATTGAGCGGTTGGGCGCAATAACAGCCTACTTGTATTTTTAGAAGTCACTTGTTTTTCATTTGTTTTTTGTACATAACTTCATGAAGAACAGATGAAAAACAAGTGACTTCTGAAAATACAAGTAGGCTGTTATTGCATCCAACCGCTCAATTGCTCAACGTTTAGCTATGGTACCAGATTCATAAAAAATAGATCATTAAGACATTGTGGAATTTTCATCTCGATGTAAATCAGCAATAACTAGTAGCCAGAACAACGAAAAAAGAATAAAAATTATTTCTTCAGAGTTTTGGCTTCAGAATAAGTTGAAAAATTGGAAAACAAGTTAGTAATCGAAATTCACTTAAATTTACAAAATCAAGGCCGAGTCTAAACGTTATAAGAGTTTCTAGGCACATATTAAGAAAAAAATTAGTTCATAAAAATAAATTTTTGGACGACTGTGTATAAACAATCAATAATTATTGTAAAGTGACGAACTATAATAGTGAGGAATCATTCATACTGAGAAAAATCAACATCACTTCTGAAAAGAGTAGTTTGCATTTTTTATTTGTTTATAACAAATAACAAATAACATAAACTTCCTCTGAACCGCCGACAAGCATTCTTAAATCTTTTATTATCTGATTAATGTCATTCTGAATGAACCTGAATGCGTTGAAAAAATGGTAGACTTGAAAACTAGTATGTGGACTTCTAAATGATTGCGTCTGAGCACGAGCATTAGGACTGCCTTGATATCGGGGCATATATCTCGGAAACTATTCACTGGATTGTTTTTTGGTGAGGACCTTTTTTGAAGCCAAACGGTCAAGCTTTCTTTTCAGACTATTTAAAAAATAGTAAAAATACCCTAAATTGATAAAAAAGTTAAATTGTTTAAATCGTTCAAAAAATGCTTCAATTTTCTTTCGTCAAACAAATAGAATAAAAGAGTGAAAAATATCCTTTCGAAATCCCTCATACAAAATTTAAATCTCTATAATAGAAAGGAAGGTACAAGCTTTTGAAAATAGCCGTGCAGGCGTTGGGGTTGAAAATTTTACCCCCCATCACTTGGGGAGGGATGGTTTTTGTGGTCTATACATTTTTTCGATTAAGAACTGTTAGGTAGGTGAACATATTTCCAGAATTTAAAGAAAATCGAAGAACATGACTTTTAAATTTGAGGCAGTGGAGAAATAATGCCCCCCATGTTCTGTATCCCAGTATATTTCAGTCTACCTCAGTCTGCCTCATCCTTTCCGAGACTATTACAATAATTTTCATGTCTACCTTTTTTAGTCCCACCGTTTCTATTCTTGGTCTATCCACGTCAATTAAAAAAAAAAATTATCAATAAAATTTTTATATTGAATATCTTTACATAAGTTTTGTTTTGGTTTCATCTTAGTCTACTGTAAACTGCAACAGTCTATCGTATTCTTTAATCTCTCTTAAGTATTCCAGTCTATCCCCAGTTAATATCAGTCAAACTTTTTATATTTACTTTTAAAAGTAATGCTATGTCTAACTTTAATAATCTCGTCTGTTTGTCCCAATCTATCCATGGTCTGTTCACGTCAATCTTATCTATCTCTTTGTTAATATAATTATATACCGAATTTTGTAATCCCTCGTATAGAAGTTATAAAAGTGATAGACAAGTGATATAGTAAGAATAGACTCGGATAGACGCTGAATTGAGAAGAGGAGATTGACAAAGATCGGGTAGACACGGGTAGACTCATGATAGACTGAAATAGACTGGCACATAAAATATTATACGGACAAGAAGATAGCAAAGTATTGACGTGAATAGGCGAGACACAGGCTGAGATACATTTTTATTGTATCTTTCTAGCTTGGATATTTAAATTAATTTCAAAGAATTGGATTATATATTATATATATATATATATATATTTATTTATTGGATAGATTGCTAACTCATATTTCTTCATAGAAATTGTTTTTAGGGTTTTGTAGCCCCGTAGTTTCAGTTGGTTGTCCGTCTGTCCGTCCGTCATACTTTTTCCCGAGAGGGGAAGTGAGTGAAAGGGAGTGAAAGTGAGAGGAGGGAAAGTAAAGGAAGTGTGGGAAAGATAAAGATGGGAAAGGGAGGGTAGTAAGAGAAGATGTAGTAGGATAGTGAAAGTGAGTCGGGAAGGGTGAGGCGGTAAAGAAGGGTGAAGGGAGGATGAGTATGGGACTTGAGCGGATGGGTACCCAAGTTCAGAGAGGGGAAGTAGAGGAGAGTACTAGAGGAAGGGAATGTATATGAGGGAGGCCTAGGGGAAGTGAGAGGAGGTATAATATGGATAGTCAGTCTGAGTAAGGGTGGGAAGTAAGGAAGTAGGGAAGTAGCAAAAGGAGGGGTGAAGAGGGAAGATAGAGTAAGGGGAGGGGGATCATGAGAATTGCAAGGTAGTAGCGGAAGTGTGCAAAGGAGAAGTAGAGGAGGGAGAAGTATGGGAAGGGAGTGCGAGTGTGGAGAGGGGAATTATGAAAGGAAGGGGAAGTAGCGGAGATAAACGTCACGGGAACATGATAAAGGCAAACCAAAATAACTGTTAACTTTTTAGAATGAAATCATATTAAAAGAACCCACTTGTTGTAAACTTATCAGATAAAAGCCAGTAATTCGAGGTGAAATCGCTACTAAATGAAGTAAACGGTCATAACGAGCGTCCGGTTCGATCTCGAGGTTAAAGAGAGTCCCCCTAGTCTATTAATCTCGTAGATCGTTAACGAATCGCGCTAGGTCTTGCACCAACGGAGCCCGTTACGTGATCTCGTAAAAATGTTAATGGCGTGAGAGCTGGCTCGTATCGTCGCCTTCTCAGAGACGGGTAGGGTACCCTATAGAGGTATTGGTGTCAGTACTCGCGGGAGAATACACAGAAACGTTGAAGGTACGTGGCACCACGTACGAGAGAAATGGAGGCAGAGGCTTGACTCGCTCTTCTTTGGCTCCACTTCCGTTTTTATTTTCTCGAATCTACCACCCCTCCCCCCCACCACTAACAAATCGTTTTTTTTCCTTCCTTATATCTGTACGTACCGGCACTTCTCTTTCCTCGCGCTTCCCTGAACCCCATGCCAGCAAACTAAACTCTTAAATGCCATTTGTCCTGAGTTTATGACCCTGACGTAAGACCCTGGTATCAACAGTATAGTTGATGACGTCCATTTGGATTTGCGGACTGAAAAAGTACTCTCAACGATTTTAAGGAGACATTCGCTTGCAGTCAAAATTGTGTACTCCGAATATCCAATGTTTTTAATTCCTACAACTAACACAATCGCGTGAAATCCCTTGGAATATTTCAAAATACCCCTGAAATCTGTTGAGATGCTCTTAGATTCCTTGAAAACTCGTGAATCTTTTTGAATAATTGAAAAAAATTTTATTCCCTGATGTTTTTAGGATCCCTTCAAATCTTATACTTTCTTTCAAACTCCTATGAATCCCTTAAATCCCTGAAATGCGAATAAGTCCCTTAAAATTTCAATTCATTTCATTTATTCCGTAAAGTTGTCTAGAGATCCGCTGGAATCCCTTGAAATCTTCTAATCATCATTCATATGCTAGACATCTTTTCAAAATCATTTGCAATTTTCTGAAATCCTACAATAAATCTCATAAAATCGATTAAAATCCCGGAAAACATCTTGAAATTTGTAATATCATTCAAAATTTTCTAAGAAATGATTGAATGTTGTTATGTTCGACATAACGTGAATTTTCCGATCGCGGCCTGTAAATGGATACAGCCTTCACGGAATTTATATTTTTAAGCCGAAAATAGTTTCTTTGGATTTTAAACCCTTTCCTTCTTATAGAGAAAATAATATTTCCCGCGCAGAAGCAAAAGGAATTTTTTGTTTAATTTGGATGTTCGGCTGTAGGGGAAAATCCTAATTTTTCTATTTAGTGACCTATAATTGACTGAATAAGCTGGGCGAAAAACTTCAGTTTCAAACTTCCCTGCCTTTTCCCTGATTTTCCCTGGCCGATTATATTTACAAACCAAGAATTCAAATTTTTTAAATTTTCTAATGGAAATATATTATTCTTGACAATTGTTTATAGTTCCCCTTTTAGAAATTCCCTTACTTTTAGACGTTTTTTTCCAAAATCCCTGACTTTCCACTGATATTTCCTGACTGACAAAATTTTCTGACTTTTCGATGATTTCCAGGTTTTCCCTGACCTACTGTCTTCTTGAAAAAGCTTTTTTAAATCCCTGGAAAACTTTGAAATTTGTGGAAATCCTCTGGAATCTATTGAAAATGCTTGAATTATTTTGAATTCCTCCGAAAAATATCTTAAAATCATATAAATCTCTTGTAATACTTTGAAATTTGGTGAATCATCTTAAAATTTGTAATATCTCTTCAAATTTCTCGAAAAATTTTAAAAACTTTGAAATCCCTTCAAATTTTTTGAAATTTACATTTTTGAGACGGCACTAGTTCACATTACTGTCATTTTAATCAAAGTAGTAGTAGACCGAATTCATTTAAAATCGGACAGATGGTATTAATATGGTGCATTTATCCGAAAAGAGATCAATTTGTGCGCGTGTCTTGGAAAAAAGAAAATTAGATTTATTTGTCTGAAAAATGGAATTTCTGAGCACTTTTTTCTATCTTACCTTCTTTCGAAATTTTGGCTAAAATTTGAATAAAGTCGGCTATTATTGTATTTCTCTCAAAACAATAAAATTTTTTAATACTTTGTAACGAAAGTGTAATGTGTTGAAACAGGTTGAAAAAATGTTCTTAACAAAATTTCACACAATTTTATTGTTTCAAGGAAAACACGATTATAGCCGACTTTGTTCATATTTGAGCATAAATTCAAAAAGAAAAACGCAAGATAGTAAAAAGTGCTTTCAAACTTTTGGTTAGAGGATGTCAAGTGGAAGAGCTTTGTTCTTTGACTTTTTTCGTATCTTGTCTCGTTATTGCGAAAAAATGCGAATTTTCATTTTTCATAAAAATAAATCCAATTTTCTGTTCTCCAAGTACAAGATGAACTCTTTCGGAATAAATGCACTATAGTAGTACCAACTTAGAAAAAAAATCAAGAAAACGTAAAACGATGGCTTTTTTGAGATGATTGAGTTTAAAGATTTTCAAAAACACCGCCGCTATTTTGTTAGTTTTAAAATTTTTTCAAATTGTCTAGTACTAATAACTTATAAAAAAAATCGCCTAATCGGTGAAATACGCTTCGGTATTTCTCACATTTCTCATTCCTTCACCTAGTTTTAGAACGAAATGTTGCTTGGAGGAGAAGGAACCCTTGAATTAGCTCAGAGTCAAAAATTCCTAGAAATTCGAATCTCCAAAGCTTTAATATCTCCAACTTTTTCTCCTGTATTTAAATCCAAAAAACTGTGATGTTAATGCTAATTTAGAGCCACTCTCAACGACTCATGTTCTTTGTTCCGTGGATTTTTTCTCCAGCCAACTCTCGAGAGCTCGCTAATAAAACGATGTAGGTAGTCTATGCTGAGGGTTAATTTCCCACAAAGGGGCAGCATTTTCGACGTTTTGGCACTAGCAGGAGCAAACAGGAGTGGTTATCTTTTAACGCACATCACAAAGTGACCTCTGCAATGCCCTATTCCCATAGAAATCACATGTTATTCAAGTCGTGTACATATGTAGCCCGTTTGTAGGAAGTGGAGGTACGATATCTCTCATGGAGAGTATGGGTGTTGAACAAGGTAGCTAATGCTGGAGATGATAATGTAGACTCTGGGGAGCTTTTCTGTTTCGTATCGCGTGACTACCACATCCCCTGTAGGAAATAACCTTCTTGATTCCAAACCGGGGCAAGAAATAGGAGAGTTTCTCGACAGGGGTGCTGGACGACGATTATTTATTCCAAGTCCGGCTTTCTCCCTTTCTCTGAATTTTATAGTCAGCAGGTCGCTCCGCTGAATTTAATTGTCACGGCGAAACAAAGAATGGGAACATAACTTAGTAAGAAAGTCAGAAAGACGCCTTCTAAAGGTGTTCCGCTATTTTCCCGTTTCTCACGTTTTAATGACTCTTTTTTTTAACTCGTGTTTGCATGAAAAAGGAAAAAGTACCGTGATTTACTTAAACAATCGTAACCTTAACTTGAAGCGATTTTCTTAATATTTAGAAATGAATAAGTGAAATCTTGGCAAGAGTGATTTAAATGCATCTCTCAACATTTTTAAAGGTTCATTGTGAATTTATAATTATTATTTTAATATTGTTTATTACATTAAGAAACGTCTATTAATTAGGTAACGATACTTTTTAAAACATTAAAACCCCCACCCCTCTTACAATAAACGAGGTATTAAGAGATTTCAAAAGGTTTAGAAGATTTCCAGTGGTTTGAAAGTATTTTAACAGATTTCAAAGGATTTCAGGGTATTTCAAATGACTACATAGTATTCCAAAGAATTACAAATTTTTTACGAAATATAACGAGATTTCAAGAGATATCAAAGAATTTTAACGGATACGGAGGGATTTTAAAGAATTGAGAACGATTCCAACGGATTTAAAGGGACTGTAAGACATTTCAAAATATTTTGAAATAAGCATCGGGTTTTCAAATGATTTTTCAGAATTTTATGTGATACCTAAGTATTTTCACGATTTTTGAGGGATATCAGGGGATTTTAATGGGATTTCGAAAATTTAAAGGGTTTTGAAGAGATCTCACGGGATTTAAAAAGATTTGAAAAGATTTGTAGTGATTTTAACAGATTTAGAGTGTTTTAAAGGGGCTTCGATTATTTCACAAGATTTTAAAGCAATTTGAGAGATTTTAAAAGATTCTAAAGTATATCCATAAATTTTAATTGATTTCTTAAAATTTGAAAAGATTTAACGGAATTTCAAAGGATTTTCGAATGTTATAAAGGATTTTAAGTGATTACGAAGAATTTTATGACTTTTAAAGGATTTGATTGAATTTTTATATATTGTGAGGAATTTCAAAAGATGCTCACGTATTTTAAAGATTTCAATAAATTTGAAGGCATTTCAATGATTTCAAGGGTCCCTTAAAATTTGGAAATATTCCACAGATTTTTCAGGACTTTAATCGATTTTTAGAGATTTCCGGGAATTCTAAGTGTTCCGAGGAATTTTTATGGCTTTTGAAAGGTTTTAATGGCTTTGAATTATTTGTAAGGTATTTCAATGGATTCGGAAAGATTTTCACAGACTTTGAATGTTTTATTGAAATTTAAAAGGATTTCAAAGATTTCAACGGATCCCGTAAGATTTCAAAAAATTTCATGGAATTTCAAGGAATCTAACCGATTTTTGAAAGGTTTGAAGGGATTTTCACGAATTTTAAAGTATTTTAAAAGATTTTCAAGATTATCAGGGATTTTGAAGATATCAAGGATATTCATTTTCTAAGGGATTTTTAGAGATTTAGAAATAAGTCCCAGTATCTCAAAGGATTTCAAAAGATTTCATGTAATACCCAAGTGTTTTCACAATTTTTGCAAAATATAAGGGAATTCTGATGAGATTTGGAAGGTTTGAAGGAATTAAAAAAGATTTAAAAAGATTTGCAAATGTTTCCCAGGATTTCAAAGGATTTCACAAAGGATTTCCGAATAATATAAGATTTTTAAGTGATTTAAGGTATTTCAATGGCTTTTAAAGGATTTTAATAGATTTAAAAAGATTTTAATGAATTAATATATTGTAAGGGATTTGTAGAGATTCAGAAAGATTCCCGTGAATTTTAAAGTATTCAAATGAATTTTAAAAACTTTTAAAAGATTTCAAGGGATCTTGTGAAATTTCGAAATATTTAACGAAATTTCAAGGATTCTAGCAGATTTTCTAAGATTTTAAGGGATCTCCCCGGATTACAAAGGATTTTATTATTTTTATATTTTATTTGACATTTTTTACTCAGTATCAATCATTTTTACTGTAAAAGATATTTGAAAATATTTCAAGGGATTTCAAAAGGTCTCAAATTTTTTTTCTGTGATTTGAACGGATTTGAATAGATTTTCAGGGGTTTTACGGTGTTTCTAAGAATTGAAAAGCATTTCAAGGAATAGAGTCGTTGCAAAAAAAAACTTATTTGATTTTCAAGTTAAACCTGAAAAATAAAAATGGATAACGATTTTGACTTTAAAGAAACGAATTTTTGTTCATTCTGTATTTTTTTAAATTTATTCTAAAATCTTTACATGTTGAAATATATGCTGTCACTGCTTCGTAGAAATGTGGCGCCAAGAAATCAGTCAGCTGTTTCGACTTTTTTGATTTGGGATTCAGAAGTTAGCCAATAAGGCCATTTACAATATGATTAAATAATATTTAACATTTAAAAATATTGCTTATTTATATTTTCTCTTCTATTACAAAATTTTTACGGAATTTAAAGAGATTTCCCGAGTTTTTCAGGGATATCAAGGAATTTCAAAAGATTTAAAAATATTACATAAATGTTACTGTATCTGAAATAATTCCGAAGGATTACGAGAGGTTTCACAATTTTCAAATGATTTTAAAGAATTTTAAGACATTAACTAAGCATATACAATGTTAGGGAGAATCTTAATTTACAAAAGAATTTTACAGGGTTTCAAGAGATACGGAAGAATTTCGACGAATGTTTAGAAATTTTGAGAGTTTTGAGAGTTTTAAGAAATTTAAAAATATTTCAAAAGAAGTGACGGGATTTCCATTCAAGAGATATCGAAGTATTTCCACAAATTTTGTAGGATGTCTGGAGATTTTAATGGGATTTTAAAATATTTTAGGTGATTTCAAGAGATTTGTGAAGATTTCCACGGATATGACCGGTTTAAATAAAATTTAAAAGGAAAGGCCACAGGTACTTTTTGCAGATAAATACCAAATACAAATACTTCAGGGATCTTGTAATATTCCGAAATATTTCACTGAATTTCTAGGATCTTAACCAATAAAAGAGAAATAAAATAATAATGATTTAATGCGTACAATACCATACGAAGTAATTTCGGAAGATTCCCCCCCCCCCAGAAAAGTCTAATGTAATTAATGTACGTGGAATGTAAGGTGATAATAAAGTATAAATAGGGCTATTAAAATATAGTCGCACTATACATATAGGGCTCTACTATAATTCCGCCGATAAAAGCTATTATGACTAAGAATAGGGTTTATTGTGTGTATCCGGAAATATGCGTTAAAAAGATTTATGAGTAGGATCATATTTGAACATTATTTCCTCAAGCGTCTTCAGTAGTCGAAGCTAATAACTTCTCCTGGAAGCCATAAAATCGAGCCACATCCTACTCCCCTTTTTTCTTCGTTAATATGATCCAGTAAATGACCCTCATCGCAAGAAACCACTGATACACATTGTTTTTTATAATATATAGCCAATTTATGGGCTTACGTGAAATACAAGCGTAAGTAATAAAGCAGAGAGATATTTATTACCTAAGACCTTGTTGTGGTTGAAATATTATATTTTGGGTCGAAGAAGAAAACGGAATTAGAGTCATAGCTCAAATCTTCTTCAGAGAAAATACGTTTCGTAATCACTCTTTTAGGGACAGTGTTTGAATTACGAAACAGCTCAAGGGAGAGGGAGGGGTCAAGAAATTTTGTTACGATTTTTTACGGAAGGGAGGGGGGGTCCTTCATTCATGTACGTAATTTTCGGAAATTCACAAATGAAACAAGTAACTCGCAGAAATTGTACAGAAATTTAATATGAATTTAACTTTACGCGCCAAAGAAAACTAGTGAGTAAAGAAAGGAACCTTGCCAACAAACATTTTTTAAAAAGTCAGGGAAAAGTCAGGGATTTAGAAAAAAAAATCTTTTAAAAGTCAGGGAATTTATATACTCGTAACTTGAAATAACTGTCAAGCAGAATAAATTTGAAATTTTTCCATTTTTATTTCAAATTGTTTTAATCCGCTTATAAAAGATTCTAGGTTAGAAATGTTACAAATGTAATATTCTGGTCTTTGAATATTAATGATCAGGGAAAATGAAAAATTGGTCAGGGAAAAATTAGAGAATTTTTAAAATAAAGTTTTGCGGTAACTCGACTATAACATTCTTGTTAGTAATTTATTCACTTTGTATTTGTATTTATTTTTTTGCAGCTGCTTCCTCCTGAAAATTATCTTTTTAGTTGCAAATTTTATTATTTGTTTGAAAATTCAACAGTTTTGTTAAAAAGTATATCTTTTTCCTTGAAAATTCCACTATTTCGTAGAAAATTTACCTTTTGAGACAAATTCAAGTTTTGGTGTTGAAAAATCAATTGAAATGTTTTTTTGATAAAACTCCAACTATTTGTTTTGAAAATTTGTCTTTTTGCTTTAAAAATTCATCTGCTTTAGTAGAAATTTCATCTTTCTTGGATAAGAATGCAACTGTTTGGTTGAAAATTCAATAATTTTGTTGAAAAATTATCCTTTTTGGTCGAAAATTCAACTGTTTTGTTGAAAAAACACCTGAAATCTTTTTTGGGTGAAAATTCGACTGTTTATGTTTTTGAACATTTATCTTTTTTATTTGAAAATTCATCTGTCTGAGTAGAAAAATCATCTTTCTTGGATGAGAATGCAACTGTTTGATTGAAAATTCAATAAATTTGTTTAAAAGTCATCCTTTTCGGTCCAAAAATGTATTTTGTTGAAAATTCAACTATTTCGTAGAAAATTTTCCTTTTGAGAAAAATTCACATTTTGTGTTGAAAAATAAACTGAAACCTTTTTTGAATGAAAATTTGACTATTTTTTAAAAATTTATCTTCATTATTAAAAAATTCATCTTTCTTGGATAAGAATGCAACTGCTTGGTTGAAAATTCAATAAATTTGTTAAAAAATCATCCTTTTTGGTCCAAAAATCTACTTTTTTGTTGAAAATTAAAGTATTTCGTAGAAAATTTCCCTTTCAGGAAAAATTCACATTTTGTGTTGAAAAATCAACTAAAACCTTTTTTGGATGAAAATTCGACTATTGTTTTTGAAAATTCATCGTTTGCATTAAAAAAGTCATCTGTCTGAGTAGAAAATTCATCTTTCTTCGATAAGAATGCAACTGTTTGGTTGAAAATTCAATAAATTTGTTAAAAAATCATCCTTTTTGGTCCAAAAATCTACTTTTTTGTTGAAAATTAAACTATTTCGTAGAAAATTTCCCTTTTGAGAAAAATTCACATTTTGTGTTGAAAAATCAACTAAAACCTTTTTTGGATGAAAATTCGACTATTGTTTTTGAATATTCATCGTTTGCATTAAAAAAGTCATCTGTCTGAGTAGAAATTTCATCTTTCTTTGATAAGAATGCAACTGTTTGGTTGAAAATTCAATAAATTTGTTAAAAAATCATCCTTTTTGGTCCAAAAATCTACTTTTTTGTTGAAAATTCAACTATTTCGTATAAAATTTAACTTTTGAGAAAAATTCACTTTTTTTGTTGAAAAATCAATTAAAATATTTTTTGGATGATAATTCAACTAAATTTTTTAATATTTGTCTTTCTGATTTAAAAAATCATCTGTTTTAGTAGAAAATTAATCTTTCTTGGATGAAAATGCAAATAATTTTTTTTTAAACTCATCCTTTTTTTATGAACATTCAACTTTTATTATTCAAAATTCGTCTTTTTGGGTTGAAAATTCAAGTATCTTCGTAGAAAATTTACTTCTTATTTAAACTATTTTGTTTGAAAATGATGTTCGAACTACTTTGTTAAGAAGTCATATTTTTTTGTTGTAGAATCATATTTTTAGAAAATTCATCTCTTTGGTTAAAGTTTGACTATTTATTTGAAAACTGATCTTTTTTAATATTAAATTTAACTGCCTGGGTAAAAGTTGAAGTATTCTGTTGACATTTCTTTAAATGAAGCTACATCTCTTTGGTTGAAAATTTGACTATTTTGTTGAAAATCAATTTTTTTTTCTGAAAATTTCTATTTTTCTGGTTGAAAATTCAATTTTTGTACAGAAAATTCGTCTTTTGGCTCTAAGGTTCAACAATTTAGGTGAACTTTTTTTTCTTTCATTACTGAAAAATCTTTATTTGTTGGAAATTCGTCTGTTTGATTTCAAAATTCCTTTTTTTTAAATGAAATTTCATCCTTCTTGGTTGAAATATCAACTATTACACTTTTTTTTTGTGAATTTATCTTTTAATATTGAAAATTTAACTATTTCGTTGAAAATTTAATTGTTTTGTAGAGAATTTAATTATTTTGTAGAAAATTTAAGTATTTTCTTAAAAAGTCATCTTTTATTGTAGAATTGTCACTTTTTTGTTTAAAATAAATAAATTTGAAAACTTTTAATTTGTATACGAATGTTAATTGTCAAGAAAAAAAAATTGGTTGAGGAAAAATCATAAAATCTTAATAAAAATATTGTCGTATTTTTTATAGCTTGGGGAACTTCCATTAATTATGTACCACCTCCCCTTATTGTAAGGATTTTTTAGATTTTTGGGATTCTAATGGCTTTTAAAAGATTTAAATGGATTTTAAGATATTATAAGAGATTTAACTGCATTCGGAAAGATTCTCTCGGATTTAAAAGATTTTAATGAATTTTGAGGGGATTCCAAGGGATCTAGTAATACTTCGAAATATGTTAATGAATTTTATCTCAATTATCATAAAGGAAGGTCAACAGATTATTTACGATATCCATGGAATTTTGTAAAAAGTTATGATTTTGACTCTGGGATAGGTATTTTCGACAACAAAATTAAAATACTCACTTTTGAGCTGGGAATTTTCTAAGTGAATAAATTATAATTCTGAGTTAGAAATGCGAATTTTCGTAGAGAACTATAATTTTATTTTAAGCTCACTTTAGAACAGTAAACTTCGTTAAGAATTATAACTTCCACATGAAGCAGAAATTTTGGAAAAGAATTTTAATTCTAATTCAGAAAAAGGGAATAAAAAAAAATCTCTGTTGCAAGTCAGAATTCGTTACAATTTGAAACAATCCCTTGCAATCTTTTACAATAAATTGTAATTCCCCCCTTACGAAAAAATATTAGAGAAAATGCGGTACAGGTCTATACTGATTTTCCGGTAATGAATTTCTGATAATTTTATCGCGATTTTCGAAAAATCATTGTATTATATAAATATTTGAAGAATTTCGATTAACAATTTCATTATTTACTTTAGAATTCAAATATTTTGTTAAAGATTCAACCATTTTATTAAAAATTCATCTTTTTTGGTGGAAAATTAACTTTTTTGTTAAAAATTCGTAATTATGGGTTGAAAATTCAATTATTTTGTCGAAAATTTGTCATCTTGGGTTGAAAATTCAATGATTTGGTAAACATATTTTTCTTTCTGGACTGGAAAATCTTTTTTCGTTGAAAAATCAATTATTCTGTTGAAAATTGTTTTTTTTAAAGAATTATTTGACTGTTTTTTATTTAAAATTCATTACTTGGTTAAAAGTTTAAATACTTAAAAAAAAAATTCTGTTATTCGCATATTTATAATTTCAGTTGAAAAGTTATTTCTTTATTGTAAAATTTAACTATTCAATTTTTGGATAAAAATTCATCTTCATTATTTGAAAATTCGACTATTTTGGTAGAAAATTCAACTACTTAGTTACAAATTAACTTCTTTGTTGAAAATTAATATTTTCGGGTCAAAAATTCACCTGTTTTGTAGAAAATTCGCGTTTCTTGAAATCTTGTTTCATTCGTCGATTTTTGATGCATTTAGTTGTTTTTAATTTTAATTAAAATCTTTTTTTGGTTGGTATATCAACTATTAGATTTTTGTTTGAGAATTTATTTTTGATTCTTGGAAATTTCACTACATGCTTGGCTTAAAATCAAACTACTTTATTAGAAGTTCATTTTTTTCTGAAGATTCATTATTGTAGTTGAAAATTTATCTCTTCGCTTGAAAATGTACCTATTTTGTTAAAAATTATCCTGTAAAAAAAATACAAAATATAAAAAAAATGTATTTAAATGAAATTTATTAAGTTATATTTCGTATTATTATTTCTTATTAAATTATTTTATAAATTATCATATGATAAAATTCAATGAAAAGATTAAAAAAATAGAATGAAAAAATGTATTTTTTATTACAAAATGTATATTTCAACTTATTTAAAAAGATTGTATTGGGTTTTAAGATATTTAAAAATATTTTCACGGACTTCAAGCAATGTCCAAACATTTCTTCTTTTAGAGAACTTCAATTATTAAAATTAATTGAGTTTGAATTCCAGAGAATTTCCATGGCTTTGAGAGTATTTCGTCAGATTTCATAACAATTTCACGGGATTTTAGAGATTTCGAAACGTATCGGGAGGTTTCAAGGGATTCCAAAGGATTTCAACCCAGAGATTTCTATGGATTATAAGGCTTTTAAAAGGATTTTATAGGATTTCTAAATATTTTAATTATTCTTAAAAGATTTCATCGGGTTTCAAGGGATTATAAGTTTTTTCTCGGATTTTAAGGATTTTGGAAAAATTTCAAGGGATTTTAGAGGATTTTTACGTTCTTCAAAAATGTCAAGGGATTTTAAAGAATTGTGTAGGATATCCAAATATTTCAAGGGATTTCTAGTGAGCTGTGGAAAATTAATTAAATTAAATTTCAAGAGATTTCTAGAAATCCAAAGATTTTAAGAGATTTCAAAGATTTCTAGGGATTGAAACTTTTTTTTTTTAAAGAGAACTTTAATGAATAAATTTACTTAAAAATAACATTCAAGGGACTTCAAATGATTTATACTTTTTGGAATTGATTTTTACGATCTTCAAAAATTTCCAGCCAGATATTATGAAGGATTTCAAGAGATATAAAAAAACTCGAGGGATTTCAAATAGTTTTGTTGAATCTTGAAATACGTTAAGGTATTTCTAGTTTTTCCAGGAGAATTTTAATGAATAAATTTAATTCAATTCGTATTTAAAGGATTTCAACATTTCGAGGGGAGAAGATTCAGATTTTTAGTACCTCTAATTATTTGGATTTCAACAGATTTTAACAGATTTCACATACTTTAATAGATTAAAAAATATTTTAAAAGGTATCAAGGAACTTCAAGAGATTCCAAAAGATTTTTTTAAAATTTTAATTAAATTTTTAAAGATTTTAAAGATATCAAAGAAATTCACAGACTTTTGCTGTGTGAAGTTTATTTCTGCAGAATCGCTATTTTTGTGTGCTTTAATATGAGATTAGGAGTAGTCTAAAATAAATCCTTTCTTTGTATTTTCTTTTTTTTTTACGTTAATTCCATCAATATTTTTGTATTATCTAATCCGAATGATTATCCTATTAATGGTTTCCAAATAATAATTTTCTATACTAAATTTCCTATAATCCACGGAATCTTTTGCAATCTCATGCAATCTTTCGCAATCTCATGCAATCTTTTGCAATCCCATGGAATCTTGAAATCTTGCAATCTAATTTACACCAAAAATCCAAGTAATGAACCCCTCGACATAAAATAATTAATTTTTATTTTTATTTATTCACACGTATAGTATCCTAACTAAAAATTAAATTAAATCAATGATTATAAATATACGTCAGTATTTTAAACTAATAATTATCTCCCGTGTAGAAATTTTGCTATGGCCCAGCACCGGGCCCAGACCAGGCCAAATCTGGCCCAGATCTGGAAAACAGACCTGGGCCCGATCGCTGATGAAACACACGGCCTGATTGGAGCCAGATCTGGCCACCCGATCGATACCCGACCTGGCCCCGACCAATTTCCCGTTAACAGCCATTTTTGAAATTTATAATTTCTTATAATTTTGTTTATAATAATAATTCTATAACAAGAAAAATTAATAAAGTGAACTATATTTTTTATTCAAGTACCAAATATTAACGCAAAAAATAAAAAATAATTCTAATTTTGAGTCAAAACTGGAAATTTTCGAAAAGAATTAACATTCTGAATTGGAAGAGGGAATTTTTTTAAATAATTCTAATTTTTATTGGAAACGGGTAATTCGCGAAAAGAATTAAAATTCTGGACTAGAACGGGGAATTTTTAAAAAGAATTCTAATTCTGAGTTGAAATGGAATTTTCAAATTTTGAATGAATTCTGAGTTGGAACAGGGAGTATTTAAATTTCAACCAATGTTGAGCTATAATTGGACATTTTGAAAAAGAATTAAAATTCTGGACTGTAACAGGGAATTTTTCAAAAGAATTCTAATTCTGTGTTGAAACGGAATTTTCAAATTTAAACAAATTCTCAGTTGGAACAGGAAATATTCCAATTCTAATCAATTTTGAGCTGGAATTGGAAATTTTCGAAAAAACTTAAAAGTCTGCATTGGAACAGGGCACTTTTCGCAAGAAACTTAATTCTTAGTTGAAACGGGTAATTTTCGAGAAGAATTGAAATTCTGGATTGGAGCGGGGAATTTCTCAAAAGAAATTTAATTCTGAGTTGAAACGGGGTATTTTCGAAAAGTATTGAAATTTCAAGTTTTTGGAAAATTCCAATTAAAAAGCTTAAAAATGTGTAGCCATTGAAATCTTTTTAAAACTATAAGCTTAAAATTTTGAATCTTGAATTGAAAAAAATGTTAGTGCACTTCAAATTTTCGATATCATCAAAATAACTATTTAATTAATATAGAATATCTGAATTATTGCTATAAAACTGAAACTACAAGATAAGAATGACTTAATTATGACCATTTTTCTTTAAAAATAATAAATTTAACTCTAAATTTAGCTCTAAAATCGTCGGCAAAATTAAAATAACAATTAAATCAAATTTTGAGGTTATGTCGAAGAAAACTGAATTTCTGATACTTACAATCCTGAATATTTATAAGTTCATTTTTAGAGTTATAGATGCTATACTTTATCTTTTAATTATATCAAAAACTAAACACACGTTACTTTGATTTTCTAAAATTCCTGGAACTTGCATTTCGGGTTGCATTCCACTTTCTTCTTCATCATCTGCATCAATATCTACATAATTTCCAATATATATATATACCATTAAACCATTTCCCTTTCAGGGTAGGCGTGACACTACCCGATTCGGGTAGTGTTTCTAGGTTTTTCTTGTAGTTATAAATAACTACAAGTGTGGGCTCACCACACCCACGATGTGCCAACAGCACTCATGTCAGTATTCTTGAATGGTCACCCATCCAAGTACTAACCGCGTCCAACGCTGCTTAACTTCAGTGATCTGACGAGAACTGGGTTTTCCAGCGTGATATGGCCGTTGGCAAATATATAATCAATAATTTGTGTTAAAATTTATATACATTTTTTTATTTGTGTAACTTTAATGCAAACTCAAAATATCTCAAAAATATACAATTTATAATAAGTTCGAAATAAATTTCAATTTTGAGGTTAGGTTTCGATCCAATCAATACGATTCAACGATTTACTTACCCTCGTTCACATAACGAAAATTGTCTAAAGCAGCTAACGCGCGATGCATATTGTTTATTGCATTATACACTTAAACTCAGATAATAAACATGAATTTTATCAACAATAATACATTTCATTTGACAGCAAAGCAAGTTCCCTAAATTGGAACTAGGTGGCGTTGGAATACTTGAACCGGTCTGGCTCGGGTCTGGGCCATGAAATTATCCTGATCTTGCCCCGAAGATACTAAACCGATCAGGGCCAGATCGGTAATCGGGAAAATATATAGCGATTTCTGCACGGGCTACTGTACGTTCATTATCTACTTTAGGGTAGTTTCCCCTACTCTTCCCTCATAATCACACACAATTTGTTAAGTAAATGAATTATCTCTTAAAAAATGTTATCAGAATGCAATAATTATTTTCAATGTGTAGAAGAGATAGAGTGAAATAATTTAACGGAATTTTTCGTTCACAGTCTGCTTTTGTGCTACTGTGTTTGATCAGCAACAGACGTTATGTGCCTGAAACGACACAAAGGAGTATCTCTATTTGCCTCGTCCTCCTCTTACCGACTTCTTCCGGCTGTCTTTCTCTGAAGGCAGGAAATTGAGAGTGTGGGACCAAAAACCTCAATCGGAACACAAGAGATGTCGTAAATATTGGAAAATTGGAAATCGGTTAGCCTCAGGTCTCAACGACTTTAAGGAATATTTTTCCGAGGGTAAAACATTCAAGATGTAGATGCGGTACATGTTTTTCATTGGCAGTTACTCACAATCGCTGTATCATTTAGTACCATAATTGCCAAAAAGTTTTTAGCGGAATCCAATTCATAAATGCTGTCTCATAAAAATAGAGAGTTAAGACAGGTGGGAAAATTTTTTAATGTTTTTAAGTTGCCAAGGTCTATAATCTAATTATATTTTTTTTTTATGCTAAAGATTTCACTTTAAAAAAAGTTTTTAAAGTTACTGTACTTTTTCTTTTTTGGCCCCTTTTTGAGTCTCTAAAATACGAATTGCACTAGTTCACTAAAGGCTCTACCGCCTAGCTCGGTTCCATTCTAATTACTGAAACTCTTTAGTTTTGTGCAGAACGCCTCAGTGAATCCACATTTTTAAGTCCCAAACGAGTTCAAAGCTCTTTTATGATTATTTTCCACGTTTTAATACTGAACAAAATTTTTCTTAAAAAACTTCATTCCCTGAATATTTCTACCATAATTTTATTTATTTTCTATTTCAAAATATCCTTAAAAGAAGATAAGACCGGTGTGCTTTACATAAATCAAATATGTTTAAAAAGCTTTCTGTTGAAAAGTAAAAATTTTAAATTCATTATATCGGCTTCTCGTTGATATAATCGATTTTCGGTGTTGAAAAATTAAAATGGTAAAAGAAATTTGATATTGTTTCATATTCAAACTACTGGAAAATCCCAAAAAGTATAATGCTCGAAAAACAACAGTGTCATATATTTTATAATTTCGGCAAGTTCATTTCGGGAATTCTTCAATTCGGGAATTTTACATTTTTGGCAATTTTCTAATTTCGAGAATATTTTATTTCGAATATTTCATTTTTTGAGATTTTTTAGTCGTCCCTTAATATCTTCAGGCGGATTTAAATTTTTTTTCAACATTTTAATTGTAATACTTTAAAAGAACGGAAATTTCGAAGAAGTGGAAGTGAAAGTGAAAAAGTTACATAATTGCCACCCTGTTCGGTTTTTGAATTTCAAAAATCATAAAAAATTTCCTAATCATTGAAAAAAGATGGCATTTTTTTTTTGAAAATGTGCAAAAACATGTTTTGTGGATTGAGTTGGAATCACTGCTTTTTGGAAAAAATTGATTGTGTCGAACCAGAGATTTTTCCAGCTTGCATAAAAAAATCATGCAAATATTTTTCTTTCGTGGAAACAATTTTTGTGCGTCATTTTTGAATTTCCGGATTGAAAATTTTTTGGCAAATTTGTATCGCTTTGAAAAGCACGAAAATTTGTTTTTAATTAATGTAAAAAATAGAAAGTTTCTTTGATTCAAGCTAAAGAAATTGTACGTTCCACTTAATTTTTTTTCTCCAAAAAAGCATGTTTGCATATTCGAAAAAAATTCCTAATCAAAAAAAAATTTTTTCTCTTTCTTATTCTATATTACTGTTTACTGACAAAAACCACGAAGAGGAACTACAAGGCTTATTTAAAAATAAACAATGAGAAACTAGCATATATAAATATATTATATAATAACGTTATTTGTTTATTTGTACACAGTATAAATGTCTAATAAATAATCTGGTAAAATAAACAATTCTTTGTCAATATAGTAGAACCTAGAATCAATAAAAAATAAAATAAAATAAGAAAATCAACAATTAAGATTTAAAAAAAAGAATTCAAGCAAAGCAGATAGGTTTTATAATATTTTCTCTGAAAACACGTTTTAAAGTATAAAGTAAGGAAGTGTAGAAAAATAAGGGTAGACATTTTTTGTGAATCGAGTTTTCAAGAAAAATGTTTGAAAACATGTAATCTTTGACAATCTATATTTTCTCTCTTAAACAAATACATAAGTGCCAACGTTTGAACAAAATCGACGTAAAGAACTAGTTTGTATGACCCTGGCAAGGAATCCACCCCCTGAAATTTGATGTACTTTTCGATAAAAAAATGAGACTTTTGCCATTTTTGGAAGGCTTTGGTAAAGAAGAAGATGGTCCCGTGAGAAAATGGATCCCACAAAACAAATGGGGTATAGTCGCGAGGCGTAGGAAAAGAGGGATCGCGATCATTGCTGGAAGAGCAAACGCTCTCAGATTTATATCCCGTTTCTATTGAGACAAGACCGTTTATATTCGGAGAATAGAAATTCGCATTGAATCCCATCTGGAAGGGCACTTTTCCAGCCGAACGTGCGCGCATGTTCTTTTCTGCTCTTTTATCTACTCTCTTACTCACTTCTCGTCTCGTCTTACATCCATTCTTTTCCAGAATGATATTGTCGGAAGAAAGTGGAAGAATTTCACCCCAATCGAAATTGGATGTTAACACGCGACCTTGTGTCGACCGAGATTTGCGAAAATCGATTGGTCGACAGTTTTAGCATCCTTCGTTCACTTCTCTTACTTCATTCCACTCAATCACTTTATATCTTTATTTGTTGCTTCAACGCTTTATTTTTCAGGCTATCAGTTTTTTTTTAATAAACCAGGATTCAAATAACATGAGAGCCACTCTCTTAAACTGAACCAGTGAAATTGTCACTGGTTTAACCAGTATTTTGAGCTATCACTGGTGAACAAGTGATTTTCCGATTTTGGCTGGGTGATCCAGCAAGTGACTTTGCATTTTGCGAGAGAGAAAACGAACTTTATTATGTACTGATATTTGTGCTAGAAATGTTTGGAGCTTGGTTGCAGAAACCAAGAGATATAAAATATTTTGCTTGAAAGTGGGACATTGGCCATTGGGTTTGACTTTGAGTGACGCGACGCGTTGACGGAATGACGAAACGGGCCTTCCCACAATTAAGCGAGATATATTGTATCACATTATATCGCAGCCCAGCCCTCATTTATTGTTGTGAATGTATTGTTTTTGAAAGATAATGCAAAGGTGATGACAAAAGTGATAAATGATGAGTGTCATACCTATAACCAGCTGATGAACAACACGTACGAATCACTGCTGGTATTGAGGAACCAGTGTACCTCACTGCTTAAATCAGTGACGGAATTCCGCTAAGCAAATCAGTCTGCCAACCAGTGAAATTTCACTGGAAATGAGTGAGATTTCACTGGTTCATTTTAAGAGAGCATGAAGGCCTGGCCTCCCCACTTGGGAAATTCAGTATAGGCCCACAATGATTTTCCTGTAATAATTTTCCTATAATTAATTTTTTATCATTTGTTTGCAATTATAGAAAAATCATTATAGATTATTATTTTTTGATAGAGTTGCGTGCGAAGTATGATTGTTCGGGCCTGCGTAGCAGACGCGAAGTGTCCGATTCGCACACTTACAATTAGTGGGAGTAGTTCTTCACACACGCTTGAAACGTGCGCGAAGTAAATTAGCCAGTTCTTCGCACATGGCTGATAGCCAATCAAACAACAGCATTTATAGTCAGCCAAAAAGGTTCATCAGAGGTTCTTCCCTGAACCTTAATCCGACTAATTCTCCTAATCGAACTTCTCGCGCCCAGTTAAAAAAAAAAGTAATAAAATATTGAAAAAAGTGATGCATAAAATACGGAAACTACAAAGGAGTGACTGATTTATTTACTTAACGTAGAATTTCAAGACATTTCTACAGATTTCAAGGAACTTTAAGGAATTATAAAATATTAAAGTTGGAAAATGAGTCACAGGTGCATTTTTGAAGTTGGAACTTTGAAAACTTGGTGAGTACCTTAAGCACTAGGGTGGTTCTTATTTATACTTGGTGGATTTTTCTTCTTTGAATTTCTCTGCTCTCACCCTCCAGTTTTGTTTGAATGCAACAAAAAAAAATCTCCTCAAAATTTGAGCGAAATCGGTCAATATTTAGGGTTGGCGCAAAGACCATGAAGTTTCGCATTGATTTAACATGGGAAAAAGTCAGCTTTTTGTAAATCTAATATTCAAACTCGATCATATGTTAAAAATAATTCCGTGTTTCAGTATATTGTTCAGGATTTGTCAGAGAATAAGAATCAATCATTAATTTTGATGTTGAATAATTTTAAGCCACTCTTATGGGTCCCCAAAGAAAACCCCATAAGTGACAAATTTGAATTTTACGTAATATTGCGGTTTATTGACGCTTTTTAAAATTTTTAAAAAATCATTAATCTGTATACCATTAAGCCATTTCCCTTTCAGGGTAGGCGTGACACTACCCGATTCGAGTAGTGTTTCTAGGTTAGTTTCTTGTAGTAAATAACTACAAGTGCGGGCTCACCACACCCACGATGTGCCAACAGCACTCAGTTTTCTCGAATGGTCACCCATCCAAGCACTAACCGCGCCCAACGCTGCTTAACTTCAGTGATCTGACGAGAACTGGTTTTTTCAGCGTGGTATGGCTGTTGGCCATCTGTAATTTAAAAATACCCAGTCATTTTTTAACTAATATTCAATTGTTTAAACAATTTTAATTTGTTTAAACATTTAAGAGTATTCTTTAAAAGCAAAGTAGAACATAAAAATATTTCAATCTTTCGAAAAATAGAAAAAATAAAATATTTAAACAAAAAAATCGTTTAAACAATTAAAATTTGTTCAAACATCTACGAGTATTCATAATAAACAAATTAGTACTTGAAAATATTAAAATTTGTCGAAAATTTAGTGAGATAAAATATTTCTCCTGCTTTTTTTAGATAAAAGATGTACTGGAACAAATACGTATTATTTAAATAATTATAAAATTATTGAAACAAATTATTTTATTGTCACCATTGATGAAATGGCTCATAAAGTCTAGAAAATACGTTCATTTCGCGGGGTTAACTAAAAAAAACAAATATTTAAACAAACTAAAATTGTTTAAACAATTGAATATTAGTTGACAAATGACTGGGTATTCTTAAATTACCGATTAACAATCATTTATGCAATATTACGTAAAATTCAAATTGAAATATTTTTATGTTCTACTTTGCTTTTAAAGAATACTCTTAAATGTTTGAACAAATTAAAATTGTTTAAACAATTGAATATTAGTTAACAAATGACTGGGTATTTTTAAATGACAGATTCATGATTTTTTTTATTTAACTTTTAAAAAGCGTCAATAAACCACAATATTACGTAAAATTCAAATTTGTCACTTTTGGGGTTTACTTTGGGGACCCATAAGCGTGGCTTAAAATTATTCAACCTCAAAATTTATGATTGATTCTTATTCTCTAATGAATTCTGAACAATATACTGAAACACAGAATTATTTGTAACATATTATATATAGCAGACTTTTTCCCATGTTAAATCAATGGGAAACTTCATGGTCTTTGCGCCACCCCTAAATATTAACCGATTTTTCTCAAATTTTGAGGAGATTTTTTTTTGGCATTCGAACAAAACTGGGGGGGGGGGGGAGCAGAGAAATTCGAAAAGTGAAAAATAATGGCCACCCTAATAAGCACACATGTTATATTTTTTCTTCAAACATGAAATATTCTTACTTCCGGGTACTATCTGGATATGTGTATTATCCTAATTCATTCACTATATATCCCAGTATTATCCTCCACTCAAACTCAAAAATTATAATTTTGACCTCAACTTAGAAAAAGGCGATTATCTCCTAAACTGGAACCGGCCAAAAGGGCCCTTTTCATGTGGACGGCCACATATTATTTCAAAGGATTTATAGGATTAAATTTTTTTTAAATTTTAGGCTACTTCAACAGATTCCAAAGAATTTCAAGAGATTTCGAAACAATTTTAGGGATTACAAAGAATTTTGTAGCATTTACAAAGATTTTATGCTCGATTTTAGATGATTTCTAGTCACAAGATTTCAAGGATTTTATTGCATTTTTCATTTATGTCTATTTATTTTAATGGATTATTACGATGTCCAAAGATTTAAATTGATTCTAAAGAATTCCAATGAATTTCTAGAGAACTTAAGAGAATAAATCAATTTTATTTAAAGGGATTTCAAATGATTTTGACCTATTTGAATATATTTTCACGATTATATATTTATATATTTTTAAGGATTTCAAAGAATTTCAAAAAAAAGGGAAGGTTTGAAGAAATTTCCAAGAATTTAGTAGCATATCCAAAGATTTTAAGAGACTTTGAAGAATTTTTCAAGATTTAAGGGATTCCAAAAGTTCTTATACTATTTTAACAAATTGCAAAAAAGTAAGATATTTAGAAATCTTCAAAGGATTTTAAAGAACTTTGTGGGATTCAAAATAATTGTTTACGATTTTCAAATACTGCAAGTTCCATTCTAAGGGATTTTTAGAGAGCTTTGATAAATAAATAAAATTTAATAAAGGGATTCCTGTCGATATAATATATTTTAAAAGATTTCAAGGTATTTCAAGGAGATATAAATGGATTGGAGAACTTTTCAAGGTTTTCATAGATTTTATATGATTCTAAAAGCTTTCAAAGAATTTCAAGAGATTAAAAAAATTTCAAGAGATTTGAAAAATTTCAAGAGACGTCAAAGAATTTTGTAGGGTTTCCAAAGCTATCAAGGAATTTGAAAGAATTTTACCAGATTTAAGGGATTTGATGGCACCTCAAAGTATTTCAATGTTTTAAGGGGATTTTACAAATTTCGAGGGATTATTACAGACCTTCAGGAAATAAATCTAATTTATTTTTTCAAGGGATTTAAAACAATTTTTACAAATTTATAACTATTTCAAGGTTTCTGAAGATTAAAAAGAAATTTGAAATGTTTAAAAAATATTTCTAGGGATTTCTATGAATTTAAACTAAGTTCAAAGATTTTAAAGGATTTAAAAATATTTACAAGCGTATCAAGGGATTTCAATAAAATTTCAAGTGATTTTAAAGGTTTCAAGGTATAATCTATAATCCAAAACTGAAACTGTTTAGCTATTTTTGATAAAATAGTTTTATCAAACAGACGTAGAAACGAAACATTGAATAGTGTGTGCATTGTTTTTGTAGGTAAAAATAAAATAAGAATATTCTGGAAAAACTCTCATATAAATTGAAGGTATTTGAAATGTAATACGACAGCACACAGCGATAAAATATAAAGAGAATATAATTCATAAGAAATAAATTAAAAATATTAATACCAGGGGACAAAAAAGCTTGAATTTCGAAATGAACAAAAAATGTACATTTTTGAGAGTTTAAAGATTCCTATAGTACTTTGAATGGGGTTGTTGCATGAATTTTAGATAATATATTTTTTTAATACCGCATAAAATTATAAAAATTATAGTACACAAAAAAAAATTCGAATACTTCACACATGAGAAAAAAACATATTGAAAAGAAGTATCTAAAATCCTATTCAAACAACTCTGTGACCTTGAAACGTCACATACTAAAAAACCGCTTGAACCAATCAGAATAAGAGCATGCAGTGGCTCCATTGACTAATGAAGTATCCAACAGACAGCTGGCGAAAAAATTTATGACCATCCACATGTCGACTTTTGGCACATTCCCACTGCCGCACTTTACAAATTCCGGTTTTAGTGGAATTCTAAGAATTTTGAATACCCTTCTGGCCCCTTATTCATACTTTTTAAACAGGTTCTAAATAATAAACGCGAAAATAGGTTATGTTTACTCCAATCACTAGCATCCATATTTCTTCCCCTGTCAACTGCGCTAATCAGAATGATGTTTACTTCCGTTGCTGGCCCAATCAGAATGCCTCATATTCCCGCGAAAAATTTAAAAAAGATACTCTTTACATATTGAAAACAAATCAAATTTTTTGTGTTTAAACTAGCATCAAGTAATTATATTCAATTTTTAGTGATCTTTTAATTTGATCAGATAAACAATATATTTGAAAATATGCAATAACCTCATTGTATTTTCACCTATCATTTTACATCAAGTATTATTTTCAGCAATTAAAATTTTAGTGAAATCGATAAGCAAAACTTATAAAAAGGCAGAATTGCACTTAAATCGACCTTATTTAACTAGCTCACATTTTTTCCAGATAAGTGAATGAAGATGGTCTTTTTTTACCAAAGGGAAGAATTTTAGAGAGTAGCGTTTGAACGATTCAAAAACTCACATTTTTTTGTGCACCCTAATCGTGATACTATTTTAGGAGACGACAAACAGCAGATAAAAATACACTCATTTAGCTTCATGTGTTAGAAAAGGTTCACTACTTTTCATCCCAGGGTTTCTCTATTTTTTACAGATTCCAATTCAGCTTCCGGTATTTGCTTTCAAGTACGTGAAGCTACCCAGTGGACGGAAGGATGGAAAAGAAAATTTGCAATCCCTAATAGAAACTCCCAGTCGAGGAAAGGCCGGTCAGGATGGTAAGTTGGACGAACTGATTGTCGGGTGGATGGAAGATAAAGAAGAAAAGTAGACTCTGGGATAAAATTGGACAAGCTTTAAAAAGGACTAACCCTCTCTTATTATATTATCCGATAAATTTATGAATTTAACTTTGGAACAACACATTGTTTTTTATCTTTATGAAAAAATGAAATTTTTTCATCTTCATAAATGAAAAAGTATAGAGTAAATAAATACAAACTTACTAAATAATAAAGAAAATGGAAAGAACGGCTAGGAACACTGAAAGTTGGTTAGCGTAGACCGAATTTTGTTGGTGTGCCTAAACATTAGAGGGAAATTTCAAAGTGAGAGTAATATATATATTTTTTTATTTTTAATAAATACAAACGTTTAATAAAACAAAGTTCAATAAGCTTGGCGATATACCTATATAAATTATTATTTTGAAAGTAAATATATAATAAATGGATTTTTATTTTCAGGTATAACAAAATTCGTAACTATCAGAATACTAACGGAATCGTTATGAGAAGAATCTCGAATAATCCTTATCAGAATTAATTCATTTAAAAATTTATTATATTTTTCTGGGAAATTCAGAAATGTATCTACGCAATTTTTTGAATTGTGTATAATTTGTCTGTTATGTTATAGGTCAGTCGATTCGTCTCGAGTCAAGGATTCTTTTTAATTCTTACATCAACTTTAAATTATATTTATAAAAAAAGATTTACTGTGACCACATCTTTTTTAAATATTATAAATGATCATAGCTTCTACACTTTTCAATAACATGTATTAATAACAATTGATTCATCTGAAAAAAGGGAAACTTTTATATTCAGGCATCAAATTTATATTAAGTTAATAGAAATAGTTTTACTATAAAAACCCGATTTTTAAAATATCATAAAGTGCCAAAAAACGTTATTAACCATTTTTAGAAATCCTTTAGTCCTGGAAAATGCCTCTAAAAAATCGAGAATGGTAGTTTTATGTAAAATTCATATCAAAGAGGACTTTCTAAAAACTTTCTTTAGCATAAATGATTATTATTGGGTAAAATACAACTTGCAAATCATTTCTAAACTGATGTTACATCGTTCAAAATAATAATTATTTATTTAAACAAACTTCTTTCCCTGTAAGTCGTGAAAAATTATTATTTTTCGGCATAATTGATATAATCCATGAATTTTAAGAGTTATATTTTTCATTTAACATATTTTGGAACAATTTATATTCCTATAATTTTTTTCACTAAATCTTGAAAACTTAGTATTTTTAAGATAAATAATACAGTTAATGAATTTTAATTCTAATTTTTTTTAAGACAGTCTGCAATTATTCAAACAATGAATAATCATTCACTTGTCCCTTTTCATAGGAAACGTGGAAAAAATTCTATTTTTTCGAATAATTTAGACTGTGACCCTTTTTATTTAGAATTTTATTATTTCGAAAATTGAAACCTGATTATTGTTTGAAATATTCATTTGTTTAAACAATTTTTTCAGTAAGTTATGGGTCGTTTTTTTCAGATTGATATGTACGATTCTACGTTGATGCTTCTTTCTCGAAATTCATTTGATCAATCTGATAGAGTAATCATCTATAACTTACTGATGAAATTATTTAAGAAAATTGATATTTTGAATAATAATTAGATTATAAGTTCTGAAATAAGAAAATACTGAATAATAAGGGATTTTACGATTTACAGGGGTAAAAAATTGTTTTTACGAATCAAAGTTATTTAAATAATAGCAAAATGTCCTAAGTGCAAAAATACTCACTTTTCATGATTTGGTGAAAACAAATTATACAAAAATATGAATTATTTTAAATTAGTTAATTTTTCGCGATTGACAGGAGAAAATAGCACATTAGTTTAAAAATACTTATCAAGTTGTGTCTTATCGAATAATGATCATTTATTTCAAAAAAAACTGTCAAAATGGTCGCCTTTGGCATGAATTTCGTATAAAACTGTTATTTTATATTTTTTGGGACGTTCTACAGCCACAATACAAGAGAATTTGGGGGTCAAAATTAAAATTTATCAAAAGTTATTCGTTAAACATCCCTTAAGACGTGAGTGAACTTTAATTTACAAGAAGTCAATAAAAAATTATTATTTTCATATGTTTTTAAAAACTGAGTTTTTCCATTTAAAATCTCATAGTAATTTCTGAATAAAAAAAAAACAGAATTTTTTTTTCCGAAACTTCATAAAATGGTGGGTGGGAGGGGAGAATATCATTGCTCTTTGACAAAAAAAGATTTTATGCAGATTGAGGAAGCAAGAAGCAAAGATGAAAAACTGCCTTGGCTTCAATTTATTTATTTTTTTTTACAAAAATTGTATGCTTTTTACAGATTCACATACTGAATAAAATTTTTTTCCTCTTCAAGGATAAATTATTTTCTACACTATGATAGTACTTTATAATATTGTCACTTTCAAGCGGTGATAAACCAACTAATTATAATCTGAGTACTGTTAAATTTTCAGTTTTATAAATAATTATTTCATGATTAATAGGTTTTAGGTTCATGCTTAGAATGGCGAGCTTCCCTGGTAAACAGGCGATTAATCAAGTTTTTCGAATAGACCCGTTAAATCAAGCGTGACGTGAAAACGCATATAAGCTCTGGTGCTAGTGACGTTAGCGGGGTAATGCAATCTCGTCATCGCTGGTCATGCTTGTCTCAGGTAATAACGATTATTTTGCCGGCCCTCGTTTCCTGCATCCGCAAACGATAATATAAATTTCACATCACTTCTCCTATTTTTCCCCTCATTATTCGAGAAATTACCATAAAACGGGGCTAATCGGGACAAAAAAACGGGGAAAGCGAGACACACCAAAGGTTCGCATTTCATGACTCTATTATTATATTATAGATTAGCAGTTCGAACTCGAAAGTTCATTGCCTCATCTACCCGAGACCGCCACACATCTCTATCTTGTGCATTCTCCATCCAGTTTAAGTAATCATGTCCTAGTTCTTTTAGATCATCCCTTACATTTTTCTCCCATCTGTTTCTCGGTCTGCCTAGGGGTCTCTTACCAGTCGGTCTCCCTCTTAAAACTTGCGCCACTGTTCTTTCATTGCCCATTCTTGCTACATGCCCCGCCCATCTTAATTTACGCGCTTTCATTACTCTATTAATATTTGCTGACCCGTAGAGAGCGTGCAGCTCATTATTATGCAGTTTTCTCCACTCGCCGGTCTCTTCGTCCCTTTTTGGACCATAGATTTTTCTAAGTACTTTATTCTCGAAAACTCTAAACCTATTCTCTTCTCCTTTCGTCAGCGCCCACGTTTCACACCCGTACATGACGACCGGCATTATTATCGTTTTGTAAATTCTTACTTTGATGTTTCTAGATAGCGATCGCGATTTTAGTAGCGTGTTTGCTGCATAATAGCACCTATTGCCAGCGTGTAGCCGCGCATTGATTTCCGTTTTAATCTTATTTTCGCTAGTTATAATAGACCCGAGGTATTTAAACTCGTTAACCCTTTCGAATTTCATATTTCCGGCCATTAGATCCCCGTCTTGATTACTTTGTCCGGACCTGACGACGGTCATATATTTTGTCTTCGATTCGCTAACTTCCAAGCCAATCTCTTTGGCTTTTGCGATCAAGATTTCTGCATTTTTAGCTACCGTTTCTTTATCATCCCCTAGTACGTCGAGATCATCCGCATATCCAAGAATTTGTATTACCCCATTGAGGGTAGCACCGGTCGGATTCGCCTGCACTTGCCTAACCACGTATTCTAAAACTAAGTTAAAAAGGACGCACGAAAGTGCATCGCCCTGTTTCAGGCCATCGCGGATCGAAAACTCTTCAGATAAACTACCGTTTACGCGTATTCTACCCTTACTGCCGCTTAAGCAAATTTCGATAAGTCTAACCAATTTTCTTGGCACACCCAAGGACTCTAGGATCCAGTACATTCGCGCGCGTATAATAGAGTCGTAAGCTTTTTTAAAATCGATAAATAGCTGATGTACTGCTTCTTTAAATTCCCATTTCTTTTCTAACAGTTGTCTAATTGTAAACATTTGATCGCTTGTAGATCGGTTTCGGCGGAATCCACACTGGTAATCCCCAATGATTTCCTCGGCAAAAGGAGTTAGTCTACTTAGGATAACATTAGACAGGATCTTGTAGCACGAAGGCACAAGTGAAATTCCCCGATAGTTGTTACAGTTAGTTTTATCGCCTTTTTTAAAGATGGGAATAATGATAGAGGTATTCCATTCTTCCGGCATGCGTTCTGTTTTCCAAACTGCGCGTATCAATTTACAAATTTGCCTTGTGAGGCAAGGGCCTCCATTTTTTATCAGTTCTGACGGTAGGTCATCGATGCCCGCGGCTTTGTTATTTTTCAACTTCTTGATGGCCATTTCTATTTCTATATCAGTAGGATCGTTAATTAATAGATCAGCAGTGTGGATTTCGCCGAGATTACCTTCAACGGGGGCTTCACGTACATTTAATAGTTTATCGAAATAATCTTTCCATAAATTCAGTCTCTCTGTCGCATCGGCTACTAGATTGCCATTTTCGTCCCTCATTACTTCCGTTCTACTTTGAAAGCCTTTCTTTATAAAATTGATTCCCCTGTACATCTCACGCGGGTTATTTTGTTTATTATGCGCTTCTATTGCTAGTATTTTATTCTTTTCCCACTCCCTTTTCTTGGATCTATAGAGCCTATTTGTACTTTTGCTAATCTCGAGATATTTCTTATGTGTTTGATCGCACTTATTTTGTAAACTACTTAGTCTGGCCTTCCGACGTTTCTCAAACCAGAGTTTGCACTCTTCGTCAAACCATGGTTTGCTTTTGGTTACTTTCTTAAAACCTATCGAAAGTTTCGCGGCTGCCTTTATCGCCTTTTTCGTATTGCTCCACAGGGTTTCCGGGTCCTCCTCGCGATTATTGTTATCGTCTCTCTGTTCTTGGAGAGCGTCGAAACTATTAGAAATCTCAACTTGGTAATTTAATGTTTCTGTTGCTGTTTTGAACTTATCTATATTGAAACGAACTGTTGGCTCTGTGCGGCTTGTTTTCTTACTTAGCGCTAGCCTAGATCTTAGTTTTACTATCACGAGAAAATGGTCTGAATTTAAATCCGCTCCCCTATACGATCTTATATCGAGAATGTTTGTATGACGTCTTCTGTCTATTAGAACGTGATCAATCTGATTGTGAGTTTTACCATCTGGTGATGTCCAGGTGGCCTTATGTATATTTTTATGCTTGAAATATGTGCTTTTGACAACGAGGTTCTTTGAAGCTGCAAAGTTTATTACTCTGGTTCCATTATCATTACTGACGTCATGCAAACTTTCTGATCCTATTGTAGGCCTATACATTGGTTCTTTTCCAATTTTCGCGTTGAAGTCCCCCAATACTATTTTTGCGTCAAACGTTGAGAACTTGTCAAAAACCTGCTCGATTGTTTCATAAAAAAGATCTTTAGTGTCTTCGTCTTTGTCCTCGGTGGGGCAGTGCACATTGATTAATACGTGTTTGCTGAAATTACCCTTTAGTACAATGTATGATAACCGGTCATTAATGAATTGCATGTCGATAAGTGCTTGCGAAATTCGTTTATTAATAAGAAAACCAGTCCCCAGTCTTTGCCCCTTAGCTCCCCCATAGTGAAAAGTATAGTCATCCTTAGAAATTGACGCGAAATCGCCCGACCAGCAGGTTTCTTGAAGTGCTATTAAGTCAGTTTTGTATTCAATTGCTATCTTAATGAGTTCGCTAAGTCGGCCAGTTTTTAGACTACGCGCGTTTAGAGTTCCCACCCTTAGATCTTTAACTGTAGTTTTTTGTTTTTGTAAGTTAGCCATGGTAGTTTCAAGATAATCCGCACGTTAGGATCCTATTCCGATCGTAGGTGAGTCCACTGTCCCAGGAGTGATAACCCCCATACCTCCCTAGGTCTAAGTATGGGAGCTTTCCGACTCTGACAAGGACCATGTCAACTTGTCGTCAGACACATTACAGTTTCATCCTCGTACCCTAACGTCCCCCTGCAAGGCAGCGCGCCTACTGGCATCAATACCCCTTTGGCCCTATGCAGGCGAATCATTCCACACATCCCTTGCGGGCAGTGTCATCGCTGCAGTGTCCAATGGGCAGCAGGATTTTTCCCTTACAAGATTTTTAGTTTTGGTTCGGGTATAGTTTCTAGGTGGATACACGCTGCACCTCGGCTTGCCAGAACCCACCCACTGCGTATGAACGCGAATGGGTGGGTCCTCCCAAGCCATGGTTGTCGTGTACCTATTTTCTACCAGTGCTGAATTCACCACAGACACGACTGGTTCCTATCGGCTGTCCGCGACTGCTTATTCTTGTATTCGCAGCTAACCTTAGGGGCTGTTCAGCCTCACGGGCCGTTCCTCTATCCGCAACCTGAGGACGCGCTACGTAGTGGTGACAGGAAACCCACCAAGCAGTTTCATGACTCTATTGCTTTTTTTTAATGAAAGCGAGTGTCCCGCCTCACCCCACATGTCCCGTTTAGCCTCTTGTTACGGTATATTTCTGAGACTATATTTTTCTATTCACAAGAGTTTCTGCAACCAATAAAATCATAATTTCATACAAATATTCTAAAAGTGAGATGTTGAAGGTTAAAGTATAAATAAAAAAGATCAGAAGTGAGAGGACATAGGTCAGGGGTAAATGGTGTAGTATCAGGGGTCAACCGTAAAAGCTCAGAACTAAGAGATCATTTATTATAATCGAGTTTCAAACATGAGAGGTCAAATTTCAAAGGTCAAAGGAGTCAAAGATAACTTTGATATTTGAATCCTGACGTGTCAGCTTGAAAACTCTGACCTCTGACCTTTTATTCTAGAGAGAGATTAGAGTTAAAGTTTGAAGTTCAGAGGTCAAATGTAAAAGGTAGAAGGTCAAACGCTAGACATTATTAATGTACATATATATACACAAATTAGAATTCCTAATTTTAAGACATTTCCGTAATTATCTGGTTGAATACAGGCTACTTACGAAGACATTAAGAAGATTATATGTGAACTGAATAATCGCAAATAAAATTGTGCTGTATATTTGACTATATGCAATTTTTTTATAATGATAAAATCAAAATTGGAAACTAACTCCTAATTCTGAATCACCATTTTGATCAAACAAACAAATTTCGAAAGCAAAAAAATGTCCCTCGTCTTATTTAGGAAAAATTGAAAATCCAAATTTCCTCCCTTCCAACTCAATAAAAATAATAAAATATGCCTTTTCTAACTCAGAAAAAATTAAAACCAAAACTTCCTTCCTTGCAACTCGATAAAAATCTTAAAAACAAAAAAAATCCACTTCTGATTCACACAAAATTGAAAATCAATATTTCCTTCCTTCAAGCTCAATAAAATAATTGAAAATAGAAAATTAACTCTTCTAATTCAGATAAACAATCAGTGACTGAAATGTAGTCCTTTCCAACTTAATAAAAATGATTCGACTTTTTAGCTCGAAAACTTAACTATATATGTTATTTTTTAGAGGAAATTAGGCGATACGTATTTTTGCGATTCGCGAAATAATTTTTTTTTACAGAGTTATGCGTATTTGAATTTTTTGCTTTGTTTTAAAAAAAACCCAATTTTTTCTTTAAACTCGTATAACTTTTGACCTAATTGAGATATTTACGATTTTGTGAAAATGTTTATAGTCGATTTTCTCAAAAAACCACACTTATATTTTTTGACAATTTTTTGTTGAATTTGTACTATCATAAGGAAAATACCTTGTGAGTTTAATTCGGGCTAAATAAATTTTGTGGCCAGGAGAATTTTTTGTAATTAAATATAATTTTTGCATTTTTCTTGAAAACAACAACAGATACAAAAAAATGTTGAGGAAATAGTTTGCACATTTAAAAAAGTTCTACAAAAAGTTTTCTTACGCATTTATGATATCTTGTACCATTTCCGAGAAAGATAAAAAAATTAAATTTTCATAAACGAAAAATTCTCTTCATTCCTGGCTTATGGAAATACCCACAATTTTCCTTAAATATTTAAAAAAAATATACGTTCATATGAGGAAAACTCCATGTGAGTTTTACGTGGGCTGAACAATTTTTATCATCAGAAAATTATTTTTCATAAATTCGAATTTTCACATTTTTTGCTGAAACAATTAAGTTACAAAATTATTGGCAAGAAAATAAATTTTTTGACTGAAAAGTTTTTATATTCAATATATTTGAATATATTTCATATTTATCCAGGTATTTTTCAATAATGTATAAAAACTTTGTTTGAATTTCAGTTAAAAAAAAAAGAAATAATACCTGGACCCACGTTTTCAGATTCTTATTATCTATTTATTCAGATTCTTCATTAGAGGTGTTTCAGCAAAATATTTGAAAGTTCGAATTTATGAAAAAGAATTTTCTGATGATAAAAATTGTTCAGCCCACGTAAAACTCACATGGAGTTTTCCTCATATGAACGCATTTTTTTTTAAATATTGAAGAAAAATGGTGGGTATTTCCATAAGCCAGGAATAAAGAGAATTTTTTGTTTATGAAAATTGAATTTTTTCATTTTTCTCGGAAATGGTACAAGATATCATAAATGCATAGGAGAACTTTTTTAAATGTGCAAACTATTCCCTCAAGATTTTTTTGTATCTGTTGTTGTTTTCAAGAAAAATGCGAAAATTCGATTTTATGAAAAAAAATTCTCCTGGCCACAAAAGTTATTTAGCCCGCATTAAACTCACAAGGTATTTTCCTTATGATAGTACAAATTCAACAAAAATTGGCAAAAAATATAAGTGTGGGTTTTTTGAGAAAATCGACTATTAACATTTTCACAAAATCGTAAATATCTCAATTAGGTCAAAAGTTATCCGAATTTAGAGAAAAAATTGTTTTTTTTTTTTTTGAAAAACAAAGCCAAAAATTCAAAATAACTCTGTAAACCATTTTTTTTTCGCGAATCGCAAAAATACGTATCGCCTAATTTCCTCTAAAAAACAACATACTTTGTCCCCGAGAGATTCTGCAACTTCAAGTGTAGAACCTGCCTGATTTGAAATGGATTCGGTCAGTAGAAAATTAATCTTCTTAGTTGAAAATTTCTTTTTGTAGGTTGGAAATTTAATTATTTTGTTAGAAATTTATTTTGCTGAAAATTTAATTATTTTGTTAAAAATTTAAATGTTCTGTCCAAGTCATATTTTTGGGTCTAGAATTTAACTGTTTCGTTCAAAATTTGTCTTTTAGGATTGAAAATTTATTCTTTATGGTTTAGAATTAATTTTTTTTCGTAGAAAATGAATCTTCTTCGTTGAAAATGCATCTACATATGTTGGAAATTCCACTATTTCGTTGAAAATTCAATTATTTTCTTTAAATTTCAACTATTTTGTTAAAGTCTTCATTTTTTCGAAAATTCAACTCACTAGAAACGCAAAAAAAAAACACAGAATAAACGTGAAATTACTGTCTAGCCAACGACTAAGTTACTTTCAAGATAGAAGGGTGGGGGGGGGGGAGTTGAGACAAAAATACGGTCATTAGCAAGGGGGCCCGGAGGGGTAAAAAAAGCCCAAAAATTGTAACGTAGTTTATGGACGGCCGCTTATACCCCTTTTTGAAATTTTTTTGATTTTGAAGAAATGTTCCGCAAAACGTCTTTTTTATCAATAGGGTCAACGAAGTCAGCACATTAGACGGAAAGCGGATTTTCTCTGAAGGTCTTTGTCTCGAGCTTATTTTTCGAATGCAAATGTCCGGAATAATCCATATTTTATGTCGAGACTATACCAGGACGTCGCCGTCGTCGGCTCAAGGAAAGTTTATTTCCAAAGTTTTCGACTTTGGCGGTATGCCGTGGAAAGAAAAGAACAAGAGTGAGAAGCTGGAGGTGCTAGCAGCTTAAGCGTGATCGAAGTTACTCGGCCTTATAGCAAAAGGTTCTTCAGGACCGTATAAATATCGCCTGGAAGTTCCTCTTTTCCGTCGGCGACAGAGCTCAAGTTCATCAACTTTCTTTTTCATTTTGACTTTCTTCACTTTCTTCTTTCCTGTACCGGGATATTTGTGAGAGTTCATTTACTGGAATCAATGAAGCTCGGTTGAGCATTACTCATCTCAAATTTGCTTTGGACTCGTGCCATGCTTTCTCGTTTCAAATCCATCCAAGTAAATGATCCATAGTCCGCTGGATACTTGCACACGTGACAGCCGAACTGTTTTCTTACATGTTAAATATAGAATATTGTTCTGAATACCTCATAGAGCATGATGTTGCATTTGTATTGGTCTTGCTGTTTCAAGAATAACAAAAATAGTTAATATTTCAAATTAAAATTAATTAATTTTATCCAAATAAGACGTTCTTAATTATTTACAAATAAATCTCGTCATAAAGAATAATGATAATTGAAATTATTATTATATCATTAAGCCAAATTCCTTTCGGGGTAAGCGTGACTCACTCTGTTCTAGCTTCGTTATACTGTCGGGGATTAAGAAGATCATATGAGCTTATTTAAACAACACGTTCGTTCCACAAAACTCCTCCCTCCGACCCAGGTCGCTGATCAATCTCTCTAGCAATGTGTCATAGATCACACAAAAATACGCAAGCCTGCTGATGGTCACATAGTAAGATCCATACTCTTTACTCTAATCCTCACTATAATAACACCTTTCGTTTAAGGCGTCTCTCATTCCACTGACATTCATCATCACATATTTCTTATAAATTATAAACTATGTGTCATTACACTTTTCTGTCATGACATACAACTTTAGCTTCCTTTACGTCCATAAATTTTTTCATGCAAGCTCTTGTGTTTCTATGGCATTTTATATATTTTTTACTTAGGGTATCATTCACACATTCCCACCATTCTTTCGTCGGTCTGCCTCTGGGTACGCTGCCATTGACTTCAACTAAATATACTTGTTTCGTCAATCGTTCTCCTTTCATTCTCTCAACATGCCCAAACCATTGCAACAAATTTCTTTCATTCTTGTCAAACAGTATTTCCTGCGCACCACATTCTTTTAGAATCTTCTCATTACTGACTTCTTCCATTAGCGTTTTACCACTTAAATTAGGTAGGAATTGGATGCCGACCGCTTTAATTTTACTCTTATTCTCTTCTTGGCATATGTCCAGGTCTCGCTACCATGGAGCACAGTGGGTGCAAGTACAGAGTTATATATTGTAATTTTGGCTTTATTTGTTATAAACCTGCTGCTCCGCCCGCGTGGTATATATAACCTGCTAAGGTACATGATCTATTACTGTACAAATTTTCACGACTTTTCGTGCAGCGGTTCAGAAGTTATAAGAGGACAAACATACAGATTTTCGCATTTATATATAGATATATATATATATATATAGAAGATTACTTCTGGTAATGGCTCCTACACTGCCGATAACCATTCTATCCTCGTTTATACGCCTGACTATCTTTCCATCGATTTTTCCGTCAGTAATAAATAAACTACCAATATACACGTAATTATCAATTTGTTTTTGTTTTATTCGCGTTAATTTTAGGGCACATGTTCTTCCTTCTAGTATTCAGCCTGCTCAGTATTATCTGCAAGCTTTCGATTGAATAACACAGCCACAAAAAAAATCTGGCCTGGGAGTCAGACCCTGTTTATTATATGTTTTCGGGGTCACTGAGACCGAATCTGAAGTCCATTTTACCCCATCACGTCAGGTTTTTGACATAACCTCAAACAGTCCTTACAGCCACACAAAAATAAAAAATAATTCTGGCTTGGGGGTCAAGCCATTTTTACTATATATTTTGGGGTCGCTGAAACCGATTCCGAAGTCCGCTTCACCCCATCATGTCAGGTTTTTGACATAACCGTAAAAAGCTTATAATCCAAGCCCAATAAGCCCTTTATACCTAATATATTGGACCTTATTATCTCTTAACTCCATAAACATTCGACCCCTTAACCTTATAACCTCTTTACCCTATAACCTAAAATTCCAATTACAACATAACCTTAAAAATTAGAAATAACGAATAATAAATGAAAGGTAGATATCATTTTAGTAATTATCTTTTTTGACAATGGCTAATTGGGCTCGGATTATAATATTTTTTCAAGGTTATGTCAAAAACCTAACATAATGGGGTGAAATGGTCTTCGGATTCGGTTTCAGCGACCCCAAAAACATATAATAAATATGGTCTGACTCCCAGGCGAGAAATTTTTTTTCTGTGGCTGTATAATTGTTAACTACAATAATATACTATTAATTAACTCTGTCCACATTGAAGCTCATGTTTCCTCCCGCTTTTTTCCTTTCCTTGGTCTCGCGACTTTTTGTACCATGTCAATGTGTTAATTGTAACAGCCTATTAGCATACGTCAGTTTGACATTTTATCAAATTGTTTTTCCAACTAAAACAACATGAAGCTGTTCTCTTTGCATGGAAATGTCTTATTTAGGGTCACCAGACTGATTTATCAGGACATGTTCTTATTTTTCACCGCTGTCCTCATCTTTTGTGCTATGTCCTAATTTTCCATGCCCAAATTCAATTTCAAATACTTGACGTGTGTAGAAATTTACTACTATTTAAACTAGCTGTGAATTCGATATCGAGTGTTTCCGCTTTGTTTGTATTTATAATTGTATGGCGCTCATTTCACGAGCACTTTGCTTCCTTATAGAGGAAGCATTAGATATTTTTTCAACAATAGACAAACCAAAGTCTTCATTTTGATCAATTTAGAAATATAAATTTACCAAAAATACAAAATTACAAAATAATACAAAACATTTTTTAAATACAAAGACAAATCAGACAAATCAAATTTTGTATTCGAAATGATAATTTTTTGAGCTGGAAAAGGGAAGGAAAAAGTTCTGTCACACCCTATCCCTTTCCCAATCTTATGATTTTGTTGCAGAAATTGTCAGAATTATACTATTTGAAAATTTATGATCAAAAAATCGTTTCTATTCATGCGTCAACTTTGAATTATGCCGATGAAAAAAGTTTTTTTGTTAGAAACAGACGATTCAAATATTATAAATGAGCATAGCTTCCTTAATCTTCAATAAAGTGTATTAATGATCGATCGATTTGCCTAGAATCAAGGAATCTTTTCCGTTCTTGCATCAATTTTGAATTATGTTAGTGAAAAATGTTTCACCATGAAAAATCGTGTTTTTAAATATTATGCATTACCATAGCTTCCTTATTCTTCAAGAAAATATATCAATGCTATGGGTCAATCCATTCGTCTTGAATCAACACAACTTTTCTATCCTCGCATCAACTTTAAATTATGAGAATGAGAACATTTTAAGTATGAAAATCGATTTTAAAAATATATAAATTACCATGACTTCCCTACTCTTTAATAAAATGTATTATTATTGCAGGTCAATCGATTCGTCTCGAACCAAGGAATCTTTTATATCCATGCATCAACTTTGAATTATATTGAAGAAAAAAGTTTTACTATGAAAAACCGTATTTTCACATATTATGCATTACCATAGCTTCCTTACTCTTCATTAAAATGTATTAATATAACAGGTCAATCGATTCGTCTCGAATCAACGCATCTTTTCTGTTCTTGCGTCAACTTTGAATTATGTTAATGAAAAAAGTTTTACTATAAAAAACCGATTTTCAAAATATATAAATTACCATAACATCCCTACGCTTTAAAAAAATATATTAATATTATAGGTCAATCGATTCGTCTCGAATCAAGGAATCTTTTCTATTGTTGCATCAACTTTGAATTGTGTGAATGAAAAAAGTTTTACTATAAAAAACCGATTTTTAAAATATTATTAAGTGCTAAAAAAAATGCAACAAATATTTTTATAAATCCTTAGGTCAGTTTCAAGATATTAGTGAAAAAAATAAGCCCTCCAAATTTCATCAATTTATCTGCAACCGTTTTCAAGTTATCGTGTTCACAAAAAAGTGTGACATCCACACACACACAAACATTCACACACACACCCACATACACACACACATCCGGACAATTGCTTAGAACATTGTATTAGACATTTTTAAATTGAGGAAGGTTCAATTAAATGAATTTAAATTTTTTGGAAAATGTTACAATTACCAAACTTCCTCTATGAGGAAGCAAAAGCAGGAAAACATTGAATTGCCTAAAGAAATTGGAAGTTCTGAAAAGTATGTAAAATAATTAACATATTCTACAGACTGTACTCAATCATTTAAATAAATATGTTGAGTTCGAAAAAGATATATGTACAATTTATAAACTAAGGAAATGAACATAAAATTTCATCATTTTATTCAAAATTCAAAAATTTTGTTAAAAACAAAAAAGTCATTCTTTTTGATTGAAAATTTGACTGTTTTGTTGAAAATTCGTCTTTTTGGGTGGAAAATTTAACTATTTCGTCGAATATTAGGTTTTTTATTGAAAATTCATATTTTCAGTTTGAAAATATAACTGTGTTGGCTGGAAATTCAACTATTTTGTTAAAGTTTGTTTTTAATTGGTTAAAAAGTTTGTTTCCAACTAGAATTGTGAATATTCTATTTTAGGTTGAAAATTTATCTTTCTCATATGAAAAATCATGTATTTTGTTGAATATTTATTTCTTTGGTTAAAAATATAACTATTTTGTGTAAAATTCTTTTCTTTTGCCTAAAATTAATTTTTGAAAAAAAATGTAGTTACTCCATGTTTGGCTAAAAATTTATCTTCTTTATTTAAAAATTCATGCATTTTTTTGAAAATTTGTCTTTTATGGTAGAACATTAATCTTCTTGGTAAAAATTTCAAGATCCTAATTTGGAAATACTTCAGTTGTTGAACGAAGTTTGGAATTGTTCAATTTGTAACGCTTTCAGTTTGAATTTATTAATTGTGAAAGTTTTCAATTAGAAAACATATAATTTTTAAAGTTTTCAGAAAAATGAATTTTTGAAGGTTCAGAATGTTTAAAATTTTTTAATTTCGAACGTTGACAATGGAAGTTCTCCTTTGACAGAAATTAAAACAGTTTAATGTATGAGGTCTTGAAACTAAATTTATATTGCTTCAAAAGCCTAAATTCGAAAATGTTTGGTTTGAAATTTTTCAATTTTTGGAGCTTTCCAATTTCAAGTTTCGCAATGTTGTAGGTAAAAATTCATATATAAAAAATCTAATATTCAAAGTCTTGATATTCACTTATAAAACTAATAATGTTTGATTTGAATATTCTTAATTATTTGGTTTTAATTTTAGTCAGTTTTGAATTTGATAATTTTATATTAAAATATTCCAAATGGTTTCGTTATCAAAATAAATCACCTTAAAATAAATTCGAAACATTTAAAAATTAAGACGATAATTTCTAAAATTCAAGCCTCAAAGATGAAAAGATTTTAAAATAGGCATTAAAAATTGAATTATTTTTGATTTGAAAATGTTCCAAAACATTGTGCACTTCAAACTCCACTTGAAAAAAAAAACTTTTTCGAATTAAAGAGCTTCAGATTGTTCAGTTTGAAACATTGGGATCATGTATAGCGATCTTGTTTTTTATTATTTTTTCTTTTTAAATTTTCAATTTAATATCTTAAAATTGTCTGATTTTTTCTTTGAAATTTAAAAATTGTGTTGTTTAAAATCCAAATAGATAAAAATTAAACTATATAAAATTGATACCTCAGCAACTAAATAATTTCTTAAATTTTGAATGGTTACAATTTTAGAGTTCTGAATTTTCATGTTAAACGTTACATTTTTCACTTTCACAAGTTTTAATTTTGCAATTAAAGTTGATATAGTTGCATTTTAAAAGGTATGATCAAGAATTTGATCAGCGTAATTTTCTGAACGATTTAAATTTTCTTAAAATAATTCAAATTTTAAAGGGTATGAGTATAAAAAAGTTGTTATGTCGCAATTCTTGGCGACTAGAAATATTTTTATAATATTCATAATATTTGTGCTACGTTGACCGAATTTCGGTGAACTAGGACACTGCCTTTTAAATTGTCATATTTTCATAATATTAACCTGAAATCATTTAAAATGAAATAGTTCAATTTTGAATACTTTGAATTAGAAGTGATACAAGTTCAATTCCTTTTCCTTCCTTTCAATATATTGTATTTTTTTTCAAAATTTTACTTAACCTAAAATAATTTGAATTAAAACGTTTTAAATTCAAAATCATTCAAAATCATTTAATACATTTTTTATTACAAACGCTCCCGATTCGAAATTATTAATCATTAATTATTGTTTCAAAAATGTTTAAAACTCATGCTCAAAAATATGATTGCTAATGGATTTTTTAATTGTTTATATTTTTCCGCTAATTTATCGCGTGCTTTTGTCTATTGATTTTTTTTCACCACCCGGTTTGACAGTTTGTTAGAATACATCAGTTTGACATCTTATAAAATTCTGTTTCGACTTAAGGTGGTTTCAATTGAATAGAAATTCTTTACTTTGAATTGGAATATCAAATTCTCAACATTTAAAATAAGATCTAGCGTTGGGGAAGTTCCTTAAAAAAAGGAACTAATTAATTACAGCTGCAAATATTTCGTAAAAATTAAATTAAAATTGTATATTGGTATAATTAAAAAAAAGTGTTAGGCAAGAGTAATAATTCAATATTTGTTGTTAAATCATTTCATTGATCAATATTTATTCTCATTTTCATATCAATGTCCACAGCTTATTAACGAAAATCTGAAGGAGCCTGTAATAACGCCACCGTATTTTCTTTCAATTCGGCCAGATTGGGAGGCTAAGTCGACTTCAATTGAGAAAGGAGCGACGAAAAGCCGATTTTGTAAAAATATCAATCTTCTATACGCTTTTGATTTATATTCATTGGTTCTTACTTACCATTGAATACAAAAATTCTGAGAGTTATCGCTTTGATTATTCAGGATTTTTAGTACATTATAAATGATGTTAAAACTTATACGAAAAAAAAAAAAATCTAGATACGATATTCAAATAGCAGGAGATTATTGCACAAAATTCAGCTAGACCAATTAAACATTGCACTCGTGTGAGCAGTCTCGTGGACCAATTATCTTGAAAGTCATGCTTTTTCGAGCATCAGCGAGCACATGGAAATTTAAAAGCCAAATGTTCGCTCGACTTTTTTCCAATAAATACAATTGACGTATAATAGGGTTCACCTGCGGAACAATTTTTTTTAGAAAAGAAAGCGTATTTTAATTTTTTTGTGGTGGTGAATGAATAAAAAAATTACCATTTTTAAACTAGGCTTTTAAAAAAGTTTATATTTTTTATAATGGGCAAAAATAAAACGAGAGAAATTACCAAAATTAGCATGTTGACAATTTTTGAATAAACCTTAAATAATTTGAAAGGCTTTGAAGAAATTTTTTTATTAAATTGTGTTATCTTTCTGGGTATGTTAATATTTGAATATGTGTGAATGTACATTGTAAATTTGTACAATAGTGCGGAGTCAATTCACTGGTAGGATAAGCGCTGCTAATTGAGATATTAGCAGTCGCGAAGGGACTAATTAGCAGGTCGAGAAACAAGGTAGGATAATTTTTTATTAAAGAATCTCTCTTTCCAAACCTTGTATGTTGCTGTGAATATAACAGAAAGAAATATGTAGGGATAATGATGTAGAGATTTCAGCATGAGATGCTGGAAGGTACAAAACACATATGAATTTTAAGAGAAATATAAATAAAATAAAGCTATATTTTCCAAAAATAAAGAAAATTAATTCTAAAATTTGGTGCATTTTTCTAGATTTTGCATGATTTTCTAGATATGATGAGAAGATCTGGAAATTTATTGTAATAATCTGAATCAGAGACGATATAAATTCTGGAATATCAGGTTAAGGGCTAGTGATACCATATGAGCAATATCAGTTTCTCAGAGTTTTTTTTTATACAATAATACATATTATTCACTAAAAACAAACATAAACATTCGTAACGAAACCTTAATAATATGCTTGTCACAAATATTTAACTTACTTATTTATTTATTTTGTAAAATTATGTGATCAATTTATGTCAGTGTTAGATGTAAAAAATCAAATCATACAGATAGAAATCGAGGATATCCACAATCATCTCAAATTTTTCAATAAATCTTCTTCGAAATTTAAAAAAAGGTTGACAAATTTAATTCCAGGAGAAACATTCAGGACATTGTTAATCATTTTGAAAATACAGGCCATGTGACAATAAGTGATAACATCAGTAACATGTTTCACAACAAAATTTGGAAAGTAAGCAGCGCTGTAGTAATTTCGAATTACTCAAACATAGAATTGAAAATAATAACAATATTGAAGAAATAAGAGATCCTTGGTTAATAAATTTATCTGGTACTGTTATTCCGAAGCCGCGGCTGATATAATTAATCTAGGAGAAAAATTTAGTAGTGGTTCTCTATCAAATAAGCAGCTAGAAGTGTTTGAAATTGTAAAGGAATTGGGAGCTACCGTTGTACAAAATTTGTAACATAAGTCACAAGAGGAATTCGGAGAAGATATTATTATTGGCTTCTGTCTATATAAAAACACCAAAGAAAATTACCGAAATAGATAGTCATCGAAAAAAATATAAAATATACGAAAAAGGTCATAAAGAATAATAAAGATTTATCAATTACACGTGCTAAAAGTCACAAGAACAATTACTATCCTCTCACGCCTATAGTATCTTGCATCAATACTCACCCTTTCTTTATGACTAAACATTTTTCATAAAATCATTCCTAATGCTCTTTCGAAACCTAAATCTATATAAAAAATTTAATTACGTTCAAAGAAGTCATAGCTAAAGTAAAGATTCCAGATAACCATGTTCTTTTATCCCTCGATGTAACTTTTATTTTCACTAATGTACCAAGGGAAACAACTTTTTTCAACTTCAATAACACTTATTGCAAACTTTGGGAACCCCGATGGTTTTCACAATCTCTGGTATTCTAGCTCATATTGTTACACAAGATCAAGGAAATGAAGTTTTGGGAAAATTAAATTTTACAGCAGAAACTTATTGCCGATACGTATATTACACAATTCTCATTATTCCGATAAAGTTCAGTTTATCATTTATGTTCATCATCCAGGACTCCTTTTCACACACGAAATTGAGAATAATAACTTCATTAGTTTCCTAAATATAGAAATCATTAGAGACAACAAAAACATTATCCTAAACAAAATAAGATTGCTATTATAAAAAAAACATAGATTTCGCATAACTACATTCTTATAAAATATTTCACAATGACATTTTGTAGTTGATTAAGAAATTACTAGATTACAATAATTATCTTAATGATTTTATTGAAAAGCACAATAATAAGAGACTACCAGAAATAGAGACAAAACAAAATAACATCTAAACCATTCAGCATAATGGCAACCACACAATAGTAATTGATGATAAAACACAAGTATTCTCTGTTTAATTTCATGGTAATATTTCTGAAAACATTTGCTTATTAAAAGAATTTGAGATTGAAACTGTTCAACGAGTAGATTCCAAATTGAATAGATTTATTAAATTTGGTGAGGATCTTTTGTAGACCTTAGACAGAAAAAAAGGCCCAATAAAAATTAGAAGAGAAGAACACCGAAGTAAGATAGTATTAAATCCAAAATACCATACGGTGATTGCAAAACATTTAGTTGAATTCCACAATGGTGACTCTTCTTATATTGAATGGGATAATATGAAAATCCTAATTACTGCTAATTACTACAAAAGATGCTTGGCTGAAATAATATTTATTGAATAAAAAGGGGGTAAAAGTTTACATAATATTACCGACTCAGAAAACTATAATTCAGAATATAATAGATTGCTCGAAATTCTTTTGTAAATTATATGCCATAAAAATAACAAGAAAATCTTAACTCTATGAGTAAATTACTTATACTGATGGATCATTGCTACGAAAAACTTTTTTCCGCCTTCTTTGGAATTTAAGTTTCGAAACTGTATTTTTCTTAAGTGTATAGATTATATTTGAAGGAAAAGTGCCAAATCGGACTGTAAGAATTTACATGTGTCAAGTTTTAATTCAAGTGGATAATATTAACCTTTTGTGATTCCAATTTTCATATTATAGTTTTAATTCTTAATTAATCAACTTTGTATAAAGGTTCTGTAAAAATGTAAACAATGTTTCTCGAAACCAGATTATTCTTTTCTTGAATAAAGTACATTTCTTTAAATTTTGTTATTCCATTTTAGGGATTATCGAGCGCGCTAGTTAGTCGAGCTTTGAAAACTGAATTTCAAATATATTATAAAGAAATATGAAATACGTTCTCTCTGAAAATTTCAGACCCTCTGCATTTCTTTTTTCGTGCCCAGGATACTGTATTTAACTTTTGTTTTCAAAAATTGAGTCTATTTTTGTAAAAAATGAAATCGCGCAATTAAAGCCTACTAGGTACTTCGTCCTTTTCTTCTCCCACAGAGCAGAAAAATTTCATGGAATGCATTGCAGGAAAATTCTACTGAAATCTCGTACAGCTTTCGTCAAGTGCGGGTATTTATACTTCGAATTTAAAATGACGGAAGGAAAAAATTCCATATATATATGGAGATATGAAAATGGAATTGGAAAACGGATAATAAAGAGAAGTCCGGAAAGCAGTGATTAATCAAGAATAAGCCTGAGAATCGCAGGTGTTGAGGGAGATAATCGCTTCGCGCTGACTCCTTCGTTCATCAGAATTAACGTTTGCCGTCTAACACGAACAGAGGCATCGACCCGTATCGCAATTGGGTTCGCAATTACCAGCAATTATTTTCGTACATCGTTAAACCGCTGGCCTACGCAGCGCGTAATTGCGACCTCGGAATATATGGCCGTATAGTCGTCTTTTCGAATATAATTATTTCACTCCCACCGATTTCGGAACCTGCCGACGCAAAGCGAGGCAAAAAAGTTTTTGTCAATAAATCCATTTTTAGCCCACACAATTCATCAGATTTGTACGCTTTTTGTAGATTAAAGATTTTTAAAATTAAGAAAGATTCGTGCATTCTGATTTTTCATGAAAAATTTGGTGGATTTTGTATTTAACAACCAAGTTGATATTAAGATCTGTGCTTAAAGTATTTTAAAATAATTTCCAGTGATTGAGAATAATTTGAAAAAATTCTTTATTGTGTTATGAAGGAATTAATAAAGATAATTTATTTTTTAGAATTGGCAGTTTTAGCTCATTTAGAGGCTGTGTCTAGTCGTCCCGAATAATTTGGGGAGTTGGAAAAGGGGATGAACTAGTCATCCAGACAATTCGGGATGACTAGCTAAGCTCTCTAATTTGGCAACGATTTCATCATTTAAATCAAGAGTTTTGGCATAAAATGTGAGAGAAATTAATGTTTTATTACGATTGATCGACAGTAGATTCTACTTGGAAATTATTTAAACAATTTTAACAAAGAAATTCAGTGTTTGGGTATTTTTCGAAGAATAGGCTTAATTTTTCACGAAATCGGCTAAGAATGATTTTTCGATGATTGTCCGCTATGATACTTTGAAAATTGATTATAACTGTTAGTTACTTAAACAATATTTCTTAAAAACATTAGGAGTTTGACTATTTTTCAACGAATACTATCAATTTCTGTTTACGGAATCGACTAACAATGTCTTTCAGATGACTCCTTGCTATGATACTTTAGTTTTTTTGTATAAAAATTGTTTAAATCATTAATAATTCTTTTGAATTTTCAAAGTATGTCGTAGGAAAGAGTTATCGAAAAGACATGCTCTTAGTTTATTCAGTAAAAAATTCAAGCCTATTCGTTGCAAAATAGCTAAAATCTGAATTGGTTCATATAAATTGTTTAAATAATTAATAATTCTTATAAATTTGTCAAGAATCAGAGCGAAGAATTATCCGAAAGTCATTTTTTCCTCAACTTTGAAAAAATTGACCCTATACGTCGAAAACTACTCAAACTCTGAATTTGCTTGAAAAATTGTTTGAATAATAATAAATCATTATTGTGAATTTGCGAACCATCATAAAAAAAGTAATTGGAAAGACATTCCTTGGTAATTCCGTGAAAAAATCTAGTGTATTCTTTGAAAAATAGTAAAATCCTGAATTTGTTTATGAAAATCGTTTTTACAATTAATAATTCTTTTATGCCAACGGCGATACCACGCTGGAAACACCAGTTCTCGTAAGATCACTGAAGTTAAGCATTGTTGGGCGCGGTTAGTACTTGGATGGGTAACCGTTCAGGAATACCTGCGTGCTGTTGGCCCGTCGTGGGTGTGGTGGGCCCACATTGGTAGTAAATATCCACCTAGAAACACTACCCGAATCGGGTAGTGAGGCAATGAACTTTCGAGTTCGAACTGCTAATCAATGTATGTAGGTATAATTCTTTTATATTTGCAAAATAACACAGCAAGGAGTCATCGGAAAAAGATTCTCAGTTATTTCTGTAAAAAAATAAGTCTATTCCTTAAAAAGGATCCAAACCGTGAATTTTTTGTTGATAAAAATGGTTTAAATAGTTGCCAAGTAACATCTATTTTCAATCAATAGCAATTAAACATTAATTGCTCTCACATTCTCTACCAAAAATCTGAATTTAGATGAGCTAAATAGTGCAAATACCGAAAAAACATTTTCTTCAATAATTTGTTTATAACGCAATGAACGATATTTTAAAATCATTCTCACTTACTGGAAATTATTAATAGATAATTTAAGCACATATATCAGACATTGTTTGATAAATCTGAAAATCTGTTTGAAAAACATAGTACTTTTCAAAAGTTGAAAGGAAGTGTCAGAGATTTCTGAGAGTCAATTTTTAATTTTTTTCTTTTAATTTTTTATTTAACGACACAGTTGACATCAAAATTTTTTTTTTTTATAAACGATCACATTTCTTTGCAACTACTTATAATCATGTTGAATATCATGTTATCAGCAAAGGCACTTATTATAAATAACATTAAGAAGGTTACAACAGTTAATTAATTTTTTTTATATTAACAAATTAATGAGTAAAAGTGCGACTTCAAAATTGAAAATACTAGTAGACTTAATTTAAAAAAAAAAATTTTCAGGACATACGTAAAACCTATGCTTACAAAGTTTTTCTTTTTCAAAAATCCAAAGTCTTTGTTAATTTTATAAACAAATGCGCTCTGAACACTTTGTTCCTTTGACAGAACTGATGAAGCATTTGTTTCCAATAAGCAGTATGTATGATTTTTCAAATACCTGATAAAAATGGTTAGTTGTTTAAAAGAATTTAATAAACAAATACAGATTTTTTTCAATTTTCAACTATCAGATTCCGTTTTTCTAACGAAACTAATTTTAAATAGCTTGGAAAAATCCTTCATTTATGATACTTCATCAACCAATAATAATTTTTTAATCTATACAAACTTTTATAAACAAATTAACAACTTAACTAATTTTTGACAAATCGATGTAGTTTTTTTTAAGAATTAGACTGCCAATGATTTATACAGGACCTTAATTCTAGAAGACTTGGCCAAGCGACCATGGTTGTTATTTATTTAAATAAATTGTTTAAACAAATACGAATTTTGGACAATTTTTAACCAGCAGATGACTTTTTTCCAGCAAATCAATGTTAAATTTCTGTAAAAAATTATTTCGTAATGGTAATTCACTAACAAACAATAATTGTTTCTTTTATAAACAAATCCATAATTTGACTACTTTTCAGCAAATGGATGTTACTTTTTTACGAAATCGACTGCCAATAGCTCAGAAAGCACCTTATTTGTCATGAGACTTTGTCAGACGAAAAAAAATTGTTATTTATTTAAATCAATTGTATAAAAAAATAAATGCACTGCAGCTAAAGCCACAATAGACAGTAACATTATTATTATTTAAAGTAACGGCTGCTCACTCTTCAAAAATGAAGATGTAGACTTTTTTAGTAAAATTGTTTATAAAAAAATGATAGCTTATTGATAAAATAAAATGAAAAAGAAAGTTATTTTGAGTTCAGAAAGTTGAAAAAACGAAATCTTCTGGGTGAAAATTGACGAAAATCTGTATTTGTTTATGATATTTATTTAATTAAATGAAAATCAATGTCGCTTGACAACATCCCCTAATAAATAAAGTCCTTTCTGAAGAATTGCCAGTCCATTTCGTAAAAAAAAACTACATCGATTTATTAAAAAGTAGTCAAATTCTGAATTTGTTCATAAAATTGTTTATAAAATCAAAAATTATTGTTCTATGATGAAGTATCATAAGAGCAAGATTTTCCACATTATTTGGAGTTAATTCTATTGAAGAAGCGAAATATTCTTGTTAACAATTGACGAAAATCTGTATTTGTTTATCAAATTTATTTAACTTAATAACAAATATTGTCGCCTGACAAAGTCTTCTAATAAACAAGGTCCTTTATTAGTAATTGGCAGTCGATTTCGTAAAAAATATCCTTTTACTGATAAGTAGTCAAGTTGTGCATTTGTTTTTAAAAATTTTTCCTAAATACATAATTATGATTGGTTGGTACAGTATAATAAGTGAAAGATTTTCCTAAGAAATTTGGAAATGATTTAGTTGAAAAAATTCAATCTGCAGGTTGAAAATTGACGAAAATTTGAATTTGTATGTCAAAATTGTTTGAAGAATTAAAAATTGTTAATAAATATTAACAAATCATAATTAGTATTTATTTCCGAAAATTTTTTGATCAGTTTTGTTAAAGGAAAAATGTCTTCAGAGCGCAAAATGGCATTTGCTTATTAAATTTGTTCATAACTTTAACAATTAATTTGGACTTGAAAAAATTCATTTCGTCCCATTTTGGAATGAAATTCCGTAAATTATTTTTTGGTAGGAAATTATGCAATGCACAATCTTTTCAAATACAAAAGATCCTCATGCAATATAAAAAAAATACGAAAAAAAAACAAATTTAAAAAAAAGTTTTATCGTGCTGAATATTATTTTTAGGGAGTGTTTTCACTGATATCATCATGTTTTACATAAACATACGTAGTTACGAAAAATAGGATCTTTTATAAAAAAAATTTCAATTGGCTGTTACGAAATTCTTTGAAATTTAGCTAGTTTTTAATTTAAAAAGGAAAATGCTCAAATCCAATCAAAATTGTAAGGTCTAGACTAATTTGTCCAGAAAAACTTGTTTCGTCCCACTGTGCGGCGGCTGTCGACTTCGACCTGCCTGGCATCCATTCAAATTCCGTAGAATTTTCCCTTTAAATTTAGTATATTTCGATGCGCATTACACGCGATATATGAGACAATAACCGAAATAAAAAAAAGCTCGCTCTGGAGCTTTGCTGATATTCCACAAAATCGAACTGAGAGGATTGGAATAAACGAGTAGAATAAATTATATTTTTTTTCGATGGCGTGCAAATAAACGTTTACTATCCCTGTTTTTTTAAAGCCTGATAACCTGAATTCTATTTTATGCAGGAATTACGAAAACATGGTAATTCATTTTTTCATTTTATGTGATTGTGTTGCTTTCTCATAGAGGGAGATTTGTAATAACCTAAATTTTTGAATCTACTTTATTGACATATTCCGATATAATTCGACCCCAGAAACATGAAAATAAATTTTTTTTTTAATTGTACGTCTGTGTGCAAGTGAGCTAGATCGGCCATTTAGAAGTGGTTTTTTTAGTTTAGAGATTTAAAAAAATTACCTCGGTTACATGAGAGAAACTTTTTTGACATTCAAAATACAACAATACGATACCTAGTATATTTGTTCGCGTCTTCGAGACGCATTGATCGACCTATTGTTGAACCTCTTATGACCACCAGTACCGATTTATGAAGTTTCAGAAAAATGGTTAGTTCTGTTCATACGAGAAAAACTTTTTCGATATTCAAAAGACAGCAATACTATATCTTGTGTATTTGTTGGCATCTTCGAGACTCATCGATCGACCTATTTTTTGACCTTTTATAACCCACCGGTACCAAAATACATAGTTTCAAAAAAATTTGTTTCTTCTGTTTATATGAGAAGAACTTTTTTCATAATGCTAACAAACAATCTTAAGTTAGGTAAAATTTTGATGAAATGACAATATTTTGAATAGAATAAAAAGGAAATGAACTTGTATCAATGCTAAATCAAATCTTTTTAAAACTAAATAATTTTTAATAAAACAATTTTAAATCAGATACTCTCAAAGTTGAAAAATTGCAAACTGAAATTTAGAAAATTGGACAATTTTATTAGAAAGGAGTTGAAATTGTATCATTTCTAATTAGAAGCGCTGAATATTGAATAATTCAAAATTAAAAACTCATTAATTTAGATAAATTTCAATTCGAAGTGATTTAGATTTAAAGATTTAAAATTAATTAATTAAATAATTTCTCTTAGAAAACTTTGAAAAGTAAAAGAATCCGAACTTGATTCAAAACTGAAAAATGTCTAATTACCGAGAATTATGATATTTAAACTTTCTTATACTCAAACACTTTAAAATTTAATTTATTTCAAATAAATTTGAATTCATCAAGAACTAAAAATTTTCAAATTATTGATTATACTTTTGGGAATTCAAACATTTCAGCGTTTAACATGAAAATTCAGAACTCTAAAATTGTAACCATTCAAGACTGAGAAAATTATTATTCAATTACCGTAGTATCAATTTCAGATAGTTCGATTTAGATTTTGAACAACAAAATTATTTACTTTTTAATGTCAAATCGTTTAATTTTTAACACTTTATTTAGAATTATTATTTATTTTCAAAATATTTCAATCAAACATCTTTCAATTTTGAATAATTAATATTTTCTGTTTTAAACAAATAAGACAATTTCAAGGTATTACATTAAAAATTAAAAAATAATAATATAAAACAAGATTGCTCAGATTCCAATTTTTGAAATTGAACTATTTTAAGACTTTCAATTTGGATATGCCTTTTTTTAAGTTGAGTTTGAAGTTTTCCAGATTTTGAAACATTAAAAAAAATCAATTTTCAATGCCGAGTACTAAAATATTCTCAAATTTGAGGCTTGAATTTCACAATATTATTTTCTTAATTCTTCATTGTTTTCAATTTTATCTGGAGACACTTAATTCAAAATTGTTTAGTTACAAATCCTTTTCACTGAAAATTGTGAAAGTATCAAGTCTTTTAATTTGATATTCTATGATTTTGAAGAATTAAAAAAACCGAACAATTTTCTATGTTTAAAATTGAAACCAAACGATTTAAAATATTTAAATCTGAAATAGCTAAATTTAAAATTAACTAAGAACGTAATCAAACCATTTACAATATTTAAATATGAAATTATTAAATATAAAACTGACTATCAAGGTTTTCAAAATAAAATTTTACAAATTTGACAGATTTAATAGTGGAATTGTCCTGACATTTTTTATATTTGAATTTGAAACTAAAACATTATAAAATCTAAATTGAAGACCCCAAAGAATTGAGAAATTTTAAAACAAATATTTTAGAATTTAGGCTTTCAAAATAAAAAACGTTAGTTACAAGACCTTATCAATTAAACTGTTTACAAATAATTTTAATACAGTTTAATTTTTGAGGTTTTAATATTCTAATTTGTGATAGTTTTGAATGCACAGTTAATGCTCATTCAAAATTATAATTTTAAATTAAAATTATATCAATTTAAAAAATTATAAATATGATTGTCATATCATGTAGTATAAAGTGATATTCGATGTGACTGGATATATTTTTTCATTAGTAAATATAATTCACGTAAAAAAATCCCTGCTAAAAATTGAAGAATTTTAAATATTGTGAACCTTTAAAGTACGCTTATTATAAAAACACTGAAAATAACATGCTTTCTGATTAAAAACTGAAAAAATTAATGGATTCAATCTTGAAGTGTTAAAAATTGAATAATTAATCATAAATAATCATATTTTTGCGATTAAGCTTTTCTATTCAAGTTTCAAAAATTTTAATACTTTAATATAAACTCATTGTAGGCGAAATGTGAAAATTTTTTGAGTAATCTAACGAACACAGATTTTCAGAATTACTCTACCGTGAGTTCATCGTAAAAGCTTTATTGGAAGCTAGTATACAAGTAACATTTTACGATGAATTCAAATGTGGTGGCAGTTCTGCAACTGCAGTAAAATCCTCCAACAAAACGACCTCGCAAAAATTGCATTAAAAAAACTTAACCATAAATCTGAAACGAAGGAGATATAACAACGATAGAAGAATGCAAATTTCTAAACATAATGTATTGATGTGTTTTGGATTTATAAATTCACGAATTTTTGACATCTAGAGTATAAAACAATTGAATTTTTATTCTATTATGGATTGTTTTTAAATTTAGACTGAAGAAGTTCGTGTTACTTAAACTGACACAATCAATTTGTCTTCCCATTCCTTACTTTAGAGCCAAATGCTCACCAGAAAAGTTTATTTTTCCAGTGACTCTTTGTTGAATGAAAATATATACGATTCTCTTTCCTGTTCAGGTTATAGCGTTAAAGTAAAAAAAAGAAAGCGTTCTTCCAAGATCTATTTGAGTCTATAACCCGAGCGCGAACATTTCCTCGAATTTTTGTTTTGAAAAGGAAACAGACCACAGCTGACAGGTCTGAAGCGGGCTTCGAAAATAGTGGTACATTGATGCCACTACGGAACCGGATATATTTCTCTTGGTTCAATAGACTATGTACCCAATGTTGTGTTTAGTTTAGGCGAAAAAACGAGAAAAAACCTACTCTTCATTTTTTTGTCGAATGCAAAGTCTGCAGTGGATTCGATAACACTGGGGCAGTTATCATTTTAAAAATACTTTCTCTTCTGAACAGTCTGTGTTGATAACGAATATGTTAATACAAAATAATTTATTGCAAAATATTTTCAGTAAAAAATATTAACAACTTTCTAAAAATTGTTTTGAATATTTGTCTTTTGGGATTGAGTATTCAATATAAAACGATTTATTTTAGCCGCGAGGGCCCAAAACACACACAGACAAGCCTGGGCAGATGAAAATTCCGCCCTGAGACCTGCGAACGGTTCCCCCACTACACGGCTTCCCCTCACTCAGCCGAACTGCTGCCGTCGATCCTGATCAGCGGGAGTCCATCGTACCTAATGAGGACTAGAATGCGGAATATAACATTTTTTCAAATTAGCACTTGGTAATTGATAAATATAATATTCGAAATCTGCTAATTATAACGATTCCAACGATATGTTATTTGAATTAAACAAATTATAAATTAAAGAAGAAATGTTCAAGTTTATGTGAAATTTTATGAACAAATTTTTCAGTATTTTTATCAAATCCACTGCAGTAGCTTTAATTTATTGTTTGGCTGAAATTTGGCCACATTTGAAAACTTATTAACGAACATCATAAATTTAATTTATTTCTCAAACAGTCGCATTTCTCAAAATTATCCTTAAATAATATTGCGCTTTGTCCAAAAGTATGAATAGTGTCATCCCTAGCTTAATTTGGAAACTCATTAACAAACATCATACATTTTTTTTACTGCTTAACCAATTTGTTTATGAAAGTTAATTAAAAATACTATTTTAACACATAAAAAGCAGAATATAAAGGATTTGCATGGAGTCAGAAAGTATTTTCTTGGGTGTCGAAAAAAAATTGTAAACTGAATTCGGCCAATTTTGAAAATAATTATTCTTCATTTCAAAAATTTCCAAACCTATAATTTTCAAACCAAAGAAAAAGGAATTTTCAAAAAAGGATTTGAATTTTCAACCAAGTCAGATTTTGCAGTCAATAAAGAAAAAATATCTCAGCCAAAATGTTAAATTTGCAATAAAAAACGACGAATTTCTGGCAAAAAAGTTTAATTTTCAACACAAAAATATGAATTTTCAACTGAAAAAGATCAATTATCAAAAAAAATTGAATAGTTGCATTTGCAGTTAAAAAATTTATTTTCAACTAAATAAAAACCAATTTTCAACAGAACGGTAAAAATTTCAACCAAAGAAATGAATATTTTACTAAAATAATGAGTCTTCAACCACAAAAATGTATTTTTAACAAACAAAAAAATGTTCACCAAACAGTTGAATTTTCAACCGAAAAGTTTAATTTTCTACCCAAAGAGATTAATTTGTAACAAAATACATGAATTATCACAAAACTATTTAAAATTAAGGAATTCCAACAAAAGAAATTAATTTTCAACCAAACATGGAATAGTTGAATTTTCGGTCAAAAATAATTAATTTTCAACCAAAAAAAAGTGATTTTCATTAAAAACTGAAAAAATGTTTACTGAATTATTAATTTGGGAAAAGTTCGAGTACATTTGAGATATATTTAGAAATTTTGAAAAGATTCCAAAATAATTTAAAACTTGAAAAGATTTCAAAACATTTAAAACAAAACGTACATTTTTGAAGATTCTGAACACAACATTTGAAAGCTCCCTAAGCATTTTGAAAGGTTTCAGGAGAATAAAATTTTTTTATTAAAATTCCTTGGGAAACTAAAAATGAATTTGAAAAAATATTTTTCAAAATTTTCAAAATAGAATCTGGAAGGTTTTGAAGCAATCTTTTCGATTTTGCCGGATTTCCAACAAATTTTAGGAAAAATTCAAGTTTCAAGATAATAAATAACAAAATTTGCATAAGATTCCTGGAAAATTTTTTTATGATTTTTTAAAACCAATTTTTAAGCGAATATTAAAAACGATTTTTGAACAAATTTCAATGTATAAATTAATGTTTCTAGCTTAAAATTGCCTGAAATTATATAATTTAATATATTATTATATTATGTAATATATTTAATGTATAATTTAAAAATTTTATACATTTTTTGATTGATTCTTTAATGTTGAATTGTTAAAGATTTTGTGTGAGACTTTTCTTCTTTATCGACTGAAAAATCTTTCTTGGTTAAAAATTCATCTCTTTTTATAAAAATTCCTTTTTTTGGTTTTAAAATTAGTCTGTTTTGGTTGAGGCTTGAGTTACTAAAAAGAAAACAGAAGTGCCAGTAGTAAAACGTCTGAAGACAGTAATATCTCTTATGTAATAGATCTTTATGCGTTAAAATAGAATTTTTAATTAACTTTCATAAACAAATTGGTTAATCGGCAAAAAAATTTATGATGTTTGTTAATGAGTTTTCAAATTGAGCTAGGGATGACACTATTCATTATTTTGGACAGAGAGTGTAAAATTGTTTAGGAATAATTTTGAGAAATTCGATTGTTTGTGAAATAAACTAAATTTATGATGTTAGTGAATAAGTTTTCAAATGTGACCAAATTTCAGCTTCCGGAATTTCTCAGTTAGGCAAAATATTGCACCAATAAATTAAGGCTACTGCGGTGGATTTGAGTGAAACATTCTGAAAGAATTTTCATGAAATTTCTCATAATTTGAACAATTATTCTTTAATTTTCAAGTTTTTGAGTAAAACAACATATTGTTGGAGTCGTTATAATTCTCAGATTTCGAATATTATATTTATAAATTACCAAGTGCTAAATTGAAAAAATGTTATATTCCGCAATTTAGTCCTCATTAGGTACAAAGGACTCCCGCTGACCAGGATCGACGGCAGCAGTTCGGCTGAGTGAGGGGAAGCCGTGTAGTGGGGGAACCGTTTGCAGGTACCCAGGGCGGAATTGACCATCGCCCCATTTTCTTAACCCACTCCTTTGACCATCCACATATATTCAAGTACCTTTCTCTTTCTTTTATTCCATTATTCTTTCCTCTCCCCTCTTCTATTTTCTTCCTACACTTTTACCCTACACTGTAGTGGAGTCCAAAATCATACCTGTTGACATTTTTTTCCCTCCTCCCTATTTTGTGAGGTTCCCGAAAAAAAGTTCCCTCCGTGTTTGAGCCAAATCAGTTATTATTAAGACGTGCCGCAAAGACCCGGAATATCCGAAAAGATTAACATGAGTAAATTTTTGTTTTAGGAAAAATGAGATACATGCCCAGTGGGCACAAACGTTAAAGAACCTTATTAGAACGGCTCAAAAACGTCCTAAGTCAGTCCGAATAACGTTCCTTAAACATACAATGTTCCAGAGATGGTTTAAGGACGTATTTGGAACAAGAAACGTTTTGAGAACATTATTTGGTCTGACTTAGGACAGTTTTTAAAACGTTCAAATAACGTCTTTTGACTTGTACGTCCAAGGAACGTTTTTAGAACGTTCCACACGCATCATCTTAACTTCTAGTTGCTATAATTTTGCTCCTTTTCCTCTCTCTCTCTCTGTAATTCTATCCATTGCCTCTTACCTTTTCTATTTTTATGCTTGCTCACTCTTCTCCTATCCTATGCTAATAAATGTAACATTTCCTTATTTCCTATAAATAATGATTCTTACCCTTCCCCCCCCCCCCCCCGCTTGTTCCTCTCTCCTGTCCTTCTTCCTTTCCAATTTCCTTACCCATTGCACAAACTCCACTATTCCCTTTTCATGCAGGATATTTATCATTTTCATGCTTCCTTTTTGTATCTTATCACCATGTTCGAGCCAATTTTTTAAAGTCCCTCTATCTCTCTCATATACCATGCATTTTCTTTCCTGATCTTTATTCCAGTAATTGTTTCACTCTTCAATATTAGCACATTTCACTTTCACGATTGCTATTTGCGATCTTCTTCCCGCCTTTCTCTCCGAATATTTTGCTATTTTCTCTACTCTTATCGATTTATATTTCTCATTACTTAACACTCAGTACCAGCGCATCTAACATTCACATTATTCTCGTGTAGTCTTCTTTAAATAATTTTTCACCTGCGCAAATACTTTAATACAAGAGAATTTATTGCGGAATATTTTCAATAAAAAACCTTACCAAATTTCTTAAAATGTTTAAAAATATTTTTATTCTGGAATCTAATAGTTATAATAATCTTTAAGTTTACTTATTCCTCTGTCCACATTGCAGCTCCTATCTTTCCGCTCTCTTATCGCCTGCTCTTGTTTTTCGATTTTTTTCTATCACCTAGTTTAACAGTTTAGTAGCATACGCCAGTTTGACATCTTGTAAAATTCTGTTTCCACTTGAAGTTGTTTTAATTGAATAGAAATTCTTTACTTTGAATTGGAATATTAAATCCGAAAGATCCCATAAGATTAAGATGCGCAAATTGTTGTTTTGGGAAAATATCGATTCATGTTTCTGGGTTTAAACTTAGCTTGCGAGAGATTATCAGAATTTGTTGGTGAGTATCCAACGAATAATTTCCGCTAAATCACTTTGAATTTTGACAACCCTCACTGCCACTTATGGAATGCGAAAAATGTCCCAAAAAACTTTGATTGACAATTTAGAGCAAAATTGACACACATGAGCTCTGTTTTTCACTTTTTTTTGCCATACATTATTTTTATTGGACCTCTGAAATATTTTTAAGCATTCTTTTACTAATTTACAATTGTTTAAATAATTTTAATTTCTTAAAATAATTTTCTTCTCTTACTATCGCATTGAAAGGTACTTCTTTATGTTCAATCGGACAATTAGTCATTGTTAGAAAGACTGATCTTCGTTTCAAGAATTTTGCAATTGTTTAAGCAATTAATTATTATTTACTTGTAACTTTTTGTTAAAAAGAGGTAGAAAACTCTAATCTTTTTCAAAATGTGGTAAACTTTGTAGCTTATTATTAAATATCTACGTTATTCAGATAGTACGGCCCAATTTTGTAACAAATTCGTATTTCTTTAAATATTTTGTTTTGTTTGAATATTTGTTGTCTGAAGTAAATGTTTGAAATTTATCTTTTCTCTAATTAATGCAATGATTTTTCATTATTAAGGGAAATATTTTTTGTTCAAATAAAGGAAGATTATTTAAACAAATACGCATTTGTTACAGAATAGGATAGTAATATCTGAATGACGTAGATATTTAATAAAAACCTACGAAGTTAAACAAATTTAAAAAAAGACTGAAGTCTTTTCCTTTTTAACAAAAAGCTTGAAGGCAATAATAATTAACTGTTTAAACAATTGGTAAATGCTTGAAGCAAAGATCAGTCCTCTTTACAATTACTAATTTTCCGATTGAACATAATTTGGTGGAAATTATTCGTTGCAGACTCCCCAAAAAATTCTGATAATCTTCTGCAAGTTGAGTTTAAGCCCAGAAACGTGAATATCATTTTTTCGAAAACAAAAATTTGCCCATGTTAATCTTATGAAATTTCCCTGGCTTTTGAGGCCTTTTCTAGATACGTAAAAGATTATAAGAGATTTAAAAAACCAATCAACGCTGTCATCTTTACTGCTTACAATTGAAGAGCTTTCAATTGAAACATCTATAAAATTGAATAAATTTCAATCTTAAATCTGTAAAATTAAATAGTTTTGAAATTTAAATTTTCAGAATTTAATTATTCCAGAAGAGGCGCTCAAAATTGCAAATTGCAACAACTTGAAATTGTAAATCTTCCAAATTAAACTAATGAAATAAACAGTGAAAATATAAATCTTGGAAATTGAATAATTTGCAATTCCATATTTTCAAAATTCATGAATTTTCAATTGTATCTCTTCAAAATAGCAAAATTTTTAATTTCAAATCATTAAAACTGAAGAGTTTTTAATTTAAAAAGTTTTCCATTGAATAATATTTAGAATTGAAAAACTGACTTTTGATCTTTACAATCATCAAAATTTGAGAATTTTCATTTACATAGCTTTGAAATTGAAGAGTTTTCAATTCACAATTATAGAACTTTGAATTGTAAATCTTGAGAATTGAAGAATTTTTAATTTTGAAAATTTATAATAGAAAATAATGCCAGTTTCAAGTTTGAAATTTAAAAATTTTCAAGATTCTACCTGAATATTTGCAATTTCATATTTTCAAAATTCATGATTTTGTATCTCTTTAAAATCGCAAAACTTTTAATTTGAAATCATTAAAATTGAAGAGTTTTTAATTTAAAAAATGTACAATTCAAAATTAAGCATGTTTTGAGTTTCACAATTTAAAATTATGTAATTTTGATGATTTACATTCAATATTTCTTCCATTTTGAAGATTTAGAATTGAAAAACTGACTTTTGATGTTTAAAATCATCAAAATTTGAGAATTTTCATTTATGCACCTTCAAAATTGAAGAGTTTTCAAATCGAAATTATAGGACTTTGAATTGTAAATCTTGATAATTAAAGAATTTTTTATTTTAAAAATTCATCAGTAAAAATTATGCAAGTTTTAAAATGTAAACAGCTGTTATTATAAATTAATCACTGTTATTATTTGCTGTTAGTAGATAGACTCATGTATTAATTACTAATTGTTTCATCATTTATCCTAAGTCAGTTATGTCAACAATAATTTATGTGTTAATAATTTTGTTTACGGTAGATATTATGCCAATGTTTTTATATTATAAACCTTATACGATTAGTTTATGTATATTGGTTGCCCATTAATGACTTCACCAAGGGCATTTGTTCTGTATGAATAAATAAACATTTTTTTATGATTTACATTAGAAAGTTCTTTAATTCGGAAATTTTAGAATTTAGCACTTGAGATTTTATCCTCAAAATTATCAAAATTTAAGAACTTTTGTTCAAACATTTTTAAAGTTCAAGAGTTTTAAATTGTAACTCTTCAAATTGTAGAAAATGGAATCTTAAATATATAAAATTAAAGAGTTTTTAATTTTGAAAGTTTACAAATAAAAATTATCCAATCTTCAAAGCTGCTATTGCATCCAACTCATATTCTGTAATTTTGATGCTTTATAATTGAAATTTCTTCAGTTTGGAATATTTAGAATTGAAAACTCGACTTTTGATTTCCAGAATTTAAGAGTTGTTATTTATGGATCTTAAAAGTTAGAGAGTTTTCAATTGTAACTCCTCAAAATTTGAGAACTTTGAATTATAATAAATAAAAGTAAAGAAATAAAATAATTAAAAATAATCTCAATCCTAATGGAAAATTTAAAATTAAAAACTGAACCCTTGAGCCTCAAAATCATCAAAATTCAAAAATGTTAATTTTTACGTCTTTTAAATTGAAGAGTTTTCAATTATAAATCTTTAAAATTGAACTATTAAAAAAACATTCAAAATTATATCATTTGAAATTATACACATTGAAACTTGCAGGATCTTTAATAGCAAATCTTTACGATAAACCTATTTCAGAAGTATGCTTACAATTTTATGAGTTTGAACTATAAACATTCAAAATAAAACAAGCTGGCGATCAGTGAGGAAAATGGAAGTCATCAGTAAAACTCAGAATTCCAGAATTTTTTTAAAGACCATCTTATTACAACATAAAATCCCAAATTAATCAAATTATTTTCTTTCCTTGTTTCCAATTCCTGCTGGGATAATATCTTATATTCAAATAAAAGTTACAGATTACTGAAAGCCGATTAAAATTAAAATTCAAAATAAAAATATAATTAAAACTGTATATAAGTCGCTGTTGTTACTTTAATACTTATTTTAATTTATGATTTTCAATTATATTTTATAGTACTATAAATTCAGGCATATATTTTAATTTGATAATAAGGCCATAAAAATAAGTATCGTGTAATAAGTGCGCGTGGTGCGTCATTTTTGCTAATCCAATCAATAATTTTTCTTTATTTTTACAGCAGCAAGAATACGCTCCAGGCAGTAAAACTAAATTTATAAATAAAATTTTATGGAGTTGGAAACTGATTTGCAAACTCACCTCAGCTTGTGTTCCGTGTGGGGTGATTCGCCCGTCGCCTTGAAGTCATTTCCAGTCTGAAACAGAGAACAAAGACAGAAATCAAATTAACTTCCTTTAACTACCTTCCTTGTGGGCCACATTCGACCAACCCATTCTATTGATTTTGTCTTTGTTTCTGCATCAATAGACAGAGTTAGAGTAGTACAACCGTTAAGGGGTTAAAGTGCTGACAGAGCTGCATCTCAAATGGGCAGATCACGTCGTCGGAAAGACAGTAAACACGACTCTAAAACTGTTGACGTCCTCAGCGAATACGAGAACTTGGAAATTCCCGTCAAATAACGTTTTTCTTGGCAGCGGATGTGTCCATGACATCTGCCAGAGTAACGTCACGAGAAATTATAATTACTATGGTTGAACTATTCGGGTCAGAATTTCAAACTACTTGAGGTAGGCAGGAAATAGAACTGGACATTATTAGGGTTGTCCAAATTTTTTTTCTACAATTTTCATGCATATCGCCCGAAAATTTGTTCGCATCCACAAAAACATAAATCCATTTTTTTTTTTAAATTATTTTTAAAAGTGGTCCAAGCCCCATGATGTATTTTGTATTGTGTATTTCCCATGAGAAAAAAGACGTTTTTGTAAATTTTATTCAGAATCGTCAATATGAGCTGAATCGAGTTGAAACTCAACATTTCTCTTCACAATTAGCCATAGAATACAAATAAATTTATATTTTTTCAGTTTCGCCCCCATAAGTATGTTTTATAGGGTTCCGAAAAATCCCCATAAGTGTAGAAATCGGTTTTGCGAGTTTTTGGGGCGAATTATGATTTTTTTTGCAGTTTTTTTAAACGAAAATGGTTTCTAATACATGAAATACGACTTTATACTGATAATGAGATGTTTATATAAAATTTTTAAACAATTTATTATTGTTTTTAGCAATTTTCTCTCAGAATATAGTTAGAAAGACGCGGTTTTTTCAAAAAATTTCCACATTTCATTTGATTTTCAATTAAAGTAAGGTAATAATTAATTAGTGTTAACAAAAATGATTATTTAAACAATTTATTATTATTTATAATAATATTCTCTGAGAGTAATGCTAGAAGGTTTCGAGCTTTTCTGAAATTTTCAGCTTCCTTTGACTTTTTAGTAAAGAACAAATAAAAAATATTAATATACATTTAAGCAAAAAGGCTCTCAGTAACTACTTCAGGAAAAATTTACATTTTATATACTCCATATAAGAAACTTGAAGAATATTTCGAATATCTGGTTTATTTCAAAAAAATATATTCACAAAGAAGGGAGAGATGGTCAAAAAATGATTCTCTCTATTGCTCATTTATTATTTGATCATAAATAAAAAGGCAAAGCATTCTTAAATACTTTAGAAAAACCGCGAATTTCTAGCACTCATTCAAGAGAAGATAGTTAGGAACAATAATAAATTGTTTAAACAACTATTTTCGTTAACTTGCATTAATTATTACCTCACTAAGTGAGAAGTGGACAAAAAGATAAAATTTCAGAAACAAATCGCAGCTATCTGGCATTAATATAGATGAAGATTGAAGATAGTTATAAACATTAGTAATTTGTTTCAACAATTCTTTTTGCTAAATTTATTTAATTATTAGATCACTTCAAGCGAAAAATAGGCAAATAGTTAAAAATTTCAGAAAAAAAACAAAAACAGTTAGTTTTAAACAAAATTGTTAAATTTTCAACTAAAATATTGCATCGCCAACCACAAATAAATTTGTGATAAAGTAAGTCAACTTTTAACCAAATGGTTGAATTTTCAACAGAAAAATGAATTTTCAACCAAGAAGATTATTCTACCAAAAAAGATTAATTTTCAACAAACTGCATAAAATTTTAATTAAAAGAGATGCACTTTTAACTAAAGGGATCAATTTCCAATTCCACGTAGGTACCATGTTGAATTTAATATGAAAGTCTTAAGATTTCAATTCGAAATGCATTCAATTTTGAAAAATTTGAATTTTCAAAAAAATAGCTGCACTTTCAACTAAACTGATTCATCTCCAATCAACAACTTCAAGCTAGAATATTAATCTTCTACTGAAAAGACCAATTTTTAATAATATACATGAATTTTCAAGCAAATAGCTGAATTTTCATCTGAAAAAGGTAAATTTACAATCAAAAATGGAATAATTAATTATTCAGTTGAGAAAAAAAAAAACAAAAAAAGAATTTTCAACAAAATACATGAATTTTTATGACTAAAAATATCAATTTTTGGCGAAATAGTTGAATTTTTAACTAAAAAAGATAAATTTTTAACAAAAAATGGAAAATTTACACTTTTAAGAGAAAAAATTAATTTTTTACAAAAAAATCTAATTTTTCGCAAAATAGTTAAATTTTCAACCAAAGAGATGGATTTTCAATTCTATGTAGGTACCACATTGAATTTAATATGAAACTCATGAAATTTAAAGCCGAAATGTACTGAACTTTCAACTAAAATGATGCATCTTTAACCCAAAAATGAATTTTCATCAAAGTAGCTCAACTTTCAATCAAGTAGTTGAATCTTCAACCAAGAATATTAATTTTCTACAAAACAAACACATTTTTAACAAAATACATAAATTTCCAACCAAATAGTTGAATTTTCAACTAAAGAAGATTAATTTGCAATAAAAAATAGAAAACTTGAATTTTCTGTTTAAAGAAATGAATTTTTAACCAAAATAGAAGAATTTTCAACAAAGTAGTTACATTTTCCACAAAAATAGTTCAATTTCAAACCAAAAAGATACATTTTTAAGCAAGAAAATTCAATTTCTAACAAAAAAGACGAATTCCTTAAAATTTCTTTCTTTAAAATCTTTGGAGATTCAATAAAATCATGTAAATCTTATTATATTTCTTGAAAGACCTTCAAATCCCTGGAAATGTTTGGAATCGCTAGGAATTTCATAAAATTTTATTTTATTTCATTTATTTTCCAAAATTCTTCAGAAATTCCTTAAAATTAAGCTTGAAATCTTCGAAAATCCTATAAAATTCCTTGAAATCTCAAAAGTCTCTTAAAATTCTTTAAAATCTGTTGAAATAACATAAAATTTTTAGAATCCTTTGACAGTTTTTTAAAACCTTTTATATCCCTTGAAATCGTTGACATTCGTAGAAATCGTTCGAAATAAAATTTATTTAATTTCCCACAGTTCTCTAGAAATTCGTTGAAAACCCTTACAATCTATTTAAACCTTTGAAAATCCGAACACTCCTTTGAAATTCAATACAATCCCTTAAATCTTGTGAATTTCATGAAAATACTTTAAAATCCTTTGCAATATTTATATCGCTAGGAATACCTCAAATCTCATTTTATTTGATTTATTTCCAAAATTTCTCTAGAAATGTCTTGAAATCGATCTTGAAATATGTAGAAATCCTACAAAATGTTTTGAAATCTTAAAATCTTTGGAAATGCCATCAAATTCTTTGACATTCTTTGAAATTTTAGGAATCTTTTGAAATTTTTAAAATTATTTGAATTGAGAATTGTGAAAATGCGTTCAAATAATCCCTAGCAACCTTTAAAATCCCTCACAATCTTCCAAATCCTTCAAAATTTTGTAAGATCCTTTATAGCCCTTGGAATTTTTGAAACCTGTAGAAATCACTTGAAATATTTTGATATCCTACGTTGAGTAAATAAATCCATCATTCATCTGTATTTTTTCTAATTTTTTCATAACTTTTTTCAATATTTTAAGAATAGTTATTTATTTTCTGAGTTTTCTATCATGATTTTCTATAACGATTTTTCTAGAATTCCAGCAAAATATTATAAGATATTCATTATAGGCAAAGCATTATAGACCTATACTGAAGGTTTTGTTTCTGAAAAATAAGCGTAAATTCGGGCCTCCAATGCCTCCATACGATCTCAGGCTTGGCCAAATATATGAGTATGAATCATATTTCCGTCATATGTAGAATTTTCAGATTTTTCTATTTTGTTTTTTTAATTAGAGATACACGAGACTCAGTGTATACCATCTTTCAATTATTATTCAATACTAGTATTGTTATACGTGCACTAGAATGGAGCGATTTTTGTTTCCAATTAGGAAGGGATTCAAAAGTTCTAGTTTGGTACCTACCTTCCACACAAATGTTAGAGATAAAAAAAATATCGTATGTTCTCGCCCCCACAATAGACCTTGAGATGACGAATTATTATGAATTTTTATGATTTTGGCACGAAATGAATTTTTCATTAATGAAAATTGTTGTAAAAATTAGTATTTACAACTGAAGCAAGAAAAGCCAAACGTTGCTAAGTCTTCTTTTGACGAAATTCTTTACCCTTAAATTTATAATTCAAATGTAAAATGTATTCAAATATTTTCAAAGAAATCAAACTGAATGAATAATGTTAAATATTCAATTTTTAATCAATTCTACGGTTATAATATTAGTTTAACAAGTACGTAACAATTGGAGATATTGTTATTCGTTTATGAAATAAATCAAAATATATATTTAGTATGAATTTTTTGAACGATTAATGTAAAAAAAAAATTTAATTTTTTATTTATACATAATACCAGGGAAAATTAAAAGGTGATACGTTCATCGCTATTTCAGCTAGATTATTTCATGCGCATATACGGCCATCTATTTTGGTACATAATGGTTATTAAGCTGATCCATCCCAACACAAAAAAACAAACTTTTTTATCTGTACATTTTGTAAAAAAGGGGTACCAAACTACAACTTTTAGAGATTACCTCCTATTGGTACCTCGGAATTTCGAAAAAAAAATTCAATGCACATATAAAGCAATTCATTAAAATATTACAACCAGGGACTATGAGAATGGCCATTGGACTGGAAAAATAAAAATTTTGTTTGACAATTTGAATTTCAAACTGCAGATTTTTCAACATAAACGTAATTCAGTTACGAGTGACTAGTGAATTTATTCAGTCTCATAATTTTTCAGCTAGATTATTTTGTGCACATATAGGGTTATCTATTTTTGTACATAATGGTTATTAAGGTGATTATCCCACTACACAAAATGCAATTTTTTTTGTAACTTTTTTCAAAAAAAGGGTTACTAATCTATACATTTTAAACTTGTAGCTCCTTTTGGTACCTCCAAGTTTCGAAAAATAAAATTCAATACAAACATGAAGCAATGCACTAAAATATTACGATCAGGAACTATAAGGATGGTCACTGGACAGAGAAACTGAACATTTTTTTAGACGATTCATTACGAATTACTAGTAAATTTATTAAGTTTCTTCATTTTTCATTTCGAAATATTCATATTTTGAGTATTGCACTATTCAATTATTAATTTTCTATGTTTTTTCCACCATTGAATCACATTTTTTAACTTTTGAGGTTTTTTATTAACTGAAGGCTTGAAGTCGCATCGCCTACAATTTTCATTAGAAACTATAATAGATTTTATAACTTCTGTGGCTGAAGAAGAAACATCATTATGTCCAATTAAATTTAAAATTTGGAAAATTATAATAACTTTTTATAACATAGAATTCTGTAAACTTAAAATTTCTTGAATTTCCTACACTTTGAGTTCGAAGTTGTTCAAAATTTTTAAATCACCTTTATCTGATAATTTTTAGTTTTGATTTATTTGTACTGATATTGATTAATTGTAGGCCTAGATAGAAATTATTCTATTTTTATAGCATCTATTTCAAAAAATGTATAATTTCAAATGTTTCTTATTGTGCAACTATGAAAACTTTTAATTTGATATTCTACAATTACTTTTTGAATTGGAAATAAAAGTTTTGTATTGCTACGAAGGAAATGTTAATATACATATTAATATGATTCGTTTTCAAAAAAAAAAAAGAACTTAGCTGCAAATTGTTCCCAATTGATATCAATTTTAATAAGATATCCTTTAATTTTGTGACAGCTATTCAAATATTACTTAAGATCATTTATCTGTATTTGTCAGGTTGGATAATAGAAAGAATAAATTTTGCACTCTACTAATTGTTTCTAAAACAGTTATTTTATGACAGTTAAAAATAAATTGAATATAATTTACTCAGTGGCTCCAGTCAGCCCAGTTATACGTAAATCATTTTTCCAAAATAAACGACGATCTGTAGCCCAATTCAGTTATTGGCTTCGCAATTATATTCAGAATTGGTGTTACTAGGATGCTAACCATTATTCGAATAATACAATTATTTCGCGGAACAATGAACGAGACACTACGCGTTTAGTATCTCTTGTTATAGAGTTGTTTATAATATAAGAGAATTCGACGTTATAGCGAAGTGTTTTCAATTATCATATTCAAATTTATATTTTTTATTTAGTTAATTTTAGAACCATAAAGCTAGATTTTCTTTCTAAGCAAATCACAAAATTACATTTTTATGTAGAGAACAGAAAACAAGTCTGTTTTTTGGATATTCAAAAAGCTGGTAGGCAAGAGAACGAAAGTAATCTCTTTCGAAAAAATTACGGACATCATTACCAATATCCTAACCAACTCTGAAGAAATAGAACGATATACTAAAAGATCACGAGAGTAATAAACTTACAAACCTCTCTTGAAGTACTGATGGTACTTTGCGCTTCTTCACCTACCATATTGCACTTTTAATATTTTTCCCATATTCCTCACTTTATAAAAACACAAACTATTCATTTTTGATCACTGCATACACAAAACTTGGTTCACTTTTACGACAAAGGGTTTCCATCTCGAGATTTTTATGACTTACTTGAAAATTTTACAATTTATAGTTTTGAATCAGATTACAAAACCTGTTTCCTAATCATAGCAAAATCTTTTGTACCTAAATTCCAACTACAATATCATGAAATCTAATAGAAATACAAACACCACTAAAATATATAAATGGCTTTTCCACAGAAATGCTCTCTTTGAAAAATCGAGCGAAATGAAAAATTCTATCGAGCATTCACCAGTTTATCAATTTTACGACTCTGCACTGAATGCAGTGCAAGTGGTTGTAAGTCTCCAAAGAAAAGTTCATTTCAGTTAATGGCTGTTAAGATTTTATTGTGAAACAGCAACAACTTCGTCAAGCTCTTTTCTGATAAGAACACTTTGGACTTGATATCTTTTCACTTATCAAATGAGTCTGTTTCTTAAAAGAAGTTGTCTCGAAGGAGTTTCACTATTGTTGCACTAGTTTGAACAATGTTCCATCAGAGCAAACGCGACAAATGGTTCGTACCGGTATTACGTGACGTTATTCGCACTTGGTGCCTAAAGCGTTTTCACCCTCGCCTCGCGTCGATAAGCAGTTAAATCAACGACACGAGCAGTGAGCGAAATAAGTGGCCTGGTAACTGTTTTCTTGGACTTTCACTCGATTGAACCGGCCGGCGCGTGCCAAGCTGAGTTGTGCTTCTTGGCTCGAAAAGTGCCTCTTGCCAAGAGTTCTCTATCGCGGAAGAAGCGTGGGAGGAGAAAGACGCCGAGGACAAAGAAAGGGAAGGGGAAGAATAAGTGGACGTGAAAAAAAAGAGGTAGGAAGACGAAGCGGAAGAAGCAGACGGGCAGAAATAAACTGGTCCATACTCCACTATCGTCGCCTGCACCAAGTCTAGTCTATTCTAATCTATTTCTATGGTTTATTCGCGACAAATGTAATGCAGTATAGATACACCCATGTGTATGTGTACAAGCCGTGGATACGTGTGCTGAAATTTCGCTACGAATAGCGAGATTTTTTTGGGACGATTATCGGGACAAGGAAAAAGGACTTAGACTTCTGGATAGGACTTGGACTTAGAAACCTCTCATGAGGGCTTCTAGAGACTCCCATTAGGTCATCTGGAACCCCCGACGAGGTTCTCCAGAGCCTTCTACGAGGGCTTTTCGAGCCTCCACTAAGTCCTCCAGAGCCTCATGAGAGGGCCTCCAGAGCTTCCTAGGAAGGCCTCCAGGTCCTCTTACGAGACTCTGCAGAGTCCACAATGAGGGTCTCCAGATTCTCCCTTTTCCATTTATCCCTATTCATCCTTTTACCTTAAACGTATTATAATTAATTTATTTTGTGTAACACGAGTATGGTTTCCTTGTTTTCTCGGCATGGTTTGAAGCAGCAAAGTAGGCTTGTGTTGGTAGTGGGGTACTTTACCGTCCTAGGCAGAGAAAGTGCACTTTGACGTCCTTGGCGTATGCGCGCGCATGCGCATTCGTTACTTCACCTCACGCACACTGTTCTGTGTGGTACTTGACCCTTTAAACAAGCCTCAAGAGAAAATTCGGAAATCATACGCATATTACATCAAACATCGTGTGTACAGAGGAAGTGAAATCGAAACATATCGACGCCTCCATTCAATATGAGTCTATGTGCTGACTGCGCCCTGTATGAGACTATTCCCTATGCTTATACACAGCGCATAGTCTCATACACGGCGCTGTCAGCACATAGACTAATATTGAATGGAGGCGTCGATATATTTCAAGTCGAAACATATTGCATTTTCAACAAAATAGTTGCATTTTCATCCATAAAAGATTTTTTACCAAAAGAGATGGAATTTCAAACTAAAAATACGAATTTTCAACAAAAACACTTAATTTTTAACCAAACAGTTGCTTTAACAACCAAATAGTTAAACTTGGAATCAAAAGAGACGGATTTTCAATAAAATAGTTGAACTTTTAACCAAATAGTTAAATTTTCAATCTAAAAAGACGAATTTTTTTGAAAACAATTACATTTTCACCAAAAAGTTAATGTTTACCCAAGAAAGACGAATTTTCAATCGAAAAGTATGAACTTTTAACAAAACTGTTGAATTTTTGACCAAAAGAGATGACTTTGATAAATGGTTACTTTTTCAACAAAAGAATTAAAATTTTTACAAAGTATTTTAATTTTTAACGAAATATTTGAATTTTCAACCAAATGGTCGAATTTTCAAACAAAAAAGTTTAAAAATAAATCAAAAATATATGCACTTTCAACCAAATAGTTGATATTCAAGCCAAAAAGACGAATTTTTAACAAAACAGTTAAATTTTCGACTAAAAAAGATTTCTTCAGCAAAAAATTAAGTTTGTAACCAAACAGCTGATATTTTAACCTGCAAAGATTTATTTTCAACCAAGAAGAATAATTTTCTACCAAAAGACGACTTTTGAACTAGAAAAGATACACGTTCATCCAAAAATGAAATTGACTCTTTTTAAGTTCAAAAACTACTTTTCAACAACAAAAAAACGAGTTTCCGACCAGGTAAATTCAACAAAAAAAGACGACTTTTTAACAGAATGGTTCAGTTTTCAGAATAAAAAGTCGAATATTTTAGAAAAATGTTGACTTTCAAACCATAGAAGTTGAATTTTCAACAAGGAAGTTAATTTTTAATCAGGAAAGATAAATTTTTAACTAAATTGTTGAAATTTCAACCAAAAAGATCAGTTTTCAACCAAAAATGGAATCAATATATTTTCAGTTTGAAAAATTAATTTTCAATCAGTTCAATTGAACCAAAAAAGACGATTTTTTAACAAAATAGTTGCCTCCTCAACCAAAAAGATGAATTTTCAACAATACTAGATTAATTTCTACCAAGAAGACAAATTTTCAATAAAATACATCAATTTACTACCAAATAGTTGAATTATGACCAAAAAAACATAAATTTTTAACGATATATTTAAATTTTTATCCAAAAAGATGTATTTTCTACCCTTAAAATTAATTTTCGATCAGTTCAATTGAACCAAAAGGACGAAATTGAACAGAATAGTTGAGTCCTCAACCAAAACGATGAACTTTCAATAATAACAGATTAATATCTGCCAACAAGACAAATTTTCAATCAAATAATACATCAATTTACTAACAAATAGTTGAATAATGAACAAAAAAGATCAATTTTCTACCAAATATTTAAATTTTCAACCAAAAAGATGTATCTTGTACCCAGAAAATTAATTTTCTACCAAAAAGACGAATTTTTAACACAAAAATATGAATTTTCAACAAAGAAGTTAATTTGCAACCAAATAACTCAATTTTTAACTAAAGTTATGAATTTTAAACAAAAAAGTTTGTTTAAAACCAAATAGTTGAATTTTGAACTAAAGTTATGAATCTTCAACAAGAAAAAAAGAATTATTCACAAAGTAATAATAATAATTGAACTTTCAACCAACAAAGATTTTAATATGAAATCAAAAACAGTTGAATTCTACAAAAAAACGAATTTTCATTTGAAAAGATGTATCCTTAACCGAGATAAGCTGCAAATTTGTAACCAAATAGTTGAATTTTTGACTGAAAAAGCTAAATTTTCAACGAAAATTGGAAATGTAGTTAAATTTAAAGTCAAGAAAATTAATTTGCAATCAAAAATAAAACAAATTTTATAAAAATTTGTAAATCTTCAACCATTAGGATGCATTTAAAAAAAGGGTTTCAAACAAAGTTAGGCTACGCCTCGGCTTCGCCTCGTTCTTGCAAACTCACTCTCGGCCGTAAAAAGACTAGTTCGCTTTCTTAGTGCACAATATACTATTATTTTATTTTAATTGAATCCATTCAAGATATCTCACTATATATTTCTAGAATATTAATGAATTCAAAAATTACTAATAAAATTATGGAAAATTTTCGATGATTTGATATTTAAGGATAATTGTAGAATATTTCGGAACATTTTTTAACAATCTAAAACCTTCCAGAGTACTCGAAAAAGTCCATAATTTTTCAGAGTGTTCCATAAAAGTTTAGAAATTTGTTAAATAGTTCAGAGTTCTAGAATAATCAAGAAATTTCGGGTCATTTTAGAATATTTCAGGCTATTGTATAATAGTTTACAAATACTTAGAATAGTCTAGTTTTTCATAATAATTGATACAAATACTTCTGGAACATTTTAGAAAATTCGAAACCATTCCAGAAAAAGGTATAGCATATTTCAGAATAGTACATTATAGAATATTCCAAAAAAGTTCAGAAACGTCTGGCCACTTTCAGATCTCTAGGTACTCAAAAAACTTAATAACATTCTAAAATGTTCTATGAAAGTTCAGAAATGTATACAATATTGCAGAATTCTCAAATAATAGAAATTTTTCGGATCATTCTATAACCCTTCAGAAAATTACAGAATAAGCTTGAATATTCCGGATGATTCTAAAACATACCAGCACATTCGATAATATTCCACAATCTTCAAGAAATTTCAGACGTTTATAAAATGTTACAGAATAATCCAGGAAAGCCCAAAGCTTTCTAGATTATTGCGAAATTTTGAAATAATCTAGAAAATTTTCGAAAATTCTAGTAAATTCCAAAGAAATTCAGATTATTTCTGAAAATATGCCTGAATTGAATTATCAAGTAATACTAACATTTTCTGTTTCTTATATTTGATCAAATATACAGTTGAACTTTAACCAGATAGGAAACTAAAACAAGTATCTCTACTTCCACTTTGAGAAAAAGCTTTGCTAAATCTGCAGAGACTCGTTCGAAGTAAATGAAGCAATGGTAGAACAAAGAGAAATCCCATCTATTCTACATGCTGAACCTGAATTGTAGACAAGGGCGTTTCCAGAGAATCAACCTAATCATCCGAAAGTGTCGCGTTGTCCATTGGTAATTCCGAGCTTCCATCTCCCCATTCGATTCACGATAATTGTGGCCGCGTTGTCGATTTACGCATGATACAGTTCGAGTACAGATTGCATTGCCAATTTGTGTTTTGGTTACCCCAAACACCCTTGTACTTCCCGTCCAGAAATTGACCTACTTAGCCCCATTTAAAAAGGGGCGCTGACAAGGCTCTGACCAGTATTTTTATTTTGAATAAAAGATATTAAATTATAATCGGGCATTAATGGGGCCTTAAAATAGGGGTATTTTTAAGTATTTACAAACATACTCACGCTGATCCGACTAAAAAGTGATTGGATGATATCTAGACACGAATTATATTAAAAATAATTATATCCCAATTACATTAATACGTTAATTAAAAAATTCACTTCATCAGTTAAGAAACAGTGTTACATAACTTACTTCAAAAAAAGCTGCAAATAAAGTTAAAATTTCTTTACGTAACCATATTATCCATTTATTTCACTAATTTATTTGGAAAAATCGTATTAATATTAGGTATTAGTTGCATAATGATATTTTGTATTTTGAAAAAACGCGCCGTGCGACATGAGCGCCACCGTAATGTAAACAAAATTCAGCTCGTCAAACGGCAACAGGATTTTTCTAAACCTTCATCCTGTAAATACTCTATGGAGCAGTGTATTTTTGGTTATTATATTATTATTATTATACCATTAAGCCATTTCCCTTTCGGGGTAGGCGTGACTTGCTCGGTTGGAAAATAGTAGTCTGTATATGGGTATATAATATAGGTATAGGGTAGGTAGGTATATAGGTATGAGGTAGATAGGTATATAAGTGTTAGTTATAGATATTTTAGATTGATCTGGAATTCTCGTGTTATTTATTTAAATGACACGTTTATTCCGCAACACTGATCCGACCCAGGTTGCTGATCAATCTCTCTAGCGATCACCCCAAGTGAAGAGCCTCACAAAATTGTTATGTATGGTTCTCCACTTGGGCCCATTAGTATCCAAGGTCTTTGTTTCAGGCGTCATTCATTCTACTGTCACTCTGTTTACAAACTATTTGTCGCCACACTTTTCTGTCCTGGCATACTACTCTAGCTTCCTTCACGTCCATGCATTTTTTCATGCAAGCTCTTGTGTTTCTATGGCTTCTTATGTCTCTACGGATTAATGTCTCATTTACAGATTCTAACCATTCTTTCGGCGGTCTACCTCTGGGCATTCTGCCATTTACTTTACCTTTATACACTTGTTTGGTCAGTCGTTCATCTTT
>CAKNYM010052169.1:259047-306369 GCA_932195095.1 Andricus curvator | reverse complement strand
TGTGTGTGTGGGGGGGGGGGGGCAGGTGAGGACAGAGAGAGGAAACCGAGAGTCTCATTTGGTTGGTGATTTATGCTGAGAAGGTTACCAACCTTCAGCAGCGTTGTATTCGATAGGAGTTAATATGTGCCCAAAGCCGAATCCTGGCCTACCTCTAAAACAGGAGCCAATAAGTCTTTTTTTTTTTTTTTTTTTAATTTGAAAAAGAGTTATATATAGATATAGATGAAATTTGCTTCTGGTTGAAATATTAAAATAGTTATAATAATTGAACTGCAATATTATGATTTAAATCCTTAAAAATCCAAAAAGCACTGAAATTAATATTTAGAAGAAGAAAATTTCCAATAACGTCGCAATGGAAGTTAAGAGTTCGGAATAATGAGTGATTTAGAAAGATTTTTCAGGGATAATCTCGGATAAGTTAAAGAAACCTCTGAAATACCGTAATTTCCCTGATTTATCGCGTGGAAATTCTTTGAAAAGGGATCAGAAAATTATTACAAAAAGTCATAAAAAAAAACCATAATATCAATTCCTGTAATTTGTCAAAAAGAAGCCCTACCCCAACATGTCAGGATTTTCAAGAAAGAAAAGATTTGGAATTTCTTTCAAACCATTAAAATCAATTGGAAATTCCTTCGCATACCTAATTCTTTCAAATTCGATAAAGAGCCATATATAAACATATATGTCAAATTTTCTCCTGCTTGAAATATTGAAATATTTATAACAATTGAACTGTAATATCACAAGTTTAAGGGAAACTTAAAATGCATTTAGGAATCTTTGAAAACAGCGCGTCAAGTGTAACATCATCAGTTTAATTTTTGAGTTTTTAACCGCTTTGAAGTATCTTTAGAGTTTACCCCCCCCCCCCCATTGAACCCACATGAGGCACGATAGTCTAAAATTTTTATCAAGAAATTTCATCATTATTTGAAGCTTTGAGCTTTAAAAATTTTGTTTCAGTAAAATTAATACAAATTGATCTAAGAAAAAAAGAACTTATCTTTAAAAATATTCTCCAGGCTCTCTTCTATTCCCTGTCCAATTTCAGGTTACACTTGTGTTTAAACAAAGACGAGGATACAATTTCCTTGAAGCCAAAAGGGATACGCAAAAAATACGGTTTTTAATAGGGTTAGAGGGGGGAAGGTCAGTGGAAGTAACGTTACGATCTCACATATCGTTTAGTGTTTTCTAGAAACTTTTCCCTTTTCTCGTTTTTTCGCTTGAATGCAAATTCAATTAATCAATTAATGGCACCCTATAAGAAAATGCAATCTATTTTAGAATAAAAGTTAATTTTGTTGTTGTAAAGTCTTCTATCATATTTTTGGTTCAGAATTCATCTCGTTTGGTTAAAAATTCTACTATTTGGTTAAAAATATAATTATTTTTTTGAAAATGCAACTATTTGTTGAAAAGTTTCCTTTTCAAATCCAAATTTTAACTATTTGGTTGAAAGTTGAACTACTTTGTTAAAAACCATTTTTTTAAATGCATCCTAATGGTTGAAGATTTACAAATTTTTATAAAATTTGTTTTATTTTTGATTGAAAATTAATTTTCTTGACTGTAAATTTAACTACATTTTCAATTTTCGTTAAAAATTTAGCTTTTTTAGTCATAAATGCAGCTATTTGGTTACAAATTGACAGCTTATCTCGGTTAAGGATTCATCTTTTTAAATGAAAATTCGTTTTTTTTTTTGTAGAATTCAACTGTTTTTGATTTCATGTTAAAATCTTTGTTGGTTGAAAGTTCAATTATTATTACTACTTTGTGAATAATTCTTTTTTTCTTATTGAAGACTCATAACTTCAGTTGAAAATTCAACTATTTGGTTGTAAATTAACTTTTTCGTTGAAAATTTATATTTTTGTGTTAAAAATTCGTCTATTTGGGAGAAAATTAATTTTCTGGGTAGAAGATACATCTTTTTGGTTAAAAATTTTAATATTTGGTTGAAAATTGATATTTTTTGTTCATAATTCAACTACTTGGTAGTTAATTGATGTGTTATTTGATTGAAAATTTTTCTTCTTTGTAGAAATTAATCTGGTATTATTGAAAATTCATCTTTTTGTTTGAGGATTCAACTATTTTGTTGAAAAATCGTCTTTTTTGGTTCAATTGAACTGATTGAAAATTAATTTAATGGGTAGAAAATACATCTTTTTGGTTAATCTGGTATTATTGAAAATTCATCTTTTTGGTTGAGGATTCAACTATTTTTTTAAAAAATCGTCTTTTTTGGTTCAATTGAACTGATCGAAAATTAATTTTATGGGTAGTAAATACATCTTTTTGGTTAAAAATTTAAATATTCCTTTAAAAATTGATCTTTTTTTGTCATAATTCACCTATTTGGTAGTAAATTGATGTATTTGATTGAAAATTTGTCTTCTGGGTAGAAATTAATCTGGTATTGTTGAAAATTCATTTTTTTGGTTGAGGATTCAACTATTTTGTTAGAAAATCGTCTTTTTTGGTTCAATTGAACTGATTGAAAATTAATTTTTCAAACAGAAAACTTATTGATTCCATTTTTCGTTGAAAACTGATCTTTTAGGTTCAAAATTCAACAATTTAGTTGAAAATTTATCTTTCCTGATTAAAAATTAAATTCCTTGTTGAAAATCCATTTTTTATGGTTCGAAAGTCAACATTTTTCTAAAATATTCAATTTTTTATCTTGAAAACTGAACCATTCTGTTAAAAAGTCGTCTTTTTTTGTTGAATTTAACTGGTCAGAAACTCGTTTTGCTGTTGTTGAAAAGTAGTTTTTGGACTTAAAATTAATCAATTTCATTTTTGGATGAAAGTGTATCTTTTCTAGTTCAAAAGTCCTCTTTTGGTAGAAAATTAATCTTCTTGGTTGAAAATAGATCTTTGCAGGTTACAAATTCAGCTGTTTGGTTACAAACTTAATGTTTTTGATAAAAAAATCTATTTTGGTCGAAAATTTAACTGTTTAGTTAAAAGCTCGTCTTTTTGGCTTGAATATCAACTATTTGGTTTAAAGTGCATACATTTTTGATTTAGTTTTAAACTTTTTTGTTTGACAATTCGACCATTTGGTTGAAAATTCAAATATTTCGTTAAAAATTAAAATACTTTGTAAAAATTTTCATTTTTTTGTTGAAAAAGTAACTATTTATCAAAGTCATCTCTTTTGGTCAAAAATTCAACAGTTTTGTTAGAAGTTTATACTTTTTGATTGAAAATTCGTCTTTCTTGGGTAAACATTAACTTTTTGGTGAAAATTTAACTGCTTTCAAAAAAATTCGTCTTTTTAGATTGAAAATTTAACTATTTGGTTAAAAGTTCAACTATTTAATGAAAATTCGTCTCTTTTGATTACAAGTTTAACTATTTGGTTGTTAAAGCAACTGTTTGGTTAAAAATTATTTTTTTTTTTGAAAATTCGTATTTTTGGTTTGACATTCCATCTCTTTTGGTAAAAAATCTTTCATGGATGAAAATGCAACTATTTTGTTGGAAATGCAATATGTTTCGGCTTGAAATATTAAGCATTCAAAGCGTTTCATATTAAAATCAATATATGGTAATAAGAAACTACGTTCGTCAACAATGAGGGATGTGGGTTTGAAAGAACCCAAAATTGGGAACGTAGTTTATGGACGGCCTTTTACAAACTGATCTCTATGCTGTTCAATTATTATAATTTCAGAAACTAGGGCAATCTTTGAAAAATCTGGGAGGGCCCTCCAAAGTTTTCCCTAAGTAGGGTAATCATCTGCAAAAGCGTTGCAAGTAATGTATGGCCCATGTCAGCTTACCCGATAAGGGCCACACCAAAAGTTCGGCAAACTGGTCAGAACCTTACTAGGCCCACATCGAGAATTTTGCATGGGTAACAAGTATGCATTGCAAGGGATCGATATATGGGCAACATTATTATATTATTAGAGTAACAAGATTTATTTTTGTAATTGATATATTTAATGAAGGTTATTATAGTAAGATCAAGTAAGTTCCCATAAAATGAAAATATAGTGTTCCATTATACGACCACTGCAGGTGAACTCTAAAAGCGATGTAAAATATCTTTTATGTGATAACGCTTAGTTTTCATTTTTATATTCATCTGTTCGAGGGAAATTTATGTCACACAAATGTTTACGGAGTAACAAAATAGTTATTTCCCAGCTATGAAGTTCTAAATTTAATATGGATACCATAATTAAATAAAAAGCATAAATGTAAATACAGAGTTATTACGTAAAAATGAAATTTTGTTTGGACGTGTACTTTACTTATAAAGGAGAACTACAGTTTTGTTTATATTGTTTTTAAGTTAAGATTAAATTATAAAAGCAATTAATAAATACTCTCATGTAGTGAAATTTAAAATTCTTCGAAATTAAAATTTAATTCCATATATTCAAGGTAATGTCTTGTAAATCACTTCAGTGGAAAATGAGCAGCTACACATCCAAGAGATAAAGTTTCAGTCGAAGCCGAATTAGAAAGTAGGAAAGCTGCAAAAGCTTCAAAATTATTCAACGCGAGGACGCGAGAAAACAGCTCGGCTGATAATTATTGTGTGGGAAAAAGTCGGAAGAGGAAAAGAAAAATAGAAAAGCAGAGAAAAAGGAGATCTCGGGTTGAGAGAGAGAGAGAGGAAGAGAGAGAGAGAGAGAGAGGAAAATATTTTTGATGCAAAGAACACGAGGTTGTAAGAGCTACTCTCTAATTAGCTTGGTATACGAGGGGCTTTTTGTTTAATTAACATCCTTGCAGTAAACAACATAATATGAACGTGTTCTCGAGTCATTATTCACTTTTTTTATATTCTAAACTCGATAGGATTTTAGTATTCTACAATTTAATCAGGGAGCGTCCATTAATTTCGAAAGCCTTTTTGTGGGTGTTTTTCGAAAAATCTTGCGAATCCTTACTTAGGGCTGGGGGGAGTCCAAAGAATTTCTTAAGTAAGTTTCCATTCTTCTAATTATTTTTTTAAATATGCTTATTAAGACCTGGTTCGAATCGAGAAATTACTTCTCATACTATTAAACACATCAGAAAAGGAGGGGGAAGGGATAAGGGAGGGAAGTGGAAGGGAGAGGTGGTTCATGAGGTGAAAGAGTTTGTGTACCTGGGCTTCTTGTTTCGGAGGAATGGGGGAGTGGATGACCAGGTAAAAGAGAGAGTGAGGAGGACAAATGTGGTGATGAGGCAGGTGTGGGGGTTGGCAAAAAAGTTATAAGCTGGTTAGGGAGTGTTGGTGGGAGAAGGAGAACAGGAGAGGGGGTGAAAAGATGGATGTTGAAAGGGAAAGGTATTTTAGAACGAATGGACTGCAGATGGATGAAGTGAGAAGGATGCACGAGGAAGGAAGGGAGGTATATGAGTTGGTTAAGAAAAATGGCATGGAGAGAGAGAGAGAAAACAGCAGGGGAAGAGGCAATAGCAGAGTCAAGGTTTAACGGGAATTATGTGTGGATTATGCCAAGGGCGAGAGCGCAATATTTATGTGAGAAAGGAGAGAAAGGAAGTCAGGAGCTTATAGCGAGGATGAGATGTGGGTGCATGGAGGGTTTTAATAGGTTCTGGCTCTCTAGGGAGAAGAGGATGTATGAACTGTGTGGGAAGGTGGATGCAAGAGTGGACCACTGGTTGGAGGAGTGCGTAGAGGTGGAAAGGAGTGGCATAAGCATGGCGGTATTTATGCATGAAAGGGGGGACAAAAGGGCAGTAGCATGGGTGAAGGGAGTGTTTGATAGGATGGAGAAGAAGAGAATGAAGGAGAAAGAGGAATGGAGAAGTAAAGATTGTAAATAGGAGAGGAAGTAGATATAAGTGTGGGTCTTAGAGATAAGGTATGGATGGATGTTAGTTTTTAAGGGTTAGTTTAAAAAAAATTCTGTACAAAATGGTATTGTAAGCAAGTCTATTTTTTAGGCCATCAGGCTGAAAAATAAACATTTATCTAATTCTACTATTATACACATTATATGAGTATTGGTTCTATTTCTTTTCTTTATATTATTTTATTATTATTGTCTTGTTAGGCTGGTCCATTTAAGTCTTGTTGCACTACGGATTGAAACCTATTGTACGATACCTTTTATTTTAAAACCCCGGTGAAATAGAGGTCTATACGCCCTGAACGTTTGGCCAGGGGAGAGGAAATCTGCATAAAACCATCTCTCGAGTTCAGCCCGGTTTTCGACAATTGAGTTCGAAGGCAGAAATTCAACCTTATCCCGTTTTTACCTCATATTTTATATTTTTTCTCAATATATAAACAATCTATCAAATATTTTTACTTAAAACGAGGTTTCAAAAGATTGAGGATATTTCAAACCATTCGGAAGGATTACGAGAGGTTTCAAAGATTTCAAATGATTCTAAAAGATTTTTTGAGATTTCAAGAGACACTGCAGGATTTTGACGGATTTTTCGGGAATTTAAGAGATACCAAAGTACTTAAAAGAATTTTGAATATTGTCAGGGGTCTTTAGTGGGATTTCGATGATTTAGAGGGTCTTGAAGGGATTTCATTGGATCACAAAGATTTTTACGAAATTTAATTAAGCGAATTCAAGATATTCAGAAAGATTCCTACGCATTTTAGCGATTTCAATGAATTTTATAGAGAGTTCGAAGATTGTAACGAATCTCGTGATATTTCGAAATATTTTACGAAATTTCAATGGTCTTAACCGATTTTTAGAGATTTCGAGGGATTTCTATGAATTTTAAAATATTATAAGGGATTTTCATGGAATTTTGTGTTTTGAGAGATTTCAGTGCTTTCAAAAGATTTCACTAAATCTTAAAGAGTTTTAAGGGATTTATAAAGTTTTTAAAAGATTTTAAGGGATTTCCAGGAAAATCTATATTTATTGGAAGTATGTAATATGAAATATTTCACAATAAAGAAGAAATAAAACAAATAAAACAACCAAAATAGGTTTCATTTAGCATATTAAAAAAAGAAATCTTTGCAAAAATGTTTAAATCCCTTCAAAACTTCAAATTATCATATAAATCCCCTGATATTTTTCAACATTTGTGAAAATACTTGGGTTTCACATGGCATTTTTTTAAATCCTTTAAATCCCGTCACTTAACCTAAAATCTCTTTCGATACCTAAAAATACCTTAAAACCCTTTAAAAACTGTGAAAATGCTTGAAATCGCTTAAAATCTACAAAACATTATAAAAATCCGTCATTATCCTTGAAAATTCGTGAAAATCCCTTCAAATCCCTAGAAATCGGTTAAAATCCTGAAAATTTGGTGAAATATTTCGAAACCTCACGAATCTCTTGAAATCCCCTACATAATATTAAAATCCATTAAAATCTTTTCAAAGTTGATGAAATTTCTCGAAATCCGTTAAAATTCTTCAAAATCATTTGAAATCTCTGCAAATCCTTTGAAATACCCTGATATCTTTTGAAATATCTTGAAAATCCTTCAAATCTTCGCAATCTCATTAACACCCTCTGATATCCTTCAAAATTCATGAAAGTACTTCGGTACCACATAAAAACCTTTAAAAGCCTACTAATTTAAAATTTTTAAAATCCTTACATAGAAAAAAAGATATTATCTGATCAATCTAAAATTTAACGGGCTTATTACTGTTGGACAAGTACAACATCAACCACCGTTAGAATCTGCTACTCGAAAAAAGGGATTTTTGGCCCACTCTAGTAATTAATAGGTGTTCTCTCATAAGGCTGATCAATTAAGGTTGTGTGTCATTTTGAATGTAAATAATCCATTTTTTTGTTCTAACACAACCGCATCACAATTTCGCAGGACCGTTTTGGAAATGGGATGAAATCCGTGTACGTATGCAAATAGTTTTCTCAAGCAAGTTCATTTGTGGCGGTGAGATTCGGGAGAATTTTGGGATGAGAAATTTGTTACGCATGAAGGGATGTAAACACGCATGTGATTTCGTATGGGAGATGTCTAGGAACATTGGAACATGGTTTTCGAGCTTCGTTCCTCCAGTGTGTCACGAGACTGTTCTACTCAGTCGGGTTCGTCGGTGGACGTTAGGTGCAGGTGGCGCAGGGTATTTATAGCCAAGCCGTGACTCCTCTTCCTCTTCACCAAACAACAGTACCTAGTCCCAAGACTACGTAACCCATCCTCTGTTGCCATGACTCGTTCTCCAATTCATCTCGACACGAGCGGAGGTACTAAACTAACTGGCGTAGTGGAGGCAGGAGCATGATCAACTAAAACAACTCTAAAGAGCAAAGAAATAGGAAACTTGATTTAAGAACGTCTCAGAAGAAGAAGTTTAGTTGTATGTCTGTATATTACTCTCAGAAGTCGTTCCAAATGTTGCAACAACAGTTTCTTCAAAATTTGGTGGAGTAGCCACGCCTCTTGATCACACTCTCGATGCTCATGGAATGGTGTAAAAAAAATTTTGAAATCTGTAGGGTCCAATCATGTGATAGCTCTATCAGCTGGTGGCGGCATCCGAAGGTAACCATGTACCACGCGTTGGCGTTGACTTCTTATTGCTGGCATCTGGAGGCTAATCCGCGGACCGTTGCCACTGCCAGCTGATAGAGCTAACAAGTGATTGGGTATTATCTAAAGTTTTTTCGTGCAACGTGATCTACAAGTTTGATCTAATTAATTGATTTATTTTAGTTTTCGTAATGAATCCTGTTTTAATGTGCAAAATAGGAAACGCGGTGAAAAGAAAAGAGTTTTCATTGCCGTCAGAGCAGGTGTAGTGCCGCTCCTGTCCAGAACAAATTATTATCAAAGTGTTGGTTTCTTTTTTGGCTTCCATCTGACAGCATTACTCGGCCTCCTATGTGTCCACTTTCCCTAATTTGGACACATTTTCTCTCTTACTTTTTAGCAGACACTTTTTTTCGGAAAGCCATATACTAGGCCCAACTCTTGCTACAGCGAAAGCCCGTCCGGAGATAAGGAATGTTTGCAAAGTGCGTTTTTAGAACCATAATCTTTAGTAATAAAAGCTTAGTGGAGATTGAAGCGACCATACAAATTTAGATATTTTTTGTGCGCCGCTCCATGAACCTCAAACAAGTATACTAAATTCTATTGGTATATCGTCGTTGTCAGAGCAACATGGCACAACTGTATTTGAGCTACTTTCCAGGAGGGACAAAAAACTGATTTGAAATGCTTATGGTTGAGTACCTGATGTGTTGACTTCATTAGCAATTGCAACGACACTAGCGGTCCAAACAGAAACTGATTTCACCACTCGACCCGGCGCGAAATTTTGAATCTAGAACCGTGCCTAACTCAAAACGGCCAAAACTAAAGTTGTGCCATGTTGTTCTGACAACGACGATGTTATACCTACGACCTTTTTCCTACATACAGGTACATACTGGGCCGGAAACTCCGGTGGTGGGGGTTGACTCGAAATTTGAAGCAAAGCGTAGTTCATAAACTTTACACCATTCGCCACCTAATGGAGCGTTGTGATCTAGAAGTGTACAGACTGCATAGTCTAGGTTTAAATATTTAAATTTCGCGCTACTTTGAGATCACTGCGCCCCATGTGTGTTGGCTGCTTCCGGAACTACGCAAAGCTTCAAATCGCCAGTCATCTTTACTACATCCCCTCCACTAGAGTTTGCGGACCTGTATGTACGACCATGAATTGGACACAAAATTAGCAACGTAAACATTCTGATAAAAAAGATCGAATATTTTATAGGCGTGACTAGGAATTATCTGAATTCTTTTACAGATAACGTTAGGGTTGATCAAGGTTGATGATAGTTATTCTGGGTGTGGTAGTATCTAGTTGACTTTTTTTAATGGGCGAGACGGTGGAAAGGGGTAGGGGTGCGACCTTACATTATTTCTGTGACCATTCACAGGGGTGCCATCCCACCCCCCATAAGGCGTTGAAAAAGGGGTAGGGGTTTCTCCAACATTATTTTTGTGACCATTCACAGGCATGCCTTTCCGCCCCCGACCCGGAGACGTTGGAAAGGGGTTGGATAGCGATTTTCTCAGAAACTATTCATCCTAAAGGAAAAGTGTTAAGAATAAAAAATGTATATGTTGAATAAATCTATAACTTTGGGCTGATAACTTTTTTGAAATTTTCTGCATTTACAGAGATAAATTCGAAAAACCATGACGTTTACGGGTTTTCCATTATTTTTCGCCATGATAATCAAATTTGCGCCAATTTTCACTATGATTTTCGTAATCAGCGCATCAAAATACATGAATCTACAAAGTATCAAAAAATCCGAGGTGAGCGCTATTCGAAACAACATTTAAAAATTAATGTAAATTGAAAACAATTTGAAAAAAAAATGGATCGCATTTGGTAAGATTGAATTAGGTTTAGAAAAATTAAAGGGAATTTAAAAGAATTTCACCAAATGTCAAAAATCTCAAGGTCTGTTTAAAAGAAATCAAGATGAATTAAATGAAAACTAAATAAAAACTAAAAAAAAATCCATTGAATTGAGTGAATGTAGAAGAATGTAAGAAAATTAAAAAAATTCGAGAGAATTCAAAAGAATTTAAGATAAATTATATTTTAAAATCCATTGAAATGTTATAAATTCCCGGGAAATTATATGAAATTAATTGATATTTTCTCAAATCCTGGAAAATATAATAAAATACCCTGAGAGCTTTTAAAATCCCATAAAAGCATTAAAATCTTCTGAAATCTTATAAAATTCCTTGGAATCTTTCAAAATATCTTAAATCGTTATATGTCCTGTGAAATCGTTTCATATCTTCCGAAATTCTGAGAAATTCTTTACAATTGCATGATAATTTTTTTGAATTTCTTAAAATCATTGAAATCCTTGGAACCCCTTGAAACTGGTTAGGTTTCTTGAAAATGCCTTGGAATGATTTAGAAATCCCTAAAATATTTAAAATCTTTTCAAATCTCTTGAAATTTTTCAAAGCTCTTGAAAATTCTTTGGAATTTTTGAAAATTCCCTTAAATCTTTCAAATTGTTAAAAATATTATAAGATTCCGTGAAATTAAATGAAATCTGATGCTATTTCCTGAAACCCTGGAAATATTAAAATACTTTGAGGGCGTTTCAAATTCTTCAAAATCATTGAAATGCTCAGAAATGTTATGAATCCCTTGGAATTTTTTTAAAATATCCCTAAACCTTATAGGAGCTATATCCCTCATAATCATTCAAATCCTTTTAAATGTTTTAAAATCCCCTGAAACTTTTTAAAGCCTTTTAGAATTCCTCGAAAGTTTTGAAAATACCCTAAATTATTTTGAATCCTTTAAAAACTTTTAAGATACTCTAAAACTTTTAAAAGCTCTTTAAAATCCCTTCCAACCAATAAAATCTATTAAAAATACCTTAGAATCTTTCAAAATACCCTGAAATATTTCAAATCGTAATAAATCATTTGGAATGCCTTGAAACTTTTTAAAGCTCATTAAAATTTCTTTAAATTTTAAACAATACCCTGAAATCTTTAAAGTCCTTTAAAATCCATTTAAATGATCAAAATCTATTAAATTTTTTTTTACAATATTCTAAAATACCCTACATTATTTCAATAATATTGAAAAATAGGTTTAAGCCTGAACCTAATAGTGGTTAAGCCATGGGTTTATTTATTGAAAGAAAAGTGACTAAAGTGATATTTTCATTTAAAAAAGTGAATTTATTGACTTCATCTTTATAAATTGACTAAAAAGTGAGATGATAGAACAAATTTACTAAAAGTAACTGTGTGCCAGTCCTGATTATTCTGAACAGTTACTTCAAGTGCTTCTTACAGAAATTCCCTGTCTTTCCATATTTTTTCCTAATTCCTGACTTTTCTGTGACTTCCCCTGACCAACAAAATTCCTGGACTGTTTCCTGATTTTCTGGTGTTCCATGACCTGCGGCCACCCTGAGAGTGTTTTTGATCAGGGATGTCTTGAATTAATATGTCTTAAGAGGGGCAGTTGTTAGAATTGTTTTCAGGGCGTGTCTAGTGACTGCCTATATATTCATAGTTTATATAGGGTGTGATGAATACGTGTGGTGACTATGTACCCTTAAGGTGTTCGGACATTTGTCAATGAGTGTGCTAATGGGCTTGAATAGTTGGCTAGGTTAAGCTGCTAGTTTTTGTTATTAAGATTCATGTTCATATTTATACTAGTAAATGGATATGACAAGCAGATATTTCAAAGTTTTGTCGATTAGGTCTGTATTAAATAATGAGTCTAAAGGGGGGTAGTTGTTGGAATTGCTTTCGGGGCATGGCTGGTGACCATGCATATATGTTAGTAGTTCATATTACTCGTCAATAATAGGTGTGTTGACTATGTATTCCTAAGGGGTTTGGATATTCGTCAGTGAGTGTGGTCAATGGGCGTGGATAGTTATGTAGGTCGCGTTGATAGTTTGCGTCATCAGGAGTCCGATTCATCTTCAGCATAGTAATAAAACAAGGCAAGCGGATATTCCAAAATGTTGTTGATTAGGGCTGTCTTAAATTAATAAGTCTGAAGAGGGGTAGTTGTTGGAATTGCTTTCGGAGCATGGCTGATGACCATGCATATATGTTAGTAGTTCATATTACTTGTCAATAATAGGTGTGTTGACAATGTATTCTTAAGGGATTTGGATATTCGTCAGTGGGTGTGGTCAATAGGCGTGGATAGTTATGTAGGTCGCGTTGATATTTTCCGTTATTAGGAGTCCAATTCATCTTTAGCGTAGTAATTAAACATGGCAAGCGGATATTCCAGAGTGTTGTTGATTAGGGCTGTCTTAAATTAATAAGTCTGAAGAGGGGTAGTTGTTGGAATTGCTTTCGGGGCATGGCTGGTGACCATGCATATATGTTAGTAGTTCATATCACTCGTCAACAATAGGTGTGTTGACTATGTACTCTAAAGAAGTTTGGATATTCGTCAGTGGGTGTGATCAATGGGCGTGGATAGTTATGTAGGTCGCGTTGTTAGTTTGCGTCATTAGGAGTCCGATTCATCTTTAGCATAGTAATTGAACATGGCAAGCGGATATTCCAAAGTGTTGTTGACTAGGGCTGTCTTAAATTAATAAGTCTGAAGAGGGGTAGTTGTTGGAATTGTTTTCAGGACGTGGCGTTCATATTTCATATTGGGCTTGATGAATAGGTGTGGTGACTATGTATCCTTTTAAGGTTTGGACACTTGTCAGTGCGTATGGTCAATGGGCGTGGATAGTTTTTCTAGGTTGCATTGATAGATTGCGTTATTAGGGGTCCTATTTATCTGAAGCATAGTCAATGGGCATGACAAGCCGATATTTCAAAGTGTTGTTGATTAGGGCAGTCTTCAATTTATATCAGAAAATAGTGTGGATAGAGGAATTTCCGAATGGGCGTACTGTTTGGGAGTGTTTTAAGGACATTGGTACTGGGCGTGGTAATTGAATATGGGTTTACAGCAGGCGATGCCACAGGTTATAGAAAAATTCCGCAATAAGTTTTAATATCAGGTCCCATTAATAAGAGTGCGCATTTGAGAATCAGCAATACTGAAATCATCAAAAGAAAAACTTCGTCACTACCTTGAATAATTCTCTCTCTGCCTTCTGAGGATCCCTCTGACTTCTTTTTTCTTGCATCCTCAGAAATAGATTCCCAACACAATAATATAAGTTTTTGCACTCTGAACTTGATCGCCCCCGTATTTTCTACTGAAAGCTTCCGAAAGTGAATACTGAAGAGGGGTATGATTCTACCCGATACTAAGCAACCAAGTGCAAAGGAGAAAAGCGTGGAGTCAAAGTAAAAGAGAGCGGGGTGAGGAAAATGTTGACGGTAGATAGTCGAACGTCTTGTCGGAAGTGGCAGCGATTTTTCTTCGGTGGTCTTGTATGGAGAACGCGAGTTCCTTTTACGGTTTTCTCTGGAGGCCATTAAAGTCTAATGATCGATGACTCGCGATAATGGGGACTATACCTTTCGACACTGTGGAAAGTGAATGGTCGACACACGCTTGCTTATGAGATACGCCTGGGTAAATAGCATAGGGGTGGAAGCAGAGGGTGCTCATAATCAAGCTTCGACACAATAGCGACACACTAGCTCTGGTGTAATGCTTCGTATTGGTGAGTCACTGAATTGGAGATAGCTGGACATACCGGATGACAGGATATGGGCTGCTATGATGAGACGTACCAATTGTTGTTATTGTTCTATAGACCAGTCCCAACCTACTGCTAAAGCTTGATAATGCAAACATTCGATCTTCGAGGATGGTTGGCCAATCCATAAATGGTCAATTTAATCGGAACATACGTATAGGGAAATGGACTTAATCAAGGGAAAATATCAGTGAATCAATACATTCTAAAGCAGTAGTGTATTATCTATTGAGCCAACTGAATTGGTTAAGAGACATTAAGGATTATTAAAGTTATCTCGTGTTCAAGAATGAGTATTGTTAAAACAGATTCATAAAATCGAGGCAGATAGTATTCTTAATTGTAAATAATTTTGAAGAAAAATCAAGGTGAACTTTAGAAAAAAATATTTCTAGTCAGAACTGTTTATTTAATAATACTCATTTAGAGTTTGATGTTTTTGCTTTCTCTTTAGATAAAAGTAGCAATTCCTATCTAATCCTAATATTGTAGGGCTCATTTCATTTTTCAGAAGATTCTCTACAAATCTTTTATCGCTTTTTTGCTCAAATGGGAACTGAATGAATAGAACAGAATAAGATGTTTCAACTATTTTTCGTCGCAAGTTAATTCTTTTTAATTGAAAAGTCTACTATTATATTTTTGATTCATTATGCATCTCTTTTGGATACAAAATTCTACTATTTGGTTGAAGATTTAGCTATTTTGTTGAAAATTCGGTTTCTTTGTTTGAAAATTAATTTTTTGAAGATCCATCTTCTTGGTTGAAAATTCAACTATTCGGTTACAATTATTTTTTTTTAATCAGAAATTAATTTCTTTAATGCAAAATTTAACTATTCCATTATTAGTTGAAAATAGATAGATTTTAGTTGAAACTTTAACTATTTGGTAGAAAATTCATATATATTGTTTGAGTGCTTTTCATTTGTAGTTGAAAATTAAGTTTTTAACTGAAAATTTAACTATTCCATCTTTCGTTGAAAATTCCTTTTTTTTAGTCAAAATTCAACTACTTAGTTGAAAGTTCAACTATTTTGTTGATAACTCATTTTTCTAGTTAAAGATTTTTGATTTCACTTGAAAATTGTTTCTTTGAAAATTTAACTAATTTATTGAAAATTGTTTTCTTGTGATTAAAAATTAACTTTTTGAACTGATAATTTAACTATTTAATTTTTTGTAGAAAATTAAGATTCTTGCTAGAAAATTATTCTTTTTTGGTTCAAAATTCATGTAGTTTGTTAAAAAATCATCTATTTGGGTTTAAAATTAATCTTTTTGGTTGCAAATGGAACTAATTTCTCGAAATCTCATCTATTTTGTTAAAAATTTAAAAATTTTGTTCAAAAGTCAACTGTTTTGTTGAAAATTCATCTTTTTCGATAAAGATTCAACTATTTTGTTGAAAATTAAATTTTTTTTTCATAAAAAATCATTTTTTTTAAATGAAAATTTTACTATTTAATTTTATATTGTGAATTTATCCTTTTTAGTTGAAAGTTATTTTTTTCAGTTGAAAACTAAATGTTTTTAACTGAAAATTTAACTATTCTATTTTTTATTGCAAATATATCTTTTTTAGTCGAAAATTCAACAATTTTGTTGAAAAGTCATGTATTGTGTTAGAAATTTGTCTTTTTAGGTAGAAAATTAATCTTCTTGTATAAAAATGTAACATCATGGTTGAAAGTCGAAGTATTTCGTTGAAAATTAATTTTATCGGTTGAAGATCCATCTCCTTGGTTAAAAATTTACATATCTTTTGAAAATTTGTCTTTTTGGGTTGAAAATTCTATTACTTAGGTAAAAAAATCAACTATTTCGTTGAAAAAATCGTTTTTTTTTTAATTTATATGTTATCTAGAGAATTTACCTCACTTGTTTCAAAATGTAACAATTTTGGTGAAAAAAAATTTCTCTCTTGACTGAAAAATCTTTCCTGTTTAGTTAAAAATCAATCTGCTTTGGTTGAGGAACCACCTATTTTGTGGAAAATTCGTCTTTTTTGTTGAGTTAAACTGTTTTTAATTAAAAATTTGAATGGTTTTTGGTTCAAATATCAGCTATTAAATTTTTCGTTGAGAAATTTTCTTTTTGGGTTTAAATATCAACTATAACTTTTTCATAGTTTATACGGATCCGGCATATTTTGCCGGATTTTAATTTTCTCTTTCGGCATATTTTTAATAACGTCATAGTTTTCCGTAAATTATCATAAATTTCCACAAATTTCATAAATTTCAACTTTGATAAATTCTTACAAATTTCATAATGTTTCCAAAAATTGCTAGAATTTCCACAATAATGATAAATTTCCATAAATTTTTTGAATTATGGTAATTGATGGAAATATATGCTAATGTAGGGAAATTTTCGAAATTCATGGTAATAGATCAGAAATACGTTGCAATTAATCTAGAATTGTTTGCAATTCATTTTAATCGTTTGGAATTCATAATAAATTCTTTCGAATTCGATTTAGTACACGATAAAGTATGCCGGAAGATAAAATTAAAATCTGGCAAAATATGCCAGAAGAAAAAATTAAAATCCGGCATATTTTGCCGTAGCAGAATACTCAACCTATTTTGTTGTTGTTTAAAATTAATCTTCTTCGATTGAAAGTTCAGGTTCTTGATTGAAAGTTGAACTTATTTGTTAAAAATTAATTTTTTTTGTTGAAGATGCACCAATTTAGTTGAGAATTCAACCATTTTCTTGAAAATCCGACACTTTTTTTTGAAAATTCATTTATCTTGTTGAAAATTGAACTTTTTTTCAAACATTCGTCCTTTTGGATTAAAAATTCAAAGACTCCCTTCGAATAAAAAAATCGTCCTTTGACTACATTTTTGGCTCCTATGATTTTTTGAGATGGTCCTTAGGCTATGAATTGTCATTCTAACACTCCCTACAACCCACCCACACAGTGGAACTAAATTATATAGAGCTGGAAAGATTCATTGAATATTTTTGCTTCATATCCTTCCAAAAAATGACAATGTTTCGGAAAAAGCAAAGTTATTGCTCCTCTGATTTTTTGAGGTGATTCTCAGGCTACGTATGGTTATTTTAGCACCCTCCTGAACCCACTCACCCAGTAAAACTAAATTATCTAGAGCTAGAAAAATTCAGTGAATATTTTTCATTCTTATACTTGGAAAAAATGACACTATTTCGGAAAAATCAAAGTTATTGCTCCTCTGATTTTTCCGAAAGAGTGTCATTTTTCCGAAGTATGAGAATGGCAAATATTCACTGAATCTTTCCAGCATTAGAGAATTTAGATTGACTGCGTGGGTGGGTTCAGAGGACAGCTAAAATGACAATCCATAGCCCGATACCACCTCAAAAAATCAGAGAGACAATAACTTCCACCTTTATAGAAATGAATCTTACTGCGTGGAGTTTGAAGGGGATGTTCAAAGGGATGTTAGAACAACAACCGTTATCCGAGAGACCCGCTCAAAAAATCATAAGGGTATAAACTTCTAGTATTTATTAAAATTGTTCAAGATCCCATTTATAGGATTGACAAATATTCACGGAGTTTTTTTCAGGTGAATTCGGACAGGTTTTCATTCAGGAGTCTTTTTAGGGCGATGTTATAATATCAACCCTTAATCAGGAAACTCTCTCGAAAAGTCAGGGGGGTATTTGTAGAATTTTACTTCGGAATTTTTTGAGTCATTATTTTACATTCAATTCATTTTTCCGCAGCCTCAAATGTGGATTAGAGCTTCCAAGAGGAAAAAAAATTGCCCCACGATAATCATTCGTTGCGCCAGCATTGGGAAATGATTTTTTTCAGGTGAGTTTTCTAGGTTCGATTATCCCCTACATGAGCGTTAATAACAAATAATAATTCTGGGGAAATAATATGAACTGATCCGATTAGGTACAGTAGGCAGTTTGATTCGTGTTCGAGTTGTGGTTTCGCTTTTGATTCATCAAATAACAAGTTCCTAGCAACATAATGTGCTTTGTGTATATCACGTGCATCAAATACAATAAATTGTTTATCTTGCTTTATCCGCACTACTTGCATATTAGATGAATGTGTATTCAACATATCCTTTAATACATGGTTAGGTGGATCTATGTAACGATTTAAGCTATGATGTAATCAGAAGTGAACATTTATATTACCAGTTGGATTTTTTAAAAGAATCTTTCAATTGTTTAATTTCTTAATTAAACTCTATATTCCAATACAGAGAGAAATTGTGAAAAATTCTTCAGGATATTAACAATGCTAAAAAAATTTAAGGTTTTCATTTTGTTGAGGTGCACTAATTGGTAGTATCTCCACAATCAGGGTTCCTAAATTTCTTTGCATCAGAATTTTGAGAATGCCTCAAAGATTGCATCAGAATTTGGACTTTTTTTTTAAGGTTTTAGTTTGTTGGTGTGCACTAACTGGTAGCAATAATTGAGCTTCTAGCTTGATGGACCTGTTTCTAAAGATTATGGATGAAAGAGAAAATTTGTAATTGTAAATGATTTTTTAATTTTAGAAAATAATTATATTCTTTTTTTACTGGGAATCTTGCATGATAAAAGCGTATTTCAGAAAAAGGGATTCTTCCTCCGATATCTCTAGTAGCTCAATGGTTAGAGCACCTGAGCGGAAATCAGTTGATCTGGCGTTCGTATCCGAGCGGAGTGAACGGAGAAGATCTTTTTTTCTGAATCAATTTAATTTCAAAAATTATATTCTTAACATTTTGTTACCACACTATAATTTATAAACTTTCTCACAATTTTAAAAAGACGAGAGAAGCAAAATTATGTACGGAAACTTAGTATATCTTAATTTACGAAGTATATCATTTATTGGTACCCGTAAAGAATATTGTCGGTGTCAGTAACAAAAAAATACCGGTACCGAAAATAAGATCTCTGGGAAAATTTTAATAATTTAGGTTTTTTTGTTGTGAAAGAAAATTTTAAGGTTTCAAAATTTGAAAAAAATATGAGAAAAGTTTTATAAAATTTCGAAAAAGAATGTAGAAGATCTAAAAGAAAATTTTTGCAAGATTACAAAATTTTAGAAGAACTTCGACTAAGTTTTAGAGATATTCAGAAATTTCGAAACAATTAAAAATAATTGAAAGCTTCTAAAGATGATATATTTTTTAATGTAGGTTTTTGAAGATTTTGAAAAATAAGCTTTTTAAGAATTTCCAAAGATTTCAAAAGAATGCAAAAATTTTCGTTAGATTCCTATGAAAATGAAGAATGATTTTTTATTTTGAAAAATTAATTTTAAGCTCCCGAAAAAAAGAAGATTATTTTTATTTTAAATATGTAATTTTAAGAGAATTATTAAATAGATGTCAAAACATTTAAAAAAATGTCCAAAATTTTAAAAAAATCTGGTATATTTTAATGCAGGTTTTCTATTTTTTTCAGAATTTTATATAAATTTTAGGAAAAATTCGAGTAAATTTAAGAGATGTTTAGGAATTTTAGAATTTTTGGAAATTAAAAATATTTTTAAGCTTGGAAAGATTTCCGAAAATTCTTAAAATGGTTATTAACTTCTTCCAAACTTTCAGAAGACCTTGAATTTTTCTAAAATGACTCGCATATTTCCTAATATTTTGTAAAATCTTGTCAAATAAATTTTTTTCCCCTAATTTATAGATTTTTTTTTCGACACATCTGAAATCTTAAAACATTTTTTGAATTTGAAATATTCAGTTGTTCTCGGAATCCAATCTTTGCTGGAATTTGAGTATTCAAACACTTTAAATAAATAAATACCCATTGGAATGACATTATAAAATATTGAATTCGAGCTTTTATGTGGAAACGTAAAAAAATAACAAAATTCCTATAAAATGGAATAAAATTTTTTTTTATTATAATTTTTTATCGCTTTTTATATGTATTCTCATTTTTATTTCAAACACATGAAATACTATAAATATAACTTTCTGCTGGAACAGTTTGATCCCAATAAAGTAGTCAATTGCTTTCAGAATTGGAATACCGTTGTGAATTAAAATAATAGCTCACGATTTATTGTGTTTACAGGAAAATTAGAGCGAATATACCAATTAGAGGTCGATCATCAATTATGAAACAAGCTTCGTACTTTCGTGAATTGAGATCTCTAGCAAACTCGAGCAGGGTTACAATGAGAAAAGTGGAATTTGGTCGATTTTTAAAACAGAAATCATGTATAAAAATCGACAGTAATATTAGCTGTAAACAATTTTAAAATCATTTTTGATTGCAGAAAGCTTTATTTATTTCAAACATTTATTATAATAAAACTAACTATAAAAATCTCAGCATTCAATTTTATTTGAGGTTCTCGGAACAAGTGATTTAAAAAAAATTATTATTTTTGTGTAAATCGCAATTTCAAAAATGTGTGCCCTATGCGCGCATCTCGCAAGTTGCGCACGCCAGATCAACAAATATTTATCTTTAAAGTCAAAAGTTTTTTCAGCAAAATCAACATTTTTGAATTTTGAGTTTAATTCTTTGCCAAATTTAGAAAAGTGTTCCTTAAGATTTGGAAGAATCATGAAAATAAGAGTAAATGTCTATTAGATTATTTGTGTTATGGACTCTGACGTTGCACATTATCACAGATGAACGTTAATATTTTATCGTGCTCTTGATTAAGATTCAAAGAGTAGGATTTACTCTCGATTTTATGATTTTCACAAATTTTTAGAAACACTTTTGTAGGTTTAGCAGAAATTTGAACTCAAGATTTAAAAATGTTCATTTTGCTGATAAAAACTCTTGACTTTAAAGCTAAATATTTTTTTACTTGTTCAGTTTTTGTTTTAGAATAAGAAAATGCAATAAAAATCAGAAATTCAAAATTATTTCCAAACTATACCAATCTTTTATAAAATTTTTGATAATTTTGGTATAGTCAAAACTTTAAAAATTTTAGCTTGCAATCCTGACGTCTTATTGACTTTTTCACTTAAATTTAATTAGCTTCAACTTTTTAAAATTTTTTTTTGCAATTTGCAGGTACCATAGTGACATTTACGTTACAATGGAAATATCAAAAGAATATTGGAAGGCTCAATAACACGCCTTAAAGTTACGTTGTCCCATTTACATTACGTAGTCTTGATTAAAGTATCATTTGCTTTAGGCAGTGGTATTATTTTTAGAAGAGAGTGAATAAGCTCTTTGATGCATCAAACTCATATATTGCTTTGACTCGGTACAATTTTATCATTACAAAGTATATCATATCTAATCCGAAGCTAGACTGAAGTGTTAATAATTAGACAATACATGCACATTTTTGTCTACAATCCTTGTCTGCAAACTCGGGTACCCGGGTGCCCAACACGGTAAATTTTTGCATGTCAGTGGAGTAGGGATTACAATTTGGCTTATGACCGCCGAAAATGTTTTAATAGATTTAATAATAATTTACTCAATTAATAATTAATAATTCATTACATTCTGTGTGCGACAACCACAGGTGAAAAAATGGATAGTCAAACCTGGAATCTCAAAATTTGGATGGTCAGTTTGATCTTCTAGATGGTACAGAGTATCATCTACAATTTTTTTCTCCATAGTTAGGCGGGCCATAAGTTGATAGTCTGTTTGAATATCCACAGGTGATTAGAATCACTATCAGGATAGTCAAATCGACACTCCAGAGTGTTAATCAGAAGTGACTGCGTAACGACCTGTACTGAACGCCGAGCAAACACACTCGACACCCCAAACGCATTTTCAGAGCGACTGACGTTCGGCGGCACGTTTGCCGCATTACACAACACTTTTAATTAATTTAAACAATTTGTTGATTGCGATTAAAGGTAAATGCGTCACTCCGCAATCAGTGCGTATTCTCAACATTTTCTACCGAAAACGTGCTCAAAATTTCGTAATTCTTTGTTAAGAAAGAAGGCTTGCGAGAATTTGAATACGCATTTATATTGGTTTCTGAATTTTCCAGTGTTAAGAATGTTTCAATTCAGTGCAATGACGTTTCCTTAGCCTCTCGTAGTCAAAGTAATACTTTGTCAAAGTTTTTGTGTATATGCAATAATGGTTCGGGCATCTTACCCTTTAAAAATAATAAAGATGATTTCAGATTTGATGGATTTTGTATCAATTTTCATGTTTTCCAGGTTTCATTTATTAATTTAAATTTCCGACTCTTGTCTCTCTTACTCGATGAATATATATGTAGGCAGGAGAAAGACCACAGATCGAGGGGCTATTCACTGAGTGAAAATGAGTTAAAGATTACCTGATTTTTGAAGAGTGTGCGATCTTGAGTCTGAGTTGAGATAAGTGAAGCGAATCGAGTCAGAGTTGGTGAGAATCGGAGAGAATACGGATGAATTGGAAGAATACAGTGAGATCAGGAAGAGTACAAAATGAGTTGAAAGAATATGGAAAGAGTTCAAAGAATATTGCCGACATGGGGAGTGTCAGATGATTTTTTCGTGAATTCGCATAAATGAAAAATAATTAATATGAATCACTCATTTTTATTTTACACATATATAACACAAACAAAGTTTGGAATTGCTTATTTCTTAACTCTTCAAGTTTGAATTCATTAGTTTTGACAATTTCCAATTATAAAGCATATAATTTTCCAAATATTTAGAGTAATTAAACTCTAATGGTTCACGATATTTTTCGCAATATTTAAAATTCTGAAATTTTAAACGGTGAAAATGACAGTGATGTTTTTTGAAAAAAGTCACATTTTTAGTAAAGAAATCAATCCATTCGCTTTACATGTCACTTGATACTACATGATATGACACTTATTAATAATATAAATTATTAGTATAATACTTAAATTACGTAACGGATTGTAGGCCCTCTCCGACACCCCCCCCCTCCCGCCCTGTAACGAAGCGTAACAAAATATTTATACCCCGCACCCCCTCTTACTGGTCATAATTTATGGTTTCCAGAAATAATAAGATATGAGACTTGAAACTGATGGAAATTTTTTGTATTTAAGATAATACGTACATGCTTTGCAGCGTGAAAACTTCATTTCCAAAATTTCCTGATTTTTCCTTGACCAATTTTGTATTTTCTCGGACATTCAATACCAGTATTTTAATGTTGTAATATTTTAAAAATAGTACCTTTTATAAACATAATGAAGTAACATTTCGGAAACAAATTTTAAATCATTAGATTTATTTATTAATTTAAACAAAAAATTTGTCTACCATAAATATGACTTTTTAACAAAATAATTAAATTTTCAAGAAAATAATGGATTTTTCAAAATAAAAAGATTCATTCAACTATAAAATATAAATTTTCATCAAAAAAATTAATTTTCAATAAAATAGTTACATTTCCAACCAAACAGTAAACATTCATTCAAAAAAAAATTTCAACAAAGTCGTTCAACTTTTACCCACGCAGATGAATTTTTAATTAAAAAAGATCAGTTTTCAACAAAATAGTTCAACTTTGAACCAAAGAGATAAATTTGCAAAGAAAAATATAAATCTTCAACAAAATATTGTTTCCTAACAAAGTGGTTCAACCGAAATTTTCAAACAAAATAGTTGAATCCTCAAGCAGAAAACTTTAATTTTCAACCAAACAGTTGCACTTTTATCCAAGAAAGATGCAATTTCGACTAAAATAGATGAATTTTTTCAATAAAAAGATAAGTTTTCCAAAAAGTAGTTGAATTTGCAAGAAAACAATTGAATTTTCAACAAAATAGTTGAATTTTTCAAACAAAAGTATCAATTTTTAACAAAATTGTGAAATTTTCAATAAAACAGTTGCCATTTTATCCGAGAAAGATGAAATTGCTACCAAAATAGATGAATTTTTGAATTAAACAGACAAATTTGCAAACAAATAGTTGAATTTTTATCAAAATAAATTTTTAGTTTTACTTTTTAACAACAAAATATGAGTTTTCAATGAGAAGTAAATTTTGTATGAAGATACTTGAATTTTCAACCTAAAAAGACGATTTTTCAATAAAACAGTTAAATTTCCAACCGAACAGTTTCATTTTGACCCCAGATTTTTTGTATTAATAACATTTTTTGTAATAATTTTTCTAATTTAAATTCATTTTACGCGTCTTTGAACCTAAAATGCTTCAAATTTTAGAGTAATAAACTCCATCAGAAATTTCTAAACTGGAACCCAAAGCTCAATTTTATTTTTGGGAATCCCGATAATAAAATTTAAAATTTCTATTTACAATGTCCAGTTTAAATATCTCAGGTAGGCGAGAACAAGCAAGCGAAGGATAACGTGCTGGACGCAATGGTGGGGGTATACTACTGAGGACAGTGGGTGCGAGTCGGGAATCGCCCTTATTTTCAGGCTCGTTTTAAGATAAAAATATAAACGAATGAAATATGGGGGCTGTTTTAACAAGATTTTCTAACCAAAAACCAGATTCTCGGATTTCAAACAAATTGAACAGCGCAAAATCAAGTAAGACGTGAATAGCATTCTTATTTTTGTTTTAGAGACTCAAAACATCTTTGTATCTCCAATAAAAAGTGCATACAAAATGTATTCAAACATTTATTTTGAATAAATCCAATTCTCTGTCTCTTCTAATTTGATAATTAGGTGATTATAAATTAAAATCTTCTTTATTACGCGTAAAATAAAAATATCAGCAAGTCAAACAGTAACTGAATACTTAGAAGTTCGAAAGAGTTGAGAGCTGAGTTGAGAAGAGTTGGGAAGAATTTACGTGATTCACCCTGAATTAGCGCGATTTCCTAAGATTTGGAAAACTTTCTCATGATCTGGCCGGATCATAAGAAATTTCACTTCACCTGTTTTGAGTGAGGAATGACTTTTCACTCATTTTCACTCAGTGAATAGCCCCTCGCCACAGATATTAAAGTTGACCCTCTGATATGATAAAGTTAACACCCAGAGATAATCGAGCTAAAATTCCTGGGAAAATCAGGTTTAAACTCTAGGATCGTCAACTTTACACTCTGGGATAGTGAAGCTAACCTTCAAATTTTGACACTCCTCGGACGTGTGGATGCAGAGCACTTGGCTCCCGGACATTCCCCCCCCCCCCCCGCCCTTCCATCGACGCACAGCTCTTCCATGGTTCATTCCAATCGTTCCAATTCCAGGATACTTAGGTCGTTCAAAATACATTCAGAGTAATATAAAAAAGCCCGAAAAACGTAAAAAAAATGTTTGATAAACCATTTTTATATATTTTAAGTCGTTCCCAATTCCCATACAATCAAGAATATTTCCGCTTCTAAAAATTCCTTAATTAATAGTAATTAAATCGTGATACTTAGAAATATAATTAAATATTCTTGCTCAAGATAGCACTAAATTTAGAATCATTTAAAATCTATCGAATTCCGTTATATCTCTTAAAATAACACTTAATTGATTACTTAAACAGGTTAGACGTTCTATTCAAAGAATTCAGGTCGTTTTGGTGTCGAAATTAATTAATCTATAGGCCTCTGACTCACTTCAGAGATCAAAAATAGTATGAATAGTATTTTCGATTAAAAATTTTATTATTTCGTTCAAAATTAAATTATTTTCTTGAGAATTCAACAATTTTGTTAAAAAGTCATACTTCTGGGTTCAAAATTCAACTGTTTTGTAGAAAATTCGTCTTTTTGACTTGAAAATTCAACAAAATTTATGGAAACTTATTTTTCTTGACTAACGATTTTTCTAAATTAAACATTCAACTATTTTGTTCAACAAAATTTATTATTATTATTTATTTATTTTATCTTTTTGGTTTAAAATATCATCTCTTACTGTAGAAATTTCACATTTTATAGTAAAATTTGCATCCTTCTGGTTAAAATCTAATCTTTTCTGGTAGTAAATTAATTTTCTAGTTGAAAATTTAACTGTTCTGCAGTAAATTCATATTTTCAGTTTTAAAATTTAATAGAAAATTCAATTATTTTGTTGAAAATTCGTTTTTTATTTGCCTAAATTTGGCTGCTTTTAATTTCTAATTACAATCTTTTTCTTTGTTGAAATATCATCTATTACATTTGTTGTTGAAAATTCATCTTTTTAGTTTGAAAATGAAGGTCCTTGGTTTAAATTTGAACCATCTTTCTTAAAAGCTCAGCTTTTTGGTTGATTCATAATTTTAGTTCAAAATTCGTTTGCTTTTTTTCTTAAAAATTAATTTTTTTACCTAGAAATGTAAATATTTCGTTAAAAATTCAAACGATTTGTTGAAAATTCCACTGTTTTGTGGAAAATTCTTACTTTGGGTTCTAAAATTGAACCATTCAGTAGAAAATTTATATTTGGTTAAAAATGTTTATATTTTGTCAAAATTCGTCTTTTTTGGTACAAAATCAATTTTTCCCTTCCAAATCCCACTGTTTATTTCACAATATCAAAAACAAACTATTTGAAAATGTATAGTGACAAACTGTAGAATATTGAGGGCTCTAAAACTTTTCGAAACGATATCTCTTAAAATTCTTCCGATTTTTTAAATATAACGTAAAACTATATACAGGGTGTCCAAAAAGTAACGAAACACCTAAATAATTTTCCAGGTAAAATATTTTTCAAAAAGGTCAATGTCATTCTTGAAGTAACTTTTAACGAGGAATCCAGTGGTGCCCTTGAATTTGACCTTGAGCCATGACCCATGACCCGAGTACATGTTTGGACGTAAAATTTCCCGCTTCTTTGATTGCCGTTGTCAAAAAGAGGGTTTATCACTAAAAAAAAAGTTGAACTTGAAATAACCTTGAAGGTCAAGCTCAAAGTCAAATTCAAGGTCAAAAATGGATTCCTCGTTAAAAGTTACTTCGAGAATGAACTTGACCTTTTTGAAAAATATTTTACCTGGAAAATTATTTAGGTGTTTCGTTACTTTTCGGACACCCTGTATAATAACATTTTACTTCTTGGAAATTAAAAAAAAGTACAATTTAAAATTTTCAATTACATTCCATATATTTCAAATTTGCGTCGAATAACATCTTTCTAAAAACAAAAGTGTCAAGATAATTGGCAAACATGAGTTTTGATTTTGAAAATATATTTTTTACAGGCAATGGATATTAGTTTCTAATTTATTATTTGAAAAATCGTAACAAATTTATTTTTTACAGGAAACAGCGGATGTTTATGAACATCTGTAGCTTAAATTAGTATTTTATAATTTTAATATCTTTCTAAAAACAAAAGTTTCGAGTTATTTGTCAAAAGGTTATCTTGATACGTACAATTTAAACATCTCTCATGACTTTTTAAACAATTTATAATTGTTTAAATACATTTTTCTTCTTTAAACAATTTTTTTCTAAAACATGTAAAAAAATAATCGTATTTTCTAAATAAAATGTAATAGTTGGTCATCGTTTGGAGTAATAAATTATTTAAAAAACATTATGTGATTATTTAAACAATTAATTGTTGTTTATGTTCAAAATTTATAAAAATTATTCAAACAAATAGAAATTTGTTAAACATTACAAGAAAGTCATGCGTGTTATTAAAATTTTCCATTAGTAATTATTTGTATTAAAAACAAAATTGATTTATTGAACATTTTTTATGTTTTTCGGGCTTCTTTATATTGCCATGAATGTATTTGGACGACCTCAGTATCCTGGAATTGGAACGATTGGAATAAACTCTAGATGTCTAGGCTGACTAGCCATTTTTCTCTGTGTAGAAGTGCAATATTGTGCCTCGTATAACAGCATAACCGTTCCGTCCGCGAGGTCCGCTAGGGACGACAGGTAAATTTTTTCAGTGTTTTGTGTGTTCATAAGTGTTTTGTGTCTTCGGTACTCACTTTCGATATTTATTTTTCGGAATAAGCGACAAGGAAACGATTTCAAATGCATAATTATTGAAAAAATTGAAGAAAGGGAGGTGGGCTCCCGGGTACCCTGGGTATGTAACAACGTGGATAAAGTTGGTTTTGTACACAAGGGGTAAATGTATCAATATTGTATTTGATAATTTTCATTTTTACCATTATATTGCCTATCTTTACTGGTGTCTCACTTTCTGACTGGGTCTCGGATTGGGTGAAGGGCTCCGCGAACGTGTACGTGGTGGTCCCCGTGGAGGCGATGGTGGGGCTAGGCGCACAAATGAATCTTTATAATCGTTTGGTATGTAAGTTACATGTTCATAGGGATACCTAGTTCGCCTGGCTAGGAGAATCTGCACCCCTGAATGATTATATATTGCATAAACATCTTGATTGAAAGGATCCATGTAAATTCCAATCACATAAAGATAATTGACTGCGGCATCCTTAATGAGATCGTTGGTTATAGGCTGTAGAATACCCGCTCTATCTCTGTAATAAGCAACTCCAAATGGCCTAAGTGATTGATTACATTCTTTCCTAGTCACTGATAGCAATGATTCTGCAAAAAGAAATAGTCGTATAGAAAGATTTGCCGTAGTCCAACCTAGGGCCAGGCTTGGCACTAAAACTAGGCGCCAGCTGAGAATGAGTGCAGTTCCACCGACCACGCTTCTGCGGCGTGGCGTCGCTTATACGTGAGTAGCGCAGCCTATCCAGTGGCTTAGAGGTGGAAGGGATACAGAGATTGAAAAAGACCGCCGATGCTACCTCGCTCACTCCTATGTATCCCCTCCACCTCCAAGCCTCTGGATATGCCGCGCCACTCACATATAAGCGACGCCACGCCACCTAAGCTCGCTCGGTGGAACTGCACTCAATGAAACGCAAAACCTGGATCTAGCTTGGAGGATGAAGAATTGCAACACCATCTTCTAGATATAAAGAATATTTTGTTTATCTGACCGGGCCCATATCTGCTTTATTGATTTCAGAAAACAATTTTCCGAGAAATGATCTTTTCATCTAGGGCTCAAGTTGAAGGGGGAATTCAAAATTTGTATTTATATCTTTTGCAGATAATTAATGCACTTTCACAGATTTAACGAAGGGTTGATCGAAAGGAGAATTGAAATAAATACATAAACAAAGGGTTTTAATATTTCAAATTGTTTTCAAACATCAAATTTTAAGAGATCGGATAATAGATGATGGAAGTATTGAAGCCTCAGCAGAGATAACGGATCAACAAATATATGTTTTGCTGGAAACTTTGTTCAAACTGTGAGTATATGTTTGTATGCTTTGTTATAAGCCTCAGTTTGTTCTATGATATACATACTACCACATAGAACAGACTATGACAAGACAACTTTGTCTCAAATAAAATTATTTTGGGATATGCGAAGATGCCAAGACTTCAAGAGTATTATCTAAATTTATTGAATTTTATCAGCGTTTATTAGGAAAACAATTATTCTTGAATGTTTTTCGGTTATTTTTCGCCACGTTTAACCGTATGTCAAATATGTTAAAGTAAACTAGCGAATTTGTGGATGATTTCAGTGAAAGATACAGAATTGACTTTATAAAATTAGCTCTAGTAATTCAAAAAAATATTTAATAGTTTGAAAAATATTGTTCAGTTGAAAAAAATCGAGAACACCGTTTTTGAAAAATGTTATTACCGATCATGGCACCTATTTGAAATTTTCAAAAACTAACAAGGTTTCCAAACCTTCAGCCAAAAGGGTAAATGACTTTTATTTTGAACAACTTCGTATAGGAAATAAATGTACGAAAATTTAAAATGCACTTGAAACTATAGATATGATATAGTGTTATTATATTTACCAATACACTCAGGAAAAATTGCTAAAGCACAGAGCAGACTACCAAGTACGATCCACATTTTATCAACAGCGACTGTAAAGTCTTTTTATGATATTTGTGTTTTATCATGAGGCTCTCATTTCGCAATGAAATGTTAATAGTATTAAATGGTTTGTTAATTAGGTAGACTCATGTGAGGGAAACTTTTTTAGAAATGTGATAAGAAATAAATGCTGAGGTAACGAGTATAATAATTACAACTTTTGTAATTGCAGAATTTCAGAACAGATACAACAGAATAATAATTTTTTTTTATTTTGAATTATATTTTTGTACACTGTAAATATATGATAAAGCAGGATAATAGATACTTTCTTGGAAATTTTTTAGCCTTCAAAATAGCGTAAAAATTAACAAATTTTGGACATTGAAAATTTTTGTTTGCACCGAAAAAGGAATAAGTACTGGCTGATTGTGATTTCACGTGTTTCTGTGCCGTCGTATTAACCGTGTATATCATTGTAACTTGAAAAAATAAAACCTAATAGAAAAAAAAAAAATTATAAAAAAAAGTCTTCAAAAGCTAGATTAACCACAAATGTTTTTAAATTAATTACTGTGAAATAGTAAACTTAAGTACACCCAGAAAAAAGTTTCTTCGATATAAAAAGTTTTTTTAGATCAATTTTTCATTGCTATGCGATCAAAGAAAATTCTATTTGACTTTAAGAAATGTGGTGGTTATTTAAAAAAAATGGTAATTAAGATATAATTAATGCTTCTAACAAAAATATTGTTTTTTAGTGAAACAAGTATTTTGTTATATTCAACCCGAAATTTATTTAAATTAAAAAATAAGTTCTTTTCCCTAATGATTATATTACTTGGATTAATAAGAAGATAGATTTGAGTAGTCAAAGATCTTGCTTGTTCTAAAAGTAATTACTATTATTTCAGTGCGGTTACATCGTTAAAGAAATAATAAATACAGAAGCCTACAAAAAAATATCTTGTGCTGGGTATATATTTCATTCTTAACATCTTTTCCGAGAATAATATATATTGTCTCTAATTTAATTATAATTTTTTATAAAATAAGAATTGTCATTTATTAGATTTTTTCGTAATAATATATGTAACAATGAAGATTCTAATTTTAAAACATTTTCCAATTTGAAGAGGGCGATTTTGTAGGTCTTTTTAAAAGTATTTGTTTTCTAGACTTCTGTTTCGTATCTCTCCTTGTTTGGCTAAAAATTTGAATTTTCGAGTTATCAATAGCATTTAAATGTCTAAAAGAAAAATGGCGAATCATATCAAAAAATATTATGAGGGGATTTTGCAGGCTTTTTTTGAAGAACATATCTCACGATGTTTGGCTGAAAATTTGAATTTTCTATTTATCAATAGCATTTTCGGCGTTTAAAAGAAAAACCGTGAGCTCTACAAAAAAAATGTTGGAAACGATTTTGTAGGTCTTTTTAAAGGTAACAAATTTTCTTTTCTAATTTTTCGTATGTTAACGGTATTTAAAAAAAATCTCATAGTTTTTCTGAAAAAGGAAGTTTTCTATTTTTGAGAAAATTTTTCACGAAGAAAAAGAAACAATTCATCTAATAAAAAAACAGGCTGAAGAAAATTAAAAGATCTTTTTAGGACGAACAATTTTTCTTCTCAACTTTTTTTTTCGTATCTCGCATAATTTGTCTTTTTAAAAATACTTTTTTCTGACTCAGGGGGTGTCAAAATGCGTTTTCCCAAAAAGTTTTTTTTTCTGATGTATTCTTATAACAAATCTTTAGATCTTTTTTGTTTGAACGACTTTTGTCTATTCATTTTTTTTTGTCTTTCGTGTCGGTTTTTCAACAATTTAATTTCTTTATTTTGAGTCTTATTTTTTACGAATACATACATACATAGATTAGCAGTTCGAACTCGAAAGTTCATTGCCTCACTACCCGATTCGGGTAGTGTTTCTGGGTGGATATTTACTACCAATGTGGGCCCATCACACCCACGACGGGCCAACAGCACGCAGGTATTCCTGAACGGTTACCCATCCAAGTGCTAACCGCGCCCAACAATGCTTAACTTCAGTGATCTTACGAGAACTGGTGTTTTCAGCGTGGTATCGCCGTTTTTTACGAATAAAAAAAAACTGCGCGTTCCATGGAATGAAGATCAATAATAAATTTATCGATCTTTTTTGGGTGTACTAGTTTTGTTCAAAATTTTTTTCGTACCTTGCGTTATTTTTCACGATTAAAACAAAAACTACGAATACTATCAACAAATTATAAGTGATAAATTTATATCTCTTTTTTGGGATAACAACTTTTGTCTGATTGTTTTTCCTTAGCTTGTGTCGTTTGCCCAGAAATTTATTTTATTTTATTTTTAATGTTGTTTTTCACGAATAAAATAACAACTACGCGTCGTATCAAAAAGTGTTCAATGATAAATTTGTAGATCGCTTTTGAATGCACAATTTTGGTGAACTCTTTATTTGTCGTATCTTGCATAGTTTGACCGCGAAATGGAATTTTTGATGTTTCATTATTTTTTGTGCGGTCAAAATTTAAATTTTCGATTTTTCATGAAAATTCAAAAAGTTGTTGTGATAATCTTATAGGGATTTCAAAAAAAAAAAACATTTTTCTTTTTTCGAATTTTTTTTATATCGTGCGTTATTTGGCTTAAAATGTTAATTTTCGTTTGTTTTTTTGGAATTTTGTAAATGCTATAACTCCAATAATACTTCTTTCTATCAAAAAAGTCATATAGATAAATTGTTCGTCTTTTCGAGTACTACTAATAACCGTACATAAAATTTCCAAATCTTGAAATAAAGTGGTTTGAAAAATTTTGTAAATGCTCTAACTTTTTGAATTTGTATGCAAAATGACTGGCTAACGAACTTGTCATTCATTTGAGGACACTAGAAGAGGATACGAAAGCTCAATCCAATACGTCAATTATTTCAAAAGTTATCGTGCTAACAAACTAATAATCTACATACAGACAGACAGACAGGCTGACAGACACATTTGTAAAAACCTGTTTTTCGGATTCAGGTGGTCTCCAAACGTGGACATTTGACAAAAACAGGTAGGGTGAAATTTTACACAAATCTAATACCTTCTCTGATGAGAATGTAAAAAGACAAATCCATTTTGAAAAATTATACTTAATTTCTTCCACTATATATATGAACTATATATATAATACATACATTTTTAATGAAATTGTTGGATTTTCAATCAAATTCTTAAATTTTTAACTAAAAACGATAAATTTTCAACAAAAAATAGAATAGTTAAATTTTCAGTTGAAGAATTAAATTTAAACCAAATGGATCAATCTTTATTAGGTTTATTTTCTAAAATGCTCACAATCATCAGCGGGCCTTTTTTGTCGATATTATAAATCAAGACAAGATTCACAAACATTTCAAATTTTTTGAAGGTCTATGAAGATACAATACGGAACAGATGTATTTACCCTTAAAATCAGAAAGGGATATTATGTGTACAATTTGCATTAGGGCGAAACGGAAAAAATTTCTTTTCTTTCTTCAAACTCAGATAGAAGCCAAAGTTGTAGTTTGGTACATGGATTTCACACAAAAAGTTAGATAAAGAAAGTATGGCTTGTGTTCGCGCATCAGAAAAGTGATCGTACTTCATTGGAAAGTGACCCTCGCTCTAGCAGGCCCTTAACAGCCAAAATGATTTTTTGGGAAAAATGCAACTGGGTCTTTTACCACTACGATGTACCTGCCATTCATCACAGCTTATTCAGCAATTGTTAGTAAAACACGGCCTTGAACAACTTCCACAGCCCCCATTCAGCCCAGACCTGGCGCTCTGCAATTTCTGATTCTTTCCCAACTTGAAGTATCCTCTAAAAGAAAAAGAATTTTTTGTCCGACCCGCCCTGAAAACGCTCTATTGCATACAAGTGAGAATATGGAGAAAATTATCTTTATCTTAAAATTAAATTGTATTGCTGGATCCCACAGTCTCTCATCTGCAAAGTACGCTATTTCTTTCTTTCACTTATAATCTCAAATTGTCAAGTACACCAAACATCCTCTCTCTGCTTTACGTGCTTGTTTTCAAGGAGGTTAGGACAAAAAGTATCTTGTGTATCACGGGCATACGGCTATTTTGCCTCATGTGAAAGCCGCCCTCGCTTCGCTCGGGCGGTAAGTTTACACACGTCAAGACAGCCTTCTTTACGCCCACAATACACCATGTACTATTAACACGTAGCGAAAACAAAACAGAAGGCAACGAAGTAGCTGTTAGCTATTCCGAAAGGTGACTTTAAGGAGTGCTTCAGAAAGTGGGAAGATCGCTGGAAGAAGGTTGTGGCTTTCAAAGGGGAATACTTTAAAGAGGATATCATCGACATTGACCAGGATTAACTCTTACTCCTGGTACACCACAAGGTCGAATACTTTCCGGATAGATATTGTACATGAAAACAATTCGTTTCTTTGAAACAATAGTTAAAGTGCGTAAGTGGTCTCGAGTTGCGTCTCTCGCTCTTGAGATCTCGTCTCTCCCTGAATAGGGACGTCGGCTTGAGGAGGATAGAAGTGGAACGAGAAAAGATGAGAGAGAAGGAGAGAAAAATGGATCTAAGGGTGTAAAGAGAGAAAGAGAAAAGCGGACTCGGCTGGAAAAGCAACAGGTGGCGTCGACGGCTAGCTAGCGAGCGACCGTTTCGTCTCACCCCCTTATTCAGCCTCTCGTTTCCACCCTCTCTCAGCCATCGTTCCACCCTTTCACCCTCCCGCAGATCCCACCGAGATAGCAAAAATGTTTAATGGGGTGAACTCGCTGGAAAATACCGGCGTCGACGCTGCCTTGTAGCGCCACCCAGAGAATATCGTCGCTTCTCACGATAAGTTTCGCATTAACGAAGGAAGCCTCTTCTCCTTATCAGAGACCTCTTTTTTCTCGTTGGAAATTCTTCTCGGCTCTCATTACAGAAGGCCGTCGAGATTTGTCGAACGGGCACGTCTTTCTCTAGAAAGGCTATGTTTTCAGATTTGAATGGGAATGAGAATAAGAATGAACTCTTTCTGCACGAGCCGTAATAGAAAGCGCGGTTTTTGTGCCTTTATTTATCTTTTTTTGCTTTTCCGGAATATAATTACTATAAGAAAACAGAGTGGAGGACAAAACTTTTAAGAAATAAAACAATAGGGGTGACCTTTATTCATATCCAAGGACGAGTTTAGTCAATTTCAAAAAGAAAAAATCATTTTAAAGTATGAGAAAATTAGAAATATTAGAATAAATAAATGGTTTAAAAATATTTCAAATCAAGAGATTCCAAACAAGATTGCTGAAAGTATCGCTTTGGGTAACAGACGTGGTATACCATACAGTTCTGCGAAAATTCCTACTAACAATATTCTAGTATCTTTGGAAAATTGTATTCAATCTTTTTAAAAAAAAAAAAAATATCGATATTTTCGCGAAAATTCACACTGATAAAATGAATGAGTTTGTTGAAATTCTCAATAGTATCGAAGACTCTATTCAATTTACTTTTGAAAATGAGAACAATAATACTTTAAATTTTGTAGATTTATCTATAATCAGAACTGAAAATGAATGTTTAATTACGAATTGGTTTAAATGTAAAACAAATATATATAATATAATATTTTATAATATATATCTAATGATAATAAAGAACAAAAATGGTTAGGTATTCACAATATAAATGATAAACTCTTCTTCACATTCATCGATTGTCTGAAAGAATTATAGGTTCTCTTAAAAAGTTTAATATTATTGTTTATTCTAAAAATAGCCAAAAATTGGAAAATTGTTTTATTAAAAAAAAATAATGATGCAAAACAAAATGTATCTAACGTAGTTTACATGATTTTATCTACATTATACGTAACGTTCGAAGAAATTTGGATCTTGCCACAAGAAATGTTGGAGTTCTTCAATAAGTTCTCTTGAATACATTTTTATCGTTGAATCATTTCATATTATTTAGTCAATCACGTCAAGCTTGGGGCAAATAATTAAAATGGGGATTTGTTTATCCACCATTTTTTCAAGGAAATTTATTGAAGTTTTTTTTAAATTTAAAGATTTTGGGGATTTGGGGCGAAGCTTTCCAAACAAGGTAAAGATTACTTTTAGAAAAATAAGTGCATTTGAAAAAATTGTTCTCAGAACATTAATGTTTGTGTAATGAATAACATCAGATATAAAGGCTTTGAAATCCAGATAAGAGTACTTATTTTTGGTTATATATACGTATTTCAACGTATCGAATGATTTTTTCAAATATAAAAAGTTTTTATATAACATTATAAAAAGCCAATACTTTTGCCTTCTTTAAAGAAAAATCATTCATATTTTTATAAAAAGTTTTTATACACTTTACAGAAAAATTATGATATGGTCATTAAAACTTTATCATTTTATAGAAAATATAGAAGAAAAGTATTTATTCTTTTCGAAAAGTTTTTTACTATTGTAAAGTAAGACACACTCAGGCATGACAGATATCTTGTTTAAAACTTTTGGAATGCTGTTGTCGGAAACGATAGGACTTTAAGTTTTTCTCTTGTTTTTTAATTCTTCAGAAATAAATTCTTGTAAAGGGAAGAAACTCTAAACTTCGTTAGTTTTATTTTGAGATAGATGGAAAATTGATTTTTTTTTATCTTTCATCTCTATTCATAATTAAAGAAAAAGAAATCAAACTAGCTAGTTATTTTACCTTTAAAATATTCGTTACAAATCTGTTTGATAAGTCATCAACATAACATCATTAGGTTATGTATAAAACTTTCTGTTTGCAAGAGAAATAATAATTATACAACATCTGAATAAAATAATGTAAATAAAATCCTATCAAAGAGAGTTGTGTTGAATCTGTTTTAGGTTTTGTAAACATTAATTGGAATGATAAATCATATCACAAGATCAGCACAGATAACAACATTTTCACAACGCTTAGAAATTATATTTTTTGCGGAATGAACAGATCTCAGAAAAAATATTTAATAATACTTTCAAGAATTGCAATATTATTGATGGTACCTTTTGAAAGAGGAAATATTCTTTTCCAACCAAAACGTGAACCTGAACTCATCCAATTAAAAAAAAATTGATGGTTGAACCTATTAAAAAAAAATTTCGAAACAAAAAAATTATAGAAAGAAAGAATTATACTATTCAATGATTATTTATTTTCAAACATGAAATGAGTTTAGGTTGTGGAGAATAATTTTTCATTGATAATAATTCACTAAAATCGTACATTTTGGAAAAATTTGATAGGACGTGATAAGAAAAAAATCAGCCCGAGAAGATGTCGCGTTAGCCAACGACCTCAAGTAAGGGTTAACGCGTAGGCTGACATTTAGAAAAGAAATGTTGATTGGTTTTTTATTGCTTATTTCCTTGTAAAACTAAAATTTTTTATAATTTGTAACTACGACATAGAAAATTTGATGTTTTATCTCAATCCTACATGCCAAGAGCTTCAATTTGGTCCATCTCCAAAGAAATCAGCCTAAAAGAGAAGCTTTCAGCGCAGGGGTCTGAAAAACGAAATCTTCTCCATTCTTCACATTTTTCTTACTTTTCAATCACTGATATAAAAAAAGAAAACTCTAATCTAGAAAGTTTTATTTTATATCCCAATCCTACATGCAAAGAGCCTCAAATTGAGCTTAAAATTTGGAATTGAAATAGTAAGTGAATTTTTCACACGGTTCCTTATATTTTTCTTCGCTCATGAGTGGTCACTTTCTGGGGCGAATATAAAACTTTAAAGTCGTAGATTGAATTTTTTTTAAAGAAGGACAGACGTGGTTCAGAATTGGATTTTCGCGGACAAGTCAGTCCACAAGTCACAATTTTTATCAGATTTATAAGGTTATTGAACATTGAAGCCAAATAAATTCCCCAGTGGTCCTTTAAGGCCGAATCTTTATTTTTTTATTTTTGCAAAGTCCTATGTAAACAAAAAACGTAGAGAGAATGTTGTTTTCAGAAAAAAAACATTTTTTTAACCCGCAAAAGATACTTTTTCTCTACATGAAAATGTCAAATTTGAGTGTCCGCACAAATCCAATTCTGAAACACTCTGAAACGTTGTCACGAGATTATGAGGGTTCCTACGAAACCCTAAAAAAGTTCAGTCAAAAATAGAATTACTTAAATAAATAATTTGTGTATGTTACAATTTTCACCACATAAACAATAATCTTTTCTGTTTGAAACATCAATAGAAATTTTTCTATTTTTAAAAGTATAATTAAATATTTTTTCCTGAGACATAAATTTTGAATAATTTCATTTTTCGTAATTTTCATTTAAGACAAATTGAAAAAAAATTAATTTTGAACTAAACAGTTGCATTAACAACCAAATAGATTAATTTTTCAGTAAAAGTGACGAGTTTTTCGAAATATAGTCAAAGATTTAACCAAATAATAACATTTTCAAGACGAATGATTTCGAAGACAGTTGAATTTTAAAAAAAAGTTACTTTTCGACCAAGAAAGATAAAATTGTCAAACAAGAAGGATGTTTTTTCTGCCATAAAATATGAGTTTTTAACCTAAAAGGATAAATTTTTAACAAAATAGTTGAATTTTCATCCAAAAATTATAACTTTAACAAATAATTAAATTTTCTAAAAATAATTAGATGTTTAACAAAATAGTTGAATTTCTAACCAAATAGTGGAATTTTCAGCAAACAAAGATACATTTTCAATCAAATAGTCGAATTTTAGCACAAAAAAGATAACAATTCAATCAAATATTTGAATTTTCAAGACAGACAAATTTTTTAGAACACCGTTGAATTTTTATTTAAAAAAAATCATTTTCAACCAAGAAAGATGAATTTTCCACAAAAAAGTAAAGTTTTCAACCTAAAAAGTCGAATGTTTCGAAAAACAGCGGTCTTTTAAATCTAACAAAAATGAATTTTTAACAAAAAAGATGATTTTCAATCAAAAAAGATGAATTTTCAACGAGATAGTTAAATTTCCAATCAAAAAGTTAAACTTTCAAGAAACAAGAATAATTTTCTACCCAAAAAGACTTTTCAATGAAATATATGCATTTTCTACCAAATAATTAAATTTTCAACCAAAAAGTTAAATTTTCAACAAAGAAGATTAATTTTCTACCCAAAAAGACGAGTGTTCAACAAAATACATTAATTTTCTAACAAACAGTTGAATTTTCAAAATATACAATATACAGGAATTATTATCAACAAAATTATTAAATTTTCAATAAAAGAGATGAATTTTCTACAATACAGTAGAATTTTCAACATAACAGTTCATTTAAAAGCAAATAGTTGCAATTCCAACTCTATTTATGGATCGTGAATTAAAAAAATTAATGTTTTCACAAAATTGTTCAAATTTAAGTCGAATGATCGATTTATCGGGCAAAAAAGATGAATTCTCAACTAAGCATAGTAACAGTTGATATTTCAACCAAATAAATGCATTTTTAACCAAAAAGGATCAATTTTCAACCAAGAAGATTGTATTCCTACCAAGACGAATTTTCAGCAAAGAATTACATTTTTAACTGAAAAATATAAATTCTCAACAAAAATTGAAAAGTTTAATTATCAGTTTCAAAAATTTATTTCCAACCAAACATCAAACGAATTTTCATCAAAATAGTGACATTTTCAACCAAAGAGATGAATCTTCTACTAAAAAAATGAATTTTTAACAAAGTAGTTGAATTTTTGATAAGAAAGATTACTTTTTGGAATATAGATAGATTTTTATTACAATAATTAAATTTTCAACCAAATAATAGAATTTTCAACCAAACCAGATGAATTCCGAAACAAAAATATAATAGTAGCCTTTAAAAAAAAAAAAACTTTTACCTAAAAATATAGATGTATTTTCTGATTGGGTGTAAGTTCTTAGTGTTATCTAAGTTCGTAACGTTATTTCCACTTATGACCTCCCCCCCCCCCCGTGGTAGGCCAAAGGTTTCGCGCCCCCCCCCCCCTCAAAATGGAAACGTAGTTTATGGAAAATACCGCCGGGCCACTTTTTCTTTTAGGACTACACCTGTGCATAAGTTCACATAACTTTCGAAAACAGCCACTATGTAAGTCCATTGTCTTCATTGTCTCCCACCCTAAAAACATTGCTTGGAGTGCCATAAATACATTTTTCAAAAAATGACTTCATTCGTGACACGAAATGAATAATTGGTTACCATATCCACCGGACTAATACGTAGATGATGCATTCTTTTACCAAGTGAATATTCATGAAGTTCGTTATAGGGGAGAGTCCCCTAGTACCGGACACCTAAGGATAAACGAAAAAAAAACAAAAAGTAATAGGAAAAATGTAACTTTATTTATGAAAGTTACCAAAATACAACTTCTGTAATAAAATTATATAGGAACTCTTCATAAACTTTGGAAAAAAAAAACAATTTTTATGGATGGCACCTAGTACCGGACACACTTCACTTCGAACCCTAATTCCGGACATAATCAGAACATGTTACATCGATCGCAGACATACGTATCCCTACACTCAGCAATATCTGCACATGCCTCATGTGCCCATCCATGGCAACTACCACACTGTATCCAGTCTTCATCATGGTCTTCTAAACATACTACACAAGTAGTTTTCAGTGGTTCTTTCTTCTTTGTTTTATTTGCACCTCTTCCTTTAACGTTCAAAACTTTGGTCAACTTTCCTTTAAATGTGTTGCTAATTTCTTTCTTCCTTTCTTTCAGCTTTTTGTCATTTTCTTTTTCTTCAACAGCGGTTTTATATGGTGATGATGTTAGAATTTCACTTCTTTCACTTTTTCTTTTTCGGGCTACAGAACGCTTTGCAGCTGCATCTGGAATCGGTGACAGTTTGTGAATAAACTGGACAACATCAAAGCTCGTCGACGGTTGGTGACTTGATGTTATTGGTTCGTTGGAGTGTTCTGCAACAGGTTCTTCTGCTGTTAATAAATTATAAATAAAATATTCAAAAATAAACTAAATAAAATTGAATTATTGAAAATAAAATAAACCTTGAATCGTTCGAATTTCAGGGTGCTGAATGTAAACTTTAAAAGTTGCATTGTTACATTTTTTTAAATTTTATTTTGTAAATGACATTTTTCAATTTAGATTTCTCAAGAAACAACTTATAATCACTAAATTGTACTGTTTTTAAGTTAAAATTGTTCGAAAATGATATAATTTTGAACACTTAGAAATTTCTTGATTGATTGTTCAAACTATTTTAGATCTTAAAACGCAGTCTCTTCCAGGTCTGCTTAGTCAAACTTTGTTTATAAAATACCGATGCGGACCGATATGAGTTCTCTGAAAGAACACTTAATAAAATAACTGTCCGGTATTAGGGGATTACTTGGTGTCCGGTACTACGGGACGGTGAACTATCTATTTTACTACTTTTTTTTTATTAATTGAATGTTTATAGTCGCATCGACTGCCAGGGTCATTAGCGACTGTACTATAGGGTTAATTATAAACTGTAGGGTAACTGTGGGGTAGTATACCAAGGGACAGAAGCGAAGCTTTCTGAAAAAGCATCCAGCGTCGCTTCCTGCTTCGGGAATCGAACCCGCGCCATCGTGGCTCCCAAGGCTGCAGTGTTGGAACATGAGACAAGCACGATACCCTCTGAGCCACGATGACTCCCTAATATTTTACTACTGTGATGTCAAATAGAGCATAAAAACCATTTAAAATTGTCTCATTTCCCGGATCTTAATTAACAACCGGTAATTAAATTACGTGAAACAAACAAAAATACTGAAAATAAATTGTAGTAATACTTACGTAAAACTTAGGTGATGCAATGTTTTCGCGCCTAAATCAACAAACCGTCGCTCGTGGCGAGAGATTCTGCGTCACTGACAAACTCTGGTGCGTGAACCTGCCTCCCTACACCCCCCCGCATCCATTCTTGCTATATTCATGCCTAATGCGTTTCGCTGTATAGAGTTACGAGGAGTGTCCGGTATTAGGTGCCGTTCGGCGTTACGGGACTTCCCCCTATACAGAAAAAACTGGGGAACCATTTGAAATTGATGAATACTATGAATAAGCATACAGACAAATATTAACTAAAGTTTTTTTCAAACAGATTATATTGAATGATAGAAATGCCTAAATTGCTTAAATAATTAATTAACAACGTAATATTGTAAGCGTATATTATCCCTAGTAGAAATGTCCGTAGTATGCCGGAATTCACCACCGGCAGAGTACTGATTCAGTACTGACAGCCAGTACTGACCTCCGGAATCCTGCCAGTACTGGCAGAACGTTGGTCTGAAGACCGAATCAGTACCAGTTCGGTGGTAAATAAAAATTCTTATTTGTTAAAGAAATTCTTAAAAATGCTACTAGAATGTTTTCGAAGGATGAAAAATATCAAATCGTGGACAAGATTTTTTTTTCACTCAAAAATTGTTTGAAGTCCCTACATAAAAAAGCATGTTAAGAGTTCTAGAAAATCAAACTCTAAAAATAAAAATTATTAAAATGTTCTAAATATATATATACATATATACATACATACATATATATATATATATATATATATATATATAATTTATGGTAAAATATTTTTTAATCCCACTTTCTAAAGATCAAATCAACGCGCGTCAACATAAGAGACCCGTGCGGAAAATGTCTTTTTTAGCCTTATTTGAAAAAGGCTCCTATCAGGCCCTGATAAGGTTGCCTGATTTAAAAATGTATATAACGGCCCTGATCAGGTCCAAATAAGGCCCGGATAGGCTAGCCTTATTTTTAATTAAGGCAATCTGATAAAAGGCCGTATTTACGACCCTGATCAGGTAAGAATAAGGCCCGGATAGATTGCCCTTTTTATTCAGTAACGCAGTTTATTGAAACTTTTCATAATAATGATAATGATTAATAGTCGCTTTCGTAAAAAAAGGAGAAAATACATTAATTCATGTTGATTTTTTTTCATCTAGTATATTAGATTTTTTACAATAGTTTAACAATAATCTACGGTGCTCTGCTACGTAAAATGCTTGAAATAATAATATTGCAATTTCATCGCATTATTAATCACTATAAATAATAATTAATCAAATTCTGATATCGTAAATTATTTATTATGTATTATGTTGAACAATAATTTTTATTCTAGCTTTAATAAATAAGTTCGTATATTCATATATCTAACTATCATAATGGTATGAACGATAAACCACGATTCATGGATAAAAGATTTGATTTAAAATTTGAAGATTTGAATCTTACCGCCTTGGGCAAAAGTTCGGCTGTGGTGCGCCAGGGCGCGCAACGATTTGCCTCTCTCGCAGTCGAAACGGCGCGCCGAGTGTTTAAGACAGGAGTCGAGGCGTCGAAAATCATACTTACTTGGCATAAATGCTACCGTGATCAACAAGATGGTTACTGCAGGGCGAGGCTCTTCTATTGCACTATGGTCGAGCTGACCCTTGCTGCTGCGAGATATCCGAATGTGGATATCTCGGACGTATAATTTTTGTCAGTCGCGACTGTGTACGCGGGCTGTACGGATACGGTAAATTGTATAGTACTTGACAGAATTAAAAATGATTTTAATATACATTATTGTATGTTAATAATATGTATTTTAATAAAACTTCACATTATATCCCATTTAACTCCCTGATTATTCCTACGATATCCCTGGGACAATACAGAACATAATTATAATCAAATGGGATATCGCGCAATATTCTATTGCTATAAGGAGCTATTTATATGCCAGTAGTGTGCCAGTACTGTGCCAGTACTGATAGTCAGTACTGAGTCAGTACTGGACAAGCTCCGAAAATCAGTACTGGACAGCGTTACAAGCCAGTACTGGCCCAGCACTGGCCCAGTACTGGGAGTCAGTACTGCCAGACCGGCAGTCAGTACTGGGTCAGTACTGCGCCGTTCGTACATTTCTACTAGGGATATGATTTCAAATAGACCCGCGTTTTTCGGTACATGCGCATTTGAAAACGTCAGATTTGTAACATAACCTTAGAAACTGTCGCATCTTATGCGCATTATTTTCCTTTCAAGAATATGAATAATTTCGATGATTTTAGTAACTTTATTAAATTTTGGCCACTGCAATATTATTTAATCTGTATAATAAAGTAAAAGCTGCATCATTAACATGTAAAACCTTTGAAGTGAGACGAAGCAGAAAATGAGTTTTTCAAACGAAAAGTTTTCCTTTTTGTTGCAGCTGCCTTGGAATCGAAGATAGATTATAATAGAAACCGCAGTTTTTTCTGTGTAAAACACTATTCGAAAAATAATTGAACTCTACAGGAAGCTTCGTGTAATATTTGATTTTACGACGTCCTTTTTTCTTATAAGATTTTCGATTTGAGCATTGGGGATGGCGTAAACGAGATCAGAAGCTTCCGGAAGGAAAGTTACTGGGGTATAAAAAGGATAAGGATCGAAAAGAATACTCAGAGGTTCAAACTAGACCCTCGCAGTGCTGGTATAGTGCCAACGGTTATGGGAAACGGTCGCAGGACACGACATTTGCGTGACCACTATGAATTCATATTTTAAATTCTGCTCAGGACTTTTACGACCGGGATGCTGCTTTGTATTGTATTAACGTCATCACTGGCCGTTCTATGCTACTTTCCTTCCCTCTACCTTTCTTTTATTCACATGCATAAATCAGAATTCTTCAGCTGTGCAGACATAGCACATATACTTTTTTATTGTTTTTCATTATTTACTTTTTTTGAGTAATTTAAAGGGGAATTCAACCCTTCGGAATTCTGTTTGAATGCATACTCCTCCTTGTAATAGTTTATTACTAAACTTGCAATATACTAAAGTTAGACTATGCGCTTTTCAGCCAATCTCGAGAAAAAAGGTTTTTGAAAAAACTTTTTTTTCTTTTTTTTCATTCAGCTCGCGGTTCAGCGCTCAGAGTTCGTACCCGAAAAGCCCGGGCCCAATTCCTGCTGCCAGCATTTTTTTTTTCATTTTAATCTTTTTTATTGTAATTGACTAGTAAATTCATTTAAATGAAGCCAGCATATTCATTTAAAATTCATTTTTTACGGATAAGTCAGGGCCACGACATCAATGAAAAATTCTGATTCCCAATGGAATTTTTTTATCAAAAAACATCTCTTATTATTCTTATTTCAAAATATGAATATTATATTGATGAAAGAAAATTTCTTCAATTTATATTCTATTTTCATATAATTCTTCCTCTGATATGATTCTTCCTCTGATCTCTCTAGTAGCTCAGTGGTTAGAGCAGCTGTCCGGAATGAGTTGACCTGGCGTTCGAATCCCAGGGCAGCGAAAGGAGAAGATCTTTTTTCTGAATAAATTTATTATAAAAAAAATTTATTTTATTCTTACTATACTACTTTAATATATTTAATCTTTATCTCGTATGAAAATAATAATAATGAAAATATAAGTTTTGAATAGAATGAAGAAAAATGAGAATTTTCTATAAAAAAAAATAATTTTATAGTGAAAATTGAAAAGGCTGAAAAAAAATTTCTCAATAAGAAATATATCGTTAAAAATTAATATTGTGGTTTGATTTAAATACATTTAATAGTTGATTGCATTTAACAAAATTAACGAAAAGGAAATTACGAAATAAATACAAATTTCATGAAAATAGTCGAATATGCCAGATATTTTAAGGTAGAAAATAATGTTCAAGAATTGACCAGAAAGGCCATTCCTTAATTTCTTTAATTAATAAATAAATAATGTAATCCAATAACAAAATCAAATAATATTCACATAAGTGAATTCTCTTTTGTTAAAGCTCCTTCGGCTTCAACGAACACATTCTCATCACGTATCTCGTGCTTCGCATTCGATTTTGTCCGAAAACCGAACTTTTCTACATTATGTTGAACTCTATTATATCAAATTAATATTATATTTATTTATGTACCTCGGTTTGGGGCTGCTTATTTAGATATTACAAAATAAAGTACAAATTTTATTTTCAATGATAACTTCAATATTTATCCCTTATTTTGCACTAATTTTAATTCTCAGCTACCCTGAAAAATGTATCATTTCATTAAATTTATATTATTACAATTCATAATATGCATTGGGGTATTGAAACAAAAGTATTTTCATTGTCTTGTTTTTATAATTAAAAAGAAGGGCGCATCCTATTTAAAAAAATGTTGTTAAACATTTTATTGCAACTTGTATCGTTCTTCCATAAATTTAATTTGTTCGTTTTCAATCTTATTTTTTACCATTTAAACAAAAAATAAGCATCTTGGCGTAAAGTGGTTTTGAATAAATTTTTAGATATACTTTAGGCGAAAATTTTTGTTAAATTAAATGTTATTAGAGCTTGTGTCCTTTTTCCAAAAATGTGATTTTTTATTTTTCATATATTTTTATAACAAGAGTTTATAACAAATTTGTAGATCCTTTATGTTTGAACAACTTTTCTCTTTTAATTTTTTTTTTCGTTTCTTGTGGCTTATTTTTTTATTTTTAAACTTTTTTTTTACGATTGAAAGAAAATCGACTCGTTCTATTATATCATAATTTATAAGGAATATGTCGTTCTTTCTTGTATAAACAACTTTTGTCTATTAATCTTTTTCATAGCTTGTATTGTGTTTCCAGAAATTTAATTTTTTAGACTGTTTATGTTATTTTTCACGATTGGAACAAAAACTACGCATCCTATAAAAAATGAGTGAAAAGATTTGTAGCTCTTTTTTAGGTGAACAATTTTTGTAAATTCATATTTTTTCGTAACTTGTATCCTTTTTCCAAAAATTCAATTTTTTTATTTTTAATGCTGTTTTTTACAAATAGAACAGAAAATACGTGTCCTATAAAAAGTAATTTAGAAAAAATGTGTAGATCTTTTTTGGATGCATAATTTCCGTCAATTAATTTTTTTCGTATTTTACATAGTTAGACCGCAAGACGGAATTTTTAGTTTTTCATTATTTTTTGTGCTATCAAAATTTGAATTCTTGATTTTTCGAGAAAATTCAAAAATTTGTTATGATAATCTTGTAGGGCTTTCAAAAAGCAACGTTTTTATATTCTTGACTTTTTTTCATATCGTGCGTTGTTTAGATTAAAATGTTCATTCTCGTTTGTCTTTTTGGATTTTAAAAATGCTCTAAATCTGATAATTTTCTTTTCATTGAAAAAAGTTATGAGGATAAATTGTGAAAATTTCCGAGTACTATAAATAGCCATATATAGAATTTTCAAATCTTGAAAGAAATGGTCTCAAAATTTTTAAAAATGCTCTCACTTTTTCAATTTTCATCCAAAATAGCTGGTTCACGAACTCAATCTTTCTTTTTGGTTCCAACAACGACGACGACAAAGACAACGATTAACAAAAATAGACATACGGACGCCATTGCAAAACCGGTTTTTTCGGATATGATGAGAATTTAAAAAATAAAAGCAAATGATT